>CAIGQV010019624.1:1303269-1314201 GCA_903798115.1 Danio jaintianensis
ATCCATCCATCCATCCATCCATCCATCCATCCATCCATCCATCCATCAAACCCCCCGTTTAAGCATTATTGATTGCATGTTGACTCTAAATACCCGAATGTTCGCTCAGCAGCACATGCCTGGCATCTGTGATTAAAAATAATAATAATAATAAAAGAAGGAAGTTTTTCTTAATTTCTGAGTAATCGCTCTGGATGATGAGCGCTTTTATCCATCAACCAACTCTCAGATTCATCCGAACTGTCTTTCTGAGTGGTCTTTAACTTCACCGGGAGCAGATGCGTCGTACAGTTGAAGTCAAAATGATTCGCCCTTCTGTGAATGTTTTTCGAGTATTTCCCAAATGATGTTTAACAGAGCAAGGAATTTTTCACAGTATTTTCTATAATGTTTTTTCTTCTGAAGAAAGTCGTATTTGTTTAATTTCGGCTAGAATAAAAGCAGTTTTAATAAAAAAAACAAAAAACATTTTGAGGTCAATATTATTATCCCCTTTAAGCAATATTTGTTTTCTATTGTCTCCAGAACAAACCATCGTTATACAATAACTTGCCTAATTAACCTAGTTAAGCTTTTAAATGTCACTTTAAGCTGAATACTAGTATCTTAAAAATATCTAGTCAAATATTATGTGCTGTCATCATGGCAAAGATAAAAGAAATCGATTATTAGAAATTAGTTATTAAAACTATTATGTTTAGAAATGTGTCGAAAAAAAATCCTCTCTCTGTTAAACAGAACTTGGGGAACAAAATATACAGGAGGGCTAATAATTCTGACTTCAACTGTATCTCCGGCTAAATAACATCAGTGTTCAGCCTCTTCTTCTCCGGAGATTGGAGAAAACTGATCTTGCACTCCTGTTGCGAGTGTTTCCTCTGCGTCCGGTGAGCCGGTCTGCATTGACAGCTAGCCGATCGGTCCTGGAAATACCCGTGCAGAACCAGACCAGCTGTTAATCCCACCACAGCCAGCGTCATCCCACCCAAAACCAGTAAAACAATGAGCTGAAACTCTGACAGGCCTTCTGCAACGGCCGGAGTCTTAAAAGAGATCTTAAGCGAGCGTCCCTCGTCTCCACTTGGAGTCGTCCAATGGGATCGATTTAACCTAATGTGTGAGTCTTGTTCAGCCTTAAACGGAGACTCTGCTTGAGATCCCGACTCACAAGTTCTTCCGGTGAATCCTGGAGGGCAAAAGCACTGGAAGTTGGAGACTCGATCTATGCAGCGTCCTCCGTTTAGGCAGGGCTGGCTGGCGCAGTCGTCCAGGTTGATGGTGCAGAAACGGCCTGTGAATCCGGCAGGGCACAGGCAGGAAAAACGGTTCACGCCGTCCAAACAGGTGGCACCGTTGGCACAGGGGCGCATCAGGCAGTCGTCTATGTTGGTCTCACAGCGGGCGCCTGTGAATCCGGCAAGGCATCGACAGGACAGTTCTGGAGCGTAACCACCTAGATCCTCACACAGACCACCGTTCTTGCAGGGAGATCTGAAACCATCAAGAAGATTCGAAGATAAGGTTAAAGTCAGAATTAATTATAATCAGAATTATATATGAGCAATATCACACGGGTAGCAGTGCGATATGGCTGTATATCGGCACTGGTGGGAGGCGTGCGTTGGCTCGAGGCCGCAGGAAGAGTGCCTTAGTGTCCCACCAGTGACAATATACAGCCATATCGCACTGCTTCGAGTGTGATATTGTGTTTACACAACAGTTCGACGACATAATCGTGTATATAAAAAAGAAAATCAAACATGGAGAGTGTCAAAAACCCCTTTGTATGAGGAACTACTTTCTTCCGCCGTTCATACACATCTGCAGCTGACGTCAGAACAGCAGAAACCATTGCTCATTCACCAACGTCACTTTAGAGCTAGTATTTGAATGATTCTCTAGCGTAATGTCTAAAATGATGACAAAACAGGGGATTTTGCTCACATTTTAAGATTATAAGGCTGAACGGCATGAAATGCCATCAGTCTACAGAGATTTCACAGTATTTCTCTGTTGCAATCGGGAGATCACAATAATTAACCCCGAAAAAGCCAAAGCAAAGCAAACTACCAGATTACTATGGTATAAATACAGCACTACAACATACAAAAGAGAGAGATCGACTTAGAAAGTCACTTACCTGTACTATAATGATTTGATCAGCTGTAGTTAGAAATTTATGCTGAGTTTTTCTCCCCTAAGGACATATTATGCGGTCTCTGTCGCCATCTTGTGGCAGAACGTCAATCGTCTTTGCTCTGCTCTGTATGACAGGCTGATGGATGCCGACACGCTGTATTTTAAAATAGGCACTGTCCTTATAAATAAACTGCATAGTTGCAATCTAAACAACTACATTCTCGCCTCAAAAGTACATTATTTTGTCTAACAGCTGCAATATTTGTCAAACTGTAGTGAGTTCATTGATCTGCTGTCACTCTATGTGGGCGGAGTAATACACAAGAGTGAAGAGGCTGTACAAGTGCTGTTATTGCAGAATATCAGCCAATCAGATTCAAGAACCAGACAGAACTGTTGTATAAATATATATATGCACATGCAAACTTCTCAAGAAATCTTTCCACCTAAACACGTGTGTATGCACAGGAGGTCAGTGTTGGGGAAAGTTACTTTAGAAAGTAATGCATTACAATATTGAGTTACTCCCCCGAAAAGTAACTAGTTGCGTTACTTAGTTACTTTTAATGGTAAGTAATGTGTTACGTTACTTTTGAGATACGTTTGTATTACATTTTTGTATATTTTTTCCCCAATTTCTGTTTTAACGGAAAGATTTTTTCACTAATAACTGATTTCTTTAATCTTTGCCATGATGACAGCACATAATATTTGACTAGATATTTTTCAAGATACTAGTATTCAGCTTAAAGTGACATTTAAAGGCTTAACTAGGTTAATTAGGCAAATCTTTGTATAACGATGGTTTGTTCTGTAGACAATCGAAAAAATAATATTGACCTTAAAATGGTTTTTTAAAAAATTAAAAACTGCTTTTATTCTAGCTGAAATAAAACTAATAAGACTTTCTCCAGAAGAAAAAAAATATTATAGGAAATACTGTGAAAAATTCCTTGCTCTGTTAAACATCATTTGGGAAATATAAATATATATAAAAAAAAAATCTCTAATCATTCTGACTAACTGTATATACTGTATATATCCAGTCCTGCAACATCTCTGGAAAGTGCTCGGTTGGTATGTTTAGGTGGTCATGTTTGGAACAGTAGGGTCGAGCTGTGGCGTGTCTGCATTAACAGGCCAGTAATGAGCCCATTCAATACATGATTGCACTCTGGAGGCTGCAAATTGACCAGGCTGTTTGTTCGTGTGCTGCTTGTGCCAGTGTGTCTGGGCTTGTAGGCTAATAGATTAAGGATCACAGCTTAACAAAATGTTTATTCAAAGTGGTCATGAGTAATCCATTATTCACTGATCTTACATAAAAGAGATCAAGTACTACCCTGTAAAAACAAAATGTTGAGAACAGAAACATAAGGCAAACCAGCTTCAGGCATTGTATGAGTAGACGCAAAAAATGTATCATCCTAATAATTAAAGTCGGTCTGTGCTTTCAGCAAAAATTCAGGTTATTTTAAGTTCAAGATGTTTAGTTAAGCTGAGCAAGAGTTATTAACAAGAGCTTGTTGTTATTGTATAGTATTGGACGGCTCTCTGGGATACTTGATTCTGATTGGTCACTCATGATATTCCCAAGGTATCTTATTCCCAGATAACAATCGCTGAAACTAATAACACAGGCTCATCTGGAACTTCTAATCTTGCCTGTTAGTATATATGTTTACATCCATATACACTCACCGGCCACTTTATTAGGTACACCATACTAGTACCGGGTTGGACCCCCTTTTGCCTTCAGAACTGCCTAAATCCTTCACGGCATAGATTCAACAAGATACTGGAAATATTCCTCAGAGATTTTGGTCTATATTGACATGATAGCATCACGCAGTTGCTGCAGATTTGTCGGCTGCACATCCATGATGCGAATCTCCCGTTCCACCACATCCCAAAGGTGCTCTATTGGATTGAGATCTGGTGACTGTGGAGGCCATTTGAGTACAGTGAACTCATTGTCATGTTCAAGAACCCAGTCTGAGATGATTCACGCTTTATTGATATGACGCGTTATCCTGCTGGAAGTAGCCATCAGAAGATGGGTACACTGTGGTCCTAAAGGGATGGACATGGTCAGCAACAATACTCAGGTAAGCTGTGGTGTTGACACGATGCTCAATTGGTACTAATGGGCTCAAAGTGTGCCAAGAAAATATCCCCCACACCATTACACCACCACCACCAGCCTGAACTGTTGATACAAGGCAGGAAGGATCCATGCTATCATGTTGTTGACGCCAAATTCTGACCCTACCATCCAAATGTCGCAGCAGAAATTGAGACTCATCAGACCAGGCAACGTTTTTCCAATCTTCTATTGTCCAATTTTGGTGAGCCTGTGCGAATTGTAGCCTCAGTTTCCTGTTCTTAGCTGACAGGAGTGGCACCCGGTGTGGTCTTCTGCTGCTGTAGACCATCCGCCTCAAGCTTGGACGTGTTGTGCGTTCAGAGATGCTCTTCTGCATTCCTCGGTTGTAACGAGTGGTTATTTGAGTTACTGTTGCCTTTCTATCAGCTGGAACCAGTCTGGCCATTCTCCTCTGACCTCTGGCATCAACAAGGCATTTGCGCCCACAGAACTGCCGCTCACTGGATATTTTCTCTTTTTCGGACCATTCTCTGTAAACCCTAGAGATGGTTGTGCGTGAAAATCCCAGTAGATCAGCAGTTTCTGAAATCCTGCAGCCCGTCTGGCACCAACAACCATGCCATGTTCAAAGTCACTTAAATAACCTTTCTTCCCCATTCTGATGCTCGGTTTGAACTGCAGCAGATCGCCTTGACCATGTCTACATGCCTAAATGCATTGAGTTGCTGCCATGTGATTGGCTGATTAGAAATTTGCGTTAACAAGCAGTTGGACAGGTGTACCTAATAAAGTGGCCGGTGAGTGTAAATGAATTTCTTGGAAATGAATAATGCTCCATTCAGCCATCTTCATTTCTGTCAGCTTTGCCTTGAATTAAAAATCAAAAAATGGCTCAGAACAATGTTTTGGTGTCTAACTGTTTACATTTTGGGGCAAGTAGCCATGATCTTACATTGCTTTTATCTCTTTTGAGGAACCTTATTGTAAAGTGTTTCCATATTACATTAAATTGACCAATATAGTGACCGGTATTGAAATCGGCAAAAAAAAAAAAAATCTGATCTGTGCATCCCTAATCTGAATGAACACACGAACATGCATTTACCATACAGTTTTATAAATAAATAAAACACTCACTTGGTCTTTTGGCAGGGCCCAGTTTTGAGTTCACAGTCCCGCCCGTGGAAGCCTTCAGGACACAAGCAGCTATAATCTCCAGAGTCACTCAGTTCACAAGTGGCCCCGTTCTGACACGGCTGCTGTCTGGAGCACACGTAAACATCTGCGGAGAGAGTCAGTGCTGTCAGTCTTTTAACGTCTGTTGAAAATCTAAATATTCAATGTTTATTTTGCTTATTGTTTAGGCGAGCGATTAATACACTGGTATAAAATCGGTAATCTTCAATCAAATCGGAGCATTTGCTTCTGGTGTTTGGAGTGGCGGCCCTTCTCTAATGATGTCAGATAAATGTCAATATTTTTAGCCACGCCCCTCTCACTGTTAGTGTGCTATCAGGGAATGATGCGCAAAAAGAAAGCCCCGCCCCCTACTCGATATTCCATTTCAAGTACATCAACATAATGAAATAAGCCTCAGCAACTTCTGGTTCACACTGACTTTAAAGAGCACCTATTATGCAAAAATCACTTTTATAAGTGGTTTAAACACAGTTGTGTGGCATATAACCAGCTTCTAATAGTAAAAATTAATTAATTCTATTTTGGTTCGAGCCTCGGCTAGGTCAGTTGGCATTTCTGTGTGGAGTTTGCATGTTTCCTCCCGGTGCTCTCGTTTCCCCCACAAGTCCAAAGACATGCGCTATAGGTGAATTGGGAAGGCTAAATTGTCTGTAGTGTATGTGTGTGAATGAGAGTGTATGGGTGTTTCCCAGTGATGGGTTGCAGCTGGAAGGGCATCCGCTGCGTAAAACATATGCTGGATAAGTTGGCGGTTCATTTCACTGTGGTGACCCCAGATTAATAAAGGGACTAAGCCGAAAAGAAAATGAATGAATGAATAATTTGATTTTTATAATCACACTTGTGTCATGGTCCTGACCTGACAGTCTTGTCTGTCCTGACAGTGTTTAATGTTTCCCTGTCTGTCCTGTGCTTGTTTACATTGCTTTGCCTTTATTTGTGTTGGCCATGTGCTCCTCTTCTCGTTCCTCCTTGTGTTCAGTTATCCCGCCCTCTTATTTAGACCTTGTTATCCTGATTGTTTTCACCTGTCTCTTGTGTGCTTTGTTCTATATATTTTGCTGTGTTCTCATTTCTTCGCTGGTTTGTTCCATGTGAGCTTGTCCTTGCTTATCTTGTATCCTAGCCTTGTATCCTTACATAGTGTTTTGTCTTGCCCGTTCTTCTAGTTCTCTTGTTTATTTATTGTTTGTTTGTAGCGACTACTTTCTTTTGTTTGTTCCTAGTGTTTACTTAATCTTGTGTTCTAATATTTGTCTTGCTTTATCCTTATAACCATTTTTGTTCCATTTTTCTGTCAATCCCAGTCTTGTATTAGTAGTAGAGGTGGGCAAAGCGAGGCTTCATGAAACACTGAGACAGTCGAAGCAAATGTGTCGAAGCTTCGAAATGTTTCAGAACCTGTCTCTACACCTAGTGGTCATGTTTATGTATTGCTCTGGAACAGCTTCAGCAAAGAAACAGTTAAGCAAATTGAGGTATTAAACCCCATGTTGTGTAATTGAGGTTTCAAGTGATTTAGTGAAGCGGTGAGAGTTCCAGACTAGCATGCAGAGATAATGGGTTCGAATCCGGGGTGATGCAGCTATAGATGTTAGTTTTTAAATGCTCTGTTCTTGTAATGTGTTATGTTTTAACATTGGTCTGACATCCGAATGAACACTTTGTGAATAAATATGTCTTGTTTTGGTCATAAAAAGGTAACATTTATAAAATACATCAAATCATAGTCATCAAATCAGAGTATTTGTGCAAGTCTGTTTTCGTACTCGGGACATTTCAAGCACAGTTACTCTGTGCACACGCACGGTCCACTAGGCTACATGAGATAGAGTTTTTTTTCCCCAATCCTGTCAGTCAAACGCAGATTTGAAAGGTCTCGAAACGCTTCTGAAATGACCGATGCTTTGAAACGCTTCAGTCACGTGACTCGGTGTTTTGAAACGCTTCAGTCACGTGACCCGGTGTTTTGAATCACCTTAGTCACGTGACCTGGGTGTTTCGGATCATGCTTCGGTGCAGTGTTTTGAAACACTTGCGCTTCGGGATCTCGACACTATGTCGAAACGTCAGTTTCACATCAGCCGTCCCTAATTAGTAGTTGATTTATTAGTTGTCTTTTTGATTGTTTAATTTCTCTCTTTAAGATTCTAGAAGTCTTTATTTCAGTTTTTTCTGTTTTATCCGATTGCCCAAGTCAGTCTAATTTTCTTTCTACTAGGATTTATATTTGATTTCATATTTTCTTTTAGATTTAGTTAGTTTTATTGTGTAATTATTGCTGCCTGTTTGCTGTCCTGTCTTGTGTCTTATAATTGTCTAGTCCTATCCTGTGTCCTGACTTCCTTGGTCTGCCAGTCTGGAGTTTACATGGCTTGCTCCAAGTATCTATCTCTGGTTTTGACCACTGTTGCTCCTACTCCTGGTTGGCTGTTGATTTTGGTGCCATCTTGTCCCTACCACTGGCTTCCCTGTGTTATTGCCCCTACTGTTTGGACCTTGTCTGTCAACTTGTGCTTAATTCCATCAATAAACACCTTTGTATTGTTCATTGCTACAACTGGGTCTGCTTTCTTGCAACCAACCATGACAACTTGATAAAACAGTCTGCAGAAACACTTTGATTGACATTCTCTCTTTGTACGTGTCGTCAGAGAGGGGGAAAGCCCCGCCCACTAGTGACCATCTCTCCCTCATTAGCATAGACAGCCCTGAGTGAGAAGCATCCATCTGACATTAGGGTTTTCACGCCATACCGTAGACGGTCTTCTGAGCCACTTCTTTTGACATTTTCCGTTTTTCACAGATTGTTTTGAGTCTGCCAATATGATGCATTTGAAGCTCCGCCCTCTTTTGAAAAGAGCACATTTGCATTTAAAGCGACACTAAAACGGCACAATTTGGATCAAAGCCTAAAAGGTGCAGTTATAAAACATTATTTGTGGGGTATTTTGAGCTGAAACTCCACATACACACTCTAGGGACATCAGAGACTTATTTTACGTCTTATAAAAGAGGCCCCTTTAAAGCTTTTGCCACTTATGGTCCTGAAATAATAATAATCACCTTTGTCGCAGAATCTCCCCGTCCACCCGTCCATGCAGGAGCACTGCCAGGGCTGATGACAGGTTCCGTGAACACATCCGGGCATCCGAACACAGTCGTCACACATCTGTCCACCCCATCCCGGATCACACCTGCCGGCAACAGGTAACCACACATACCATGAGCACTGAACTGTTAATCTATTTACAGTCTTATATGGTCAGATATACTTTAACAACATGACACTTGAAAGTCCCACAAGCCACATACAGTTGAAGTCAGAATTATTAGCCCTCCTGAATTATTAGCCTCCCTGTATATATGTTTACCCCAATTTCTGTTTAACGGAAATAAGATTTTTTTCAACACATTTCTAAACATAATAGTTTTAATAACTCATTTCTAATAACTCATTTCTTTAATCTTTGCCATGATGACAGTACATAAAAGTTTACTAGATATTATTCAAGATACTAGTATTCAGCTTAAAAGTGACATTTAAAAGCTTAACTAGGCTAATTAGGCAAGTCTTTGTATAACAGTGGTTTGTTCTGTAGACTATCGAAAACAAATATTGCTTAAGGGGGCTAATAATATTGACCTTAAAATGAAGTAAAAAAATTGATTTTTTATTGTAGCCGAAATAAAGCAAATAAGACTTTCTCCAGAAGAAAAAATATTATAGGAAATACTGTGAAAAATTCCTTGCTCTGTTAAACATCATTTGGTAAATATTTGAAAAGGAAAACAAAATTCACAGAAGGGGCGAATCATTCTGACTTCAACTGAATATCACCCTCATGAACCCGCTTACCTGCAGTTGCCATTTTCGGCACATTTTCCGTGGCCAATTTCACATGTGCAGTTACTGGCTGATGGAGTCGGAGATGTTTCTTCTGAGGAAAATAAAACTGTGAAGATAAACATGCATTTAGTATAATGTTTATATTAATTAATTCATTCATTCATTTTCCTTCGGCTTAGTCTCTATTATAGAGGTCGCCACAGCGGAATGAACCGCCAACTATTCCAGCATATGTTTTACTTCCAGCCACAACCCAGTACTGGGAAACACCCATACACACTCATTCACACACACACTCATACACTACGGTCAATTTAGTTTATTCAATTCCCCTATAGCGCATGTGTTTGGACTGTGGAGGAAACCGGAGCACCCGGAGAAAACCCACGCGAACACGGGGAGAACATGCAAACTCCACACAGAAACGCCAACTGACCCAGCCAGAACTCGAACCAGCAACCTTCTTGCTGTGAGGTGACTGTGCTAACCACTGAGCCACCGTGCCGCCCATAATGTTTATATACTGTATATGTGTATATACATATATTAAATATATATATATATATACAGAATATTAATAGTTTCTTGTAATGATGGCAGCTTCCGAAAGATAATTTAACAAAAATTCAGTTCAATGATGTCAATAAGGTGCCAGATAGGGGCATAATAGGTCCCCATTAAATTTAACTGAAAAAATGAGTTGGACAACTAGGGATGTCCAGATCCGAAATAAGGCCCGATTACCAAAGCAAACTGTGAGATATGTAAACTTGGAATTGCCTGCCGGGTATTTTAAGTTGAGGTGCTATTTGTTTTTATATTCGATTTTTTTAATATTTACTGTTGCACTGAAGTCCAAAGGTGAAGAATTGATGTTATTTATTACCTAATTGTTCAAGCTACCTCACAGAAGTGCTCTGTTTGTTAACAGACTTGTTGAATGTTAAAATAAGGTGAATTAAATAAAAAATAAGGAGCATCCAGGATCTGTTTCTTCGCTCTTCTTTATTCTTTTTATGTATTATAGAAGTATCGGATCGGGTTTCGGTATCGGCAGATACTCCAAATCAAATGACTCGGACTCTGCAAAAAAACCTGATTGGGACATCCCTAATTACAACAACCCAGTAGTTTTTAGTTAGAGTGTAACAGCTTCAAAATTTTGTGTTGGATCTGTATGGATGTGTGTAATTAATTTTGTATGTCAGAACGTAAAGGTATCAAGTTTTGTTGACCACAGTCACAAATTGAAAACCCTGATTATTAAACAAATCTTAAGGGAACTAGCTATAAATTTGTTTTTTTGGGGTGTTGATATCATAGCTGCAGCACTGTAAATACTAATACTAAAAACATTATGATAATAACAAGGAAGTTCCTAAAATTTAAAAACAATATGTATATTTTGAGGGCGGCACGGTGGCTCAGTGGTTAGCACTGTCGCCTCACAGCAAGAAGGTCGCTGGTTAGAGTCCCAGCAGGGCCAGTTGGCATTCTGTGTGGAGTTTGCATGTTCTCCCCGTATTGGCGTGGGTTTCCTCCGGGTGCTCCAGTTTCCCCCACAGTCCAAAGACATGCGCTATAGGTGAATTGGGTAAGCTAAATTGGTCATAATGTGTGTGTGTGTGTGTGTGTG
>CAIGQV010019624.1:1317930-1333722 GCA_903798115.1 Danio jaintianensis
GTGTGTGTGTGTGTGTGTGTGTGTGTGTGTGTGTGTGTGTGTGTGTGCGGGCAAACAGAAGTCTGATGATCTCAGAGTGCTGACAGACAGATTTTCTGTAAATAACCTCCTGCACACACTGGAGAAAAGCCTCCAGTTCTAAATCTTTTCCGCGTTTGATGTTTGCAATCTCAATGGTTTCTAAATGACATGACACTTCAAAGAAATCTGGAATTTGTTTCGATTCAGTTCACTTTGTTTTTTTTATGATATAAAATTGTTTTAAAATACGGACCAAAACTGAAAAATAGTGCAATATTCATTCATTCATTTTCTTTTTGGATTAGTCCCTTTATTAATCACGAGTCGCCACAGTGGAATGAACCGCCAACTTATCCAGCATATGTTTTACGCAGCGGATGCCCTTCCAGCCGCAACCCATCACTGGGAAACATCCATACACACTCATTCACACACATACACTATGGACAATTTTTAGCTTACCCAAATCACCTATACCACATGTCTTTGGACTTGTGGGGGAAACCGGAGCACCCGAAGGAAGGGATAACGCATGATCCCTAATGGGCTGGACTGATGATTTCGGTTGTTCACAATGGCTGTATTTTCCGCTTTAGAAGTGTTGTTGTTAGTAATGCGACAGGTGTTGTAATTCTCTCCATCCTCTAGTCTCTGTGGTTCACCTCAAACAGACACAGAGTGAGTGGGCTCACTGCATGTGAAAACCAGAGTGAGCTAAATTTATTCCTTCCATGAAATCCTATATTCCCTCCCCAGGACCCCCGTGGCCAAGCTCAGCGCCTTGGTGCCATTAAAACATGCAGTTATGGGTTTCCCCTCAGTTTTAACCCCAGACAGACCGTGTGTGTGTGTGTGTGTGTGTGTGTGTGTGTGTGTGTGTGTGTGTGTGTGTGTGTGTGTGTGTGTGTGTGTGTGTGTGTGTGTGTGTGTGTGGTGTGTGTGTGGGTGTGTGTGTGTGTGTGTGTGTGTGTGTGTGTGTGTGTGTGTGTGTGTGTGTGTGTGTGTGTGTGTGTGTGTGTGTGTGTGTGTGTGTGTGTGTGTGTGTGTGTGTGTGTGTGTGTGTGTGTGTGTGTCTCTAGGGAGCAGGTGGAGTCTGAAGGAGCTGAGGAAAAGATAACTAGATCTACGTGAACCGCAAGAATCACTCAGCCTCAGGATCCACTCAGCCGTTTGCACTGCTAAAAAAACATTTAGCCAGGACAGACAAGCGAGGACGGATTACAATCCCGTCAGCTGCAATATTCTGAAATTATAAATCTACTTACATTTTTTGGGACAAAAATTTTATGAAAATAACATACTGTATATTGTTTGTATAAGACAAAATGATTAGCCCTCCTGTGAAATTAATTATTTTTTTAAAGTGCTGAGAATTAAAAAAAGAAAACATAATAGTTTTAACCCTTGTGTGCTGTTGGGGATGTTTTCATGCACTCTGGGGTGATTTTGAGTCTTTATTTGACCACAACTTTCTCTGTGTTTCAGCAAATGGACTGATTTTTTGGTGACAAATCTTATTTTGACACATATTTCGGGAAAATGCTTTGAACATTTTCAAAAATTCAACAATATACTACAATATATCACAATTACTACACTTTCAATATGTTGATGGCTGTTTTTGCCCCATTGACTTCCACTATAATGACATTTTTTGATTGCAAAGCTATGACAGCATATAATCATGCGTTCTTGACTGTTGCTGGTTTTCCCTGCTGGAAAGAGGTAAAATTTGTCATTTGTACTGCTGATCATCAGTTGCAGTGCAAAAAACAGCTTAGTTTCTGCCTTCTATATGGAGTATTGAGCGTGCATGCGTATATGCGTGTGTGCGTGTGTGTATGAAAGAGACCTTTGCGCACTTATCTTGGTATGTCTGAGAAAATCAAAGCAGCCCAGCTCTCAGAACATAGTAAACATAGTAAGTGTATTTATGCACACACACATAATCTGCTGTTTTACTCCACAGAACTCCATATAAAAGCCAGAAACGTTTTTTGCACAGGCCTACTGTATCTAAAGGTTAATGCTGCCAACTAATGATCAACAGTAAAAATGACACATTTTCCCAACAGGGAAAACCACCAACAATCAAGAATGCATGATTATACACTCACCGGCCACTTTATTAGGTACACCTGTCCAACTGCTCGTTAATGTAAATTTCTAATTAGCCAATCACATGGCAGCAACTCAATGCATTTAGGCATGTAGACATGGTCAAGACGATCTGCTGCAGTTCAAACCGAGCATCAGAATGGGGAAGAAAGGGGATTTAAGTGACTTTGGTGCCAGACGGGCTGCTCTGATTATTTCAGAAACTGCTGATCTACTGGGATTTTCATGCACAACCATCTCTGGGGTTTACAGAGAATGGAGAAAATATCTACTGAGTGGCAGTTCAGTGGACACAAATGCCTTGTTGATGCCAGAGGTCAGAGGAGAATGGCCAGACTGGTTCCAGCTGATAGAAAAGCAACAGTAACTGAAATAACCACTCGTTACAACCGAGGTATACAGAAGAGCATCTCTGAACGCACAACACGTCCAACCTTGAGGCAGATGGGCTACAGCAGCAGAAGACCACACCGGGTATCACTCCTGTCAGCTAAGAACAGGAAACTGAGGCTACAATTCGTACAGTCTCAAAAATTGGACAATAGAAGATTGGAAAAACGTTGCCTGGTCTGATGAGTCTCGATTTCTGCTGCGACATTCGGATGGTAGGGTCAGAATTTGGCATCAACAACATGAAAGCATAGATCCATCCTGCCTTGTATCAACGGTTCAGGCTGGTGGTGGTGGTGTAATGGTGTGGGGGATATTTTCTTGGCACACTTTGGGCCCATTAGTACCAATTGAGCATCGTGTCAACGCCACAGCCTACCTGAGTATTGTTGCTGACCATGTCCATCCCTTTATGACCACAGTGTACCCATCTTCTGATGGCTACTTTCAGCAGGATAACGCGCCATGTCATAAAGCGTGAATCATCTCAGACTGGGTTCTTGAACATGACAATGAGTTCACTGTACTCAAATGTCCTCCACAGTCACCAGATCTCAATCCAATAGAGCACCTTTGGGATGTGGTGGAACGGGAGATTCGCATCATGGATGTGCAGCCGACAAATCTGCAGCAACTGCGTGATGCTATCATGTCAATATGGACCAAAATCTCTGAGGAATATTTCCAGTATCTTGTTGAATCTATGCCACGAAGTATTAAGGCAGTTCTGAAGGCAAAAGGGGGTTCAACCCGGTACTAGTAAAGTGTACCTAATAAAGTGGCCGGTGAGTGTATGCTGTCATAGCTTTGCAATCAAAAAAATGTCATTATTATGGAAGTCAATGCGGCAAAAACAACCACCAACATAACATAAGGTCCCATAATGCAGTTCACAACCATAAAATAAACTGAAAACAATTGTGAATCACAAAACAAGGAAACTGTTAATTAACAGATATTTTTTTACAGTGTACTTTCCAAACTGCTGTGCTACGTACAGTACAGCAACCAGTAAAGCATCAGATTCATGCTTATCTATAAAACTGAATGCACTTACTGAACATATGACTTGAGTGTCATGAACTTTAAAGAAATAAAGCTTCATTCACTGGCTGCATTAGCACTGTTTTCTGACAGTTTCATGGAGCTATATATAGCACATTTGTCATTTAAACTCTATTGGTTAGAGCTAATGTGACAAATGTGATGGAGCAATCATTAAAAAGGTGTAATCAAATGAATTATGTCAGTCCAGGTTTCCGTTTGCAGCATGTTTCTGTATTTGGTTGTGTTGTGAGGATTTTCAGCATATTTATTTTCAAAGTGATGATAATTTACAGTAATCTGAATCCATTACTAATGTAAAGTACTGCAAAATGCTTAAACACGATAGGGAACATTTGATTCTGTTACTAATTGTTGTTTAATTTATTGTTAAACTTTTAAACTGCTATCAGCTGTTGACAATAACAGAGCAACATCATTTTAATAAACATAATTGTATGCGTTTTCATCATATTATAGTTTTCAAAAGGTGAATAAGAGACTGAGTGAAATATCACAATAACAGCGTTGACATGATCTTATAGTGTTTTTAGAGATGACTATGTAATTTGAATTTTTCAATATTTTTGAATAATTTTGAATAATTATCTTTAAAGTTTTTCATTCATTCATTTTCCTTCCGCTTAGTCCCCTTTATTCATCAGGGGTCGCCACAGTGGAATGAACCACCAACTTATCCAGCATATGTTTTACACAGCGGATGCCCTTCCAGCTGCAACCCAGTACTGGGAAACACCCATACACACTCATTCACACATATACACTACGGGCAATTTAGCTTACCCAATTCACCTATAGCGCATGTCTTTGGACTTGTAGGGGAAACCGGAGCACCCGGAGGAAACCCACACCAACACGGAGAGAACATGCAAACTCCACACAGAAATGCCAACTGGCCCAGCCGGGACTCGAACCAGCAACCTTCTTGCTGTGAAGCGACAGTGCTACCCACTGAGCCACCGTGCGGTCCAATACCATGACTACTATGAAACATCAAAGCTGCAATATAATGTTCAGCAGTCACCGATAGTGTTGAGCAGAGGCCAGAAACTGATCTGTTTCTCATTTCTGATTTTTCACGTTGTGGCAATCGTCACTGGCACACACTCCGTCTGTCTGTCTGGATCAGTTTTGCATTGCGATGGCTTGTTTCCAAGTTTGAGCCTCTGAGCTGGAAGCCTCTGACCGTCATTGATTTGCTCTGTAATCCATCTTTCGGACACGCACAGATCAGATTTTCCCCTCATGTGGACCCTTTTCACAAGACTGTTATGTCGCGTTTTATGGTTATCAGCATCTTAACTCATTGAAAGTTTTAAATATTTTGATCTTTAAAAAAACGTATAAACATTTATATACAGTTGAAGTCAGAATTATTAGCCCCCCTGCATATTTTTTTTCTCCAATTTCTGTTTAACGGAGAGAAGACATTTCTAAACATAATAGTTTCAATAACTCATTTCTTATAACTGATTTCTTTTATGTTTGTCATGATGACAGTACATAATATTTGACTAGATATTTTTCAAGACACTAGTATTCAGCTTAGTGCAATTAAAATGCTTCACTAGGTTAATTAAGCAAGTCATTGTATAACGATGGTTTGTTCTGGAGACAATCGAAAACAAATATTGCTTAAGGGGGCTAATAATATTGACCTTAAAATGGTAAGACTTTCTCCAGAAGAAAAAATATTACAGGAAATACTGTGAAAAATTCCTTGCTCTGTTAAACATCAACTGGATTTATGTATGTATTATATCATCTTTGCATCAAATTACAAAAAACGAATTACCGCTTATGCGAGGAGTTTCTAATGCAGCGTCTTTGAGGGCAGGACAGTAAATTTGATGTTGTTCTCTCTTCTGGCTGCCGTTATCAGTCTCACACTATTTTTTTTTTTCCTTTTTCTGAAAGTCTTATTAACACCATCGTGGAGTTTTTCTTTTATTATTTCAGCAAAAATGATTCACTCTCCCATTCACTGTGCTCTAAGTTTACCAACTATGATGCCTTCCGCTACTGAGAAACCTGGAAATGTGAAAAGGGTCCAATAGACAAAACTGACCTTTTCTCCAGGCTCACGTGGAGGAAGGCTCTGGGTGTTGACCTTTGCCTCCAACACGCGTGTAAGACACAAACTCGTGCACCCAACAACTGAGACGCAGATTTGTCGCATTCTCTAAGCAGACAGGAATTTCACAGCTGAATCCTCAAGAGACGGATCGGCCTCAGAGGAAGCATCAAAGGCCTCTGACACTGAGTTTTATGTAATCTACTCACCAGGATCCTGTTGCAGCACAGCTGCTAGAAATGACTTGAGGAAATTAACAGCTTGTATTTTATATACACAGTTGAAGTCAGAATTATTAGCCTCCCTGTATATTTATTTCCCCAATTTCTCTTTAACGGAAAGAAGATTTTTTTCAACACATTTATAAACATAATAGTTTTAATAACTCATTTCTAGTAACTGATTTCTTTTATCTTTGCCATGATGACAGTACATAATATTTGACTTGATATTTTTTTCAAGATACTAGTATTCAGTTTCAAGTGACATTTAAAGGCTTAACTAGGTTAATTAGGCAAGTCGTTGTATAACAGTGGTTTGTTCTGTCGACAATCGAAAGAAAAAATTTTTGCCTAAGGGGGCTAATAATATTGACCTTAAAATGTTTTTAAAAAAATTAAAAGCTGCTTTTATTCTAGCCGAAATAAAACAAATAAGACTTTCTCTAGAAGGAAAAATATTATAGGAAATACTGTGAAAAATTCCTTGCTCTGTTAAACATCATTTGGGAAACATTTGAAAAAGAATAAACTATTCACAGAAGGATAATTATGACTTCAACTGTAGCAAGAGGTATAGCCACTGTTAAAATTCTGTAAGCGTAGTCAGTGCTTCAGAATGATTGCATTTCAAATCCTGGTTTATATATTATTTAAAAATAAATGGTTGCTCATTACCATCAATTAACATTTAAAAATGAACAGAATTCCATTTATATTACAAATATAAATGTGAAGCATTAACTGTAACATCATGTTATTCCAACACCAGACACTGACCCCGCCAACCCCAGTATACACATGCTGCAGTAGAGAATGTACAGTATAAAAGTAATCATTTTAATAATGTAAAAACATATTTACCTTGAGCTTCACAGTTGTGTTTAAACAGCACACAGCAGCCACAGAGCAGCAGAACAACAGCGAGTTTCATGGTGTAGGATAATCTGAAACAATCAGAGTGAACACATTTATGAAACCATTAACTTTCCTTTCCCATATATTTTAGATATATACAGTTGAGGGTACATTATTAGCCCCCCTGTGAAATATTTACTCTTTTTCAAATATTTCCCAAATGATGTTTAACAGAGCAAGGAATTTTTCACAGTATTTCCGATAATATTTTTTCTTCTGGAGAAAGTCTTATTTGTTTTATTTCGGCTACAATAAAAGCAGTTTTACATTTAAAAAAAAAACATCTTAAGGTCAATATTATTAGCCCCCTTAGGCAATATTTTTTTTCCGATTGCCTACAGAACAAACCATCATTATACAATGACTTGCCTAATTACCCTAACTTGCCTAATTAACCTACTTAAGCCTATAAATGTCACTTTAAGCTGAACACTAGTATCTTGAAAAATATCTAGTCAAATATTATGTGCTGTCATCATGGCAAATATAAAAGAAATCAGTTATTAGAAATGAAATAATTAGAAATGAGTTATTAAAACTATGCTTAGAAATGTGTTGAAAAAATCTTCTCTCCGTTAAACAAAAATTAAGCAAAAAAATATATACAGGAGGGCTAATAATTCTGACTTCAACTGTATATACCTAGTATCTGTATAAAGAGATCAAGCACTCAAAACAAGGGATGGTTGGGTGTTGGCCAATCATAACACCCAAAACCTCAAACATGAGTCACAAAAGCCCAGCGTGAAGCGCTTTCACTCCCTGAACATCAAACAAGGCAACACCTGACCATGAAGACATGCTTAATAATTCATCCTAATGCTTAATATTAATAATTAATGCTTAATATATTAATTTTGCACTGTCGTTGTATTTGCACTGTCTGTATTTTGCACTGTCTGCATTTTGCACTGTCTTTGTATTTGCACTATCTGTATTTTGTACTGTCTGGAGCCAGCACCTAAGCCTTTCACTCATCATAGCACACGTGCTGCTGATGATGTGACAATAAAAGTGATTTGATTTGATTTGATTTAATAATTAAAAGCGCGGCATCAATCTTTTATTGCGGACATTTACAACAAGACCACACCGCTGCTTTCCTGCCTTGTTAGTCAGTTTATGCAGCCTTTGAGATTTGTTGAGCACTGACAGAAAGGGCCGCTGCTGTGTTGTGTCTGTCTGCTACAATCCACACAGCAGTGCTGTTTGAGATTAACACGCAGGTAATGGATTAATGAGGGACATTTTGTAGTATGGTGGCACGGTGGCTCAGTGGTTAGCACTGTTGCCTCACAGCAAGAAGGTCGCTGGTTCAAGTTCTGGCTGGACCAGTTGGCATTATAGTTTATATAGTTTTTTACCCAGACATTTAAAAGGAATATATTTTAGAGCAGTAATCACAATACTGTCAAACCATGATATTTTTATCCAAGGTTATCCTACCGTAAGAATCTTATACCGGCCCATGCCTAGCCGCAGCCTACTTTGCCTATTTTTTAAAACGCAAAATACGTTGTTTCGCGTACGTTAAATACAGTTAAAGCCAGAATTATTATATTAATATAATTATTAAAAGTCGTTTAGAAAAGCGGGGATTAAAGTCAAAAACCTGACTTCAATGAGCCGAACTAAACGTCCACGCTTAAATTGGTTCCATAACAGCAAGTTGAAGATCATTTGATCTAACTAATCTGAGTTCAGTTTAAATAATCTAGATAACTCCTCGTGCATGTTACTGTCGTGAAACCTTAAATGTCGAGCATAGATGCATCGAATATGTTGTGTGCTGGGCGACGCGGTGGCGCAGTGGGTAGCACGTTCGCCTCACAGCAAGAAGGTCGCTGGTTCGAGCCTCGGCTGGGTCAGTTGGCATTTTCCGGTTTCCCCCACAAGTCCAAAGACATGCGCTATAGGTGAATTGGGTAAGCTAAATTGTCCTTAGTGAAAGAGTGTGTATGGATGTTTCCCAGTGATGGGTTGCAGCTGGAAGGGCAAGATTTTTTTCTGCGTAAAACATATGCTGGATAAGTTGGCAGTTCATTCCACTGTGGCGACCCCAGATTGATAAAGGGACTAAGCTGAAAAGAAAATGAATGAACATTCAATTAAATATTTGTCACAATACATTGAAATTGTGCTTGCGCGCGTGCGAGAGAGAGAGAATACGCGCTTACTGCCAATTGTTGTTTGCAAGAAAAAGTTTTAATGCATTGCAGACTCACTGTAACATATAAAATGTGCTTAACGCAACAAAGAGCCGTGCATGCACAAGCGGCGAGATTTTTAATTTGCTCCCGAAACTGCTGCAAAATGCTGCTTTCCCTTTGACACTTGTGTTTCCTGCGCCCCATGGGAAAATATCTTTAATTTAAAGTGAGGCTACTTCTCGACCCGGATCTCCTGATTATTCCACTCAGGGTTTGATGCTTTAAAGTCATTGTTTAAGAAATGTAGCCTACTTCTTTATATCAGTCAGTGCTTTCTTAATATTATTTTCTTTATTACATTTTTGTAATTCATATACTACATGTAAAGCTAAGTACACTCCTTGCAGATTTCTCTTTTAAATTAATATTTTCACGACAGGTAAATGTTAACATTACTTTGATTAAGCATGAACTTAAAGAGCCCCTATTATGGGTTTTTGAAAATGAGCTTCCATGCAGTGTGTAGCACAGCTCTAAGTGAATGAAAACATCCAGCTGAGGTTTAAATCTGAAAGTGCACCGTGTTTAAAACTATTGATTCTTTAAGGAAATAGTCGACTCAGAGTCGAATGAATGAATCGAGTTGGGTTTGGATCTTTTGCTTGAACGCATGCATATCAGCCTGTTGTTGGAGACCCCAAAACCAAAATATGACCTTTTATAATGCAAAATAGGGGCTCTTTAAGACTTAGCCTGAGAGTTAACCTGCCCCGGACCAGGCTAGTTTCCCAGCATAAATTGCCAGAGTAACTGAGTTTGAACTATCGTAAATTTGATTTATGAAACAGAATCCGCCATTAATAAACCTGACTTGCCAAAATAAGCCTGGCTTTTACTCTAAGCTTAGTTTATGGAACAGCCACCTGAATTATTTAACATAAGTATGAAAACAAAATTATTAAGCACATTATACATGTGCATATAAGTCAAGAATACAGCATTTGCAGCTGTATTTATAAACTGATCTACATTAATAGATCAGTTTATGAATACAGCTGCAAATGCTGATGAATTCACTATTTGCTAACGCTTAATAAATGATTCATAATGTGTAATTGATACCAAATAATTAAGTCTTTTGCCATTGTAGATTAACAGAGTGCTCTTATAACCACTGATGGGAATGAATTTGGGAAATGCTTTGAATGTGAAAGCTGAGAATAGGTCCACTTCCTCTTCTTCAAGCCTCCATCTATAGCTGTAGATTGTGTGTCAATTATCGCTCTCTGTGCTCTCTGGCCGGTCTCTTATGCAGACACCTGGCAGGGAAAGCTAAATTTGAACGTTACTTCATTTCCTGAGCCGCTCACTCTGTGATTATGGAAGGTGCTATTTCCAACTGTGTTTAATTAATAGGTGTCACATCGGATGGGAAAAATACAGTCAGAAACCTTTTTACGCCATCTGACACATTGGATGTTATGGACATGTCATTATGGTCCATCTATGGTCCATTTTTAAAAAAATCCGCAATGCATTATAGATACAGCTATAGATGTGGTCTTACTGTTGAAGGCACACTGAAAAATCAAAACCACTTTTACAGTGGGGGAAATAAGTATTAAACACGTCATGTTTTTTCCTGGGAATGATATTTCTAAAGGAGCTGTTGACATGGAATTGAACCAGATTTTGGTAAAAACTCAAACAATACAAACATAAAAATAAATCTGAAAAATGAGTTGTGTGTAATAAGAATGAAATGACAGAAGGAGAAACACTGAACTACTGAAATGTATTTAATACTTCATATAAAAGGCTTTTTGGGTGATGGCAGCATAAAGACGCCTCTCATATGGAGAATGAAGTCACATGCATTGCTCAGGTGTGAGTTTTTCACAGACTTCATCAGAGTGTAAAAATCTTGATGGTTCTGTGGGTCTCGTCTATGAAACCTGATCTTTAATTTGTGTTTTATATTGGATTCAAGTCAGGTGATTGGCTGGGCCATTCCACAGCTTGATTTTCTTTCTCTGAAAGCCATTGAGAGTTTGCTTGGCTGTGTTTTGAATCATTGTCTTGCTGAAATGTCCATCCTGGTTTCATCTTCATCCTCCTGCTAATGTAGATGTTGGACTGAAGCAGCTGATATTCATTTACACTGAGGAAGGGCAGAGGGTTGCTGAAGAACTACTGGGAGATTTCAGCTGCTGTCTGGGCTTTCACTGCCTTTCTACACCTCCCTTTCTTCATGTGTTCAATACTTTTTCCCTGTCATTTCATTTTATTACACATAACTTCATTTGTAAACTAATTACTATTGTTTTCTTTGCATATATGGATTTATTTGGTTGTTACCAACATCCAGGGAAAATTTCAAGTCAACAGCACCTTTAGAAGTATGTTTTCTGAGAAAAATGGTGACATGTTCAATACTTATTTTCCCCGCTGTATCTCCTAATCCATTCATTTCAGCAATATTTGAATTTCAACAATACAAACTAAACATGCAGCTAAACAACATACAGAGAAAGTCTTATTTCTTTTAGTTTGGCTGGAATTATTTTTATTTTTATTGAAAAACTGCTAAGGTCAATATTATTAGCCCCCTTCAGAAACAGATAAAAATTGTTTGCTTCTTGTTTAAACTACTTGTTCGCGTGGGTTTCCTCCGGGTGCTCCGGTTTCCCCCACAGTCCAAAGACATGCGCTATAGGTGAATTGGGTAAGCTAAAAATTGTCCGTAGCGTATGAGTGTGTATGGATGTTTCCCAGTGATGGGTTGCAGCTGGAAGGGCATCCGCTGCGTAAAACATATGCTGGATAAGTTGTAGGTTCATTCCGCTGTGGCGACCCCAGATTAATAAAGAGACTAAGCCGAAAACAAAATGAATGAATGATTTGCGCTGAGACAAGATGAAAGGATTGTGTGGAACCCAGCATTTTTTATGCATATATTTGTTTTTATATAATTTTTTTTTTGGTTACAGAACAAACCACTGTTGTCCAATAACTTATAATTAACTTAACTTAACCTTTAAATTGTTCTTTTAACCTGATTACTAGTATCTTGCAAAATAATATTTAAAAAAGTAATAGAAATGAGTTACTGATACTAAAATGTTTAAAAATACTTGGGAAATATTTGAATATTTACAGGACCACAGCTAATAATTTGGTCTTCAACTATAAATGACGTTGAACTAAAATAAAATAATTAGCATTGTATCTAATAACAAAATTGGGCAGCATGGTGGCTCAGTGGTTAGCAATGTCACCTCACAGCAAGAAGGTTGCTGGTTCGAGTCCCAGCTGGGCCAGTTGGCATTTCTGTGTGGAGTTTGCATGTTCTCCTCGTGTTGGTGTGGGTTTCCTCCGGGTGCTCCGTTTTCCCCCACAGTCCAAAGACATGTGCTAGAGGTGAATTGAATAAACTAAATTGGCCGTAGGGTGTGAATGAGTGTGTATGGGTGTTTCCCAGTACTGGGTTGCATCTGGAAGGGCATCCGCTGTGTAAAACAGTAAAAAAAAATTGGCGATTAATTCCACTGTGGCGACCCCTGATTAATAAAGGAACTAAGCTGAAGGAAAATAAATGAATGATAATAACAAAATTGATGCTTGTTTCGTAAAATAGGCATAATATTCAAGCAATTGTATTCCCCTATTCTTTTGATGAATTGGAAATAATATTTATGCTTTTTGTATTTTTGGTGAAGCTGTTATTAGCATAACCTGTCGCTTCGACATCTTCTAAAATAGCATCTACTAAATAAGCAAAGGCATCTGACAACAACCAAGGTGTGACCACTGTGTTCCTCTGACAAACAAGGTGTTTCTCCTGCCGATTGATGTTAATTAAAGCAACGAGCCACACGAGGCCATGCGTCACAGTCATTCAAACTGTTCAGGATGCAATATTGCTCTACTGTTTTAAAAACAGCAGCAGCAGAAATGTGTTTTGGAAAAGAAAGTTCTGTTCCTGCCTTCCTTCCATGGAAAACATAAACAATCTTTTAGTAGCTCCAAACAGTCTGTATCAAGCTTCAAACATTAGCCTACATACAGTTCAAATCAGAATTATTAGCCTTCCTGTGAATTTTCTTTTTCTTTTTCAAATGTTTCCCAAATGATGTTTAACAGAGCAAGGAATTTTTCACAGTATTTTCTATAATATTTTTTCTTCTGGAGAAAGTCTTATTTGCTTTATTTCGGCTAGAATAAAAGCAGTTTTACATTTTCTTAAAACCATTTTAAGGTCAATATTATTAGCCCCCTTAAGAAATATTTTTTTTGATTGTCTGCAGAACAAACCGTCGTCATACAATGACTTGCCTAATTAACCTAGTTAAGCCTTTAAATGTCACTTGAAACTGAATACTAGTATCTTGAAAAATATCTAGTCAAATATTATGTACTGTCATCATGGCAAAGATAAAAGAAATCAGTTATTAGAAATGAGTTATTAAAACTATTATGTTTAGAAATGTGTTGAAATAAATCTCCTTTCCGTTTAACAAGAATTGGGGGTAAAATATACAGGAGGGCGAATAATTCTGACATCAACAATACAACTTTTAAGCAATATTCCAAGTCTTTTAAAGTCTAATGGCAGATTTATGAGAGAAACAGACACTTTTATGGTGGAAGTTCCACCCCAGCAACAGCTCTTAAATTTAAGATTACAATAGCAGACAGATTGTGTGCCGTAATTTGCACAACAGTTGAAGTAAATGGCATGCTACTGTATAAATGCAGAAGGAAACTTGAGAGCTGGAGTCAGACATGGAGCTTGACAAACATGACAATTGATGGTTGTTGAATGGAAAGAAGCACGGTTGAATATTTCCAGAATCGATCTTTTAGGCCATGTTCACACGAATACGTTTTCGTTTAAAAACGCATATTTTTCTCTCCATTTCGGCCGACCACAAGACTCCGAAAATGGATCTTTTTGAAAACACTGTGCAAAGTGGATCATTTTAAAAACGCTGCTTTCGTGTTGCGGTGTGGACTGTGAAAATGGAGGCTTTCGAAAACGATGACGCATTTTAGTCATGTGACCAATTCTAACATGGTGGACGACATTGTAAAGCAGATGTTTTGGATGCTGTCCATCTTGACAGAATTATTAAAGATTAATGTCAGTTTGTACATGCTCCATATTGTCTCTCTTCAAAGGACATGAGATGTTTGTTGGGAGCTGTTGTTTAGTGGCAGAAGAAGACCACAATTGCGACTTTTCAAAGAGACGGAAAGTAAATAAACAGCAAGCGGATATGATGCAGGTAAAACCGTCTTACATCTGTTCGCATGCTTAGTACATAAACAAATGCATTTTCAGTTGTTTTAGTATGGATGAAGGTAAGAATTGAAAACGCTAATGTGAACATGGAGCGTTTTTATCCGGATTAGACGTAGCCTTAGTGTTTCAATGGAAATAATCAAAGTATACAAGTTTGGAATGACACATAATTGAAGTATAATGTTATTCTGAGTCAGTATTCCTGTTAATGTATTATTGGTAATAATCAGAAATTAAAAATCAGCTGTAGGCTAGCTTGGTTTAATATAGAATGTGACCTTACTTACTTCCAGGGCCATTTATATCGAAGTTGATATTTAGCCACACCATATTGGTGTTTCGTAACATCTAGTTTTTATGAGGTGGATTGTTAGCCCATTGCTCAACCCCCAACCTGGAGGACCAGGACATACACACATACACTTTAGCTTACCCAATTCACCTACAAGCACATGTCTTTGGACTGTGGGGGAAATCGGAGGAAACCCACGCCAACACGGGGAGAACATGCAAACTCCACACAGAAATGTCAACTGGCCCAGCCGGGGCTCGAACCAGCGACCTTCTTGCTGTGAGGCGACAGCGCTACCCACTGCGCCACCGTGTTGCCCATAGAATGTGACCTTATCATATATAATATTATTATATCATGGTTCAAATCAACTAAAGAGTCAGAACTACTAATCTTAAAACACTGCTTGATTTCGTTTGGAAATAAAACATTGACAGCACTTATAAAAATAACGTTTTTTATTGCAACTGATGGTTCCGAAGCTTTATTTGTAAACACTACTTAGAAATGTGAGGTTCCAGCCCGATCGCACAAGGAAACGCAACTATTTTACGATCTGTTGTCAGTTTAATGGCTGATTTGTATGAGTTCAGTTGTATGAAAATGTATGATTTTTAAAAGGAGGCGTGGCACCAAACCCCACCCCTAAACCCAATCGTCATTGCAAATCATACTAAAATGTACGAATGAGATCGTAGGTACGGTTGGAGGTTCTTAAATATAGTATATTAAGGATGTGCAATATGATAATATCGTATGGACAAAATAAAAAGTCTGTCATTTCATATTGTGCTAAATTATCGTTCATTTCGTGGTGCCACAAAATACACACAAAATACATTTTAAAGTAATTCGTTTTTTATCCTTTGGATGTGCGCAATATTACACTCCACCAGGGATGCAGAAAGAAACGTGAATAACAGTATTTGCAAACTTGAAAGTATGATGTTTATATTTGCCATTTTATTTGGCAATATTTTATGGTGGGCCTGTAATTAAGGGTTTTATATTTGGTTAATATTTATTAATGAATCAAACATTTGCCCTGAAGTTCCCTAAAGTAATAAAACTAATCACATATGAATGATCACATTTTTGAGTAGCTTTATAATGTAAAAATGAAATACATGTGGTCAATATATATATTAATTTGTTGAAAAGAAAATATACATTTAATAATAATATAGTTATCAGGACATGAGATGACTTGTATTGGTGACATGAGATGACTTGTATTGGTG
>CAIGQV010019624.1:1333732-1344739 GCA_903798115.1 Danio jaintianensis
TGACATGAGATGACTTGTATTGATGACATGAGATGACTTGTATTGTAATATGAGATTTTTGTCATTTCGCCCTTCCTGTATAAAAATTATACAGTAATTAACAGTTTTTGTATTTTGTGTTTCCTGTTTTGTTACGGTTTATGGTGCATTATGGGACATTGATCTCTGCTCTGTCTACTTTTGATGTTGACAATTCTACAGTTTAACAAAGTGACTTCTATTGACATTTTAGTAGTTTGAAGGAACTTATTGTATATGAAATTATAAATATAAATATATTCAATTCAATTCATGTTTATTTATATATTTATATATCACGCTTTACAATAATGTAGATTGTGTCAAAGCAGCTTAACATAGTTCTAGTAAAGTCCAGATTTCAGAGTTGAAGTTCAGTTTAGTTTAGTTCAGTGTGGTTTAAATTTCACTGCTGAAAGTCCAAACACTGTAGAGCAAATCCACCGAAGCACAGCTCCACAAGTCCCGACCCGAGCAAGCCAGTGGCGACAGTGGCGAGGAAAAAAAACTTCACCAATTGACGAAGTGAAGGGAAAAAAAAACCTCAAGAGAAACTAATATATATTTATTTATTTATTTATTTATTTATATATATATATTTATATAAAATTACAGAAAAATTTATGGCAGTTTATTACCAAGTTTTAGTGCCATAATTTAAAACACCAATGCAGACAATGTATCATTTCAAAGTATTAATAACATCAATAAAAGTCACGTTTTCAAACTTTTTCAATATAAAAAAATATTGAAGGTAAGATCAAAGTCCCATAATGCAATTCGAAAGCATAAATAAACAAAAACAGTATTTATTAAACAATATCTGCACATACAGAGGTTATGCTAACAGAAAATGAAACACTTCATTTAAAAAAGTTTTAACCAGTAAATAATTAGGTACAGACTACACTACAGACTTCAAGAGCACAGAATATTACTTGCATACAAAATACAAAATAACATACAAAAATTGGTCACGCTTTACAATAAGGTTTGATTAGTTCATGTGTTTACTAAGATACTTGAACAATACTTGTACAGCATTGCTTAATCATAGTTCTGCATTTACTAATTCTTGTCATTTAACAAGAACTAACAAAACATAACATACTTTCATGAACTTGAAATTTTGAACTTTATTTTCATTATCTAACATTAGCAAATATGAATAAATTATGTAATAAGTGTATTGTTCATTGTTTATTCATGTTAGTAAATACATTAATATTAACATTCATTCATTCATTTTCCTTCAGCTTAGTCCCTTTATTCATCAGGGGTCACCACAGCGGAATGAACCGCCAACTTATCCAGCATATGTTTTACACAGCGGATGCCCTTCCAGCCGCAACCCAGTACTGGGAAACACCCATACACTCTCACATTCACACACATACACTACGGCAAATTTAGCTTATTCAGTTCACCTATAGCGCATGTCTTTGGACTGTGGGGGAAACCGGAGCACCCGGGAGAACATGCAAACTCCACACAGAAATGCCAACTGACCCAGCTGGGGTTCGTACCAGCGACCTTCTTGCTGTGAGGCAACAGTGCTAACCACTGAGCCACCGTGTCGCCCCCTAATATTAACAAACACAACCTTATTGTAAAGTGTGACCGAATAATCAGAGTATCTTAACTACAAGTTTTCATTATTTTACCAGTAAGCTTACTATGCACACGCTTCCTTTAACCAGCATCTACACCTCAGTGAAGCGACAGTATATTCATGCACCATTTCCATCTCAGATGATGTGTGAACACAAACACTTTCCTGCCATCACGTAAAAAAGTCTTACCCACAATGTATTTCTGAAAGACTTTTCCTGTATGTAACATTTGAAATAAGCACCTCTATACAGTATAACAGCTCAAAATGTACTGCACAATCAGGCTTTTTCCAAACACCATTTTATATAATCCTCCATTTAATAATACTAAAACTAAAAAAAAACATAAATGTACTTACAAATAGATGACACACCTGAGCCAGGAAGAGTGTTGCAAACCTCAGGTGCTGATGAAACTCGCATACAGTACATGAGGAAGTCAAATATATATATATTTTAAAAAATCAACTTCACCACGCAGCCCAGTGTGTATATGGCAGCAAGATCAGCCCGCTAGTGAGACACGTTTTGTTGATAGAAATGCTTGTTTGTAGAAGCAGACAAGGTTCCACCTCCCCACTCAACAAGCCAACCTGCCCAAGGACTGGCTCTTAAAGAGACAGGCATTTTTTAGAACAACCATAGTACAGTATAGACGCCTCATGCTTTCTTTTATCAAGCCCACTTTTCTCTTTTTTTTTTTTGGGTAGTTTCACCAGTGCATGGAGAGTCTTGTTGTTTCATACCGTCCATGTAAACATTCTTCAGCACAGATGGACACGACTGATTAAGAGGACACTGTGCCGGCTTGTTTACAGTCTATCAGAACTGAGGTCTGGCAGAAACCCGGGCGAATGCTGTAGCCGTAATAGCTGTTGCTGTAGCGACAGACAAGGCTCCTGATGTTGGGGGCTGATGTGCCCACACGTTCCTCTGCAGGCGATAGTGTGGAGAGGATCAGTTTTCAGCAGATTATCTCAACAATATCAGGCCTGCGGAGCATTCGGGAAACAGGCATCTACATGTCTACTCTACTGCGATGGGAGACCGCACTCACACACGCAGCTCAAGTCTAAATTATTAGCCCTCCTACACTCCAAAAATAATTTTTGCTGCTTGTTAAAATTACTTATTTACTAAAAATCAAAACAATTCTTAAGGTTTTCTTGGGGACAACTTAATTGTTTTAGATTCAGTCTACTTAATTATTATTATTATTTTTTTAAACAATTAAGTTAACTTAATCGATTTGTGTTGGGACAACTTGAAGGGATTATGTTGCAACCAGGCTCATTCTGAAAACGTACCCCTATATACATTTCTGGAGAGCACCAAATACGTCCCAGGATGTACGTTTTTTTTGCAGTTTTTGTTTTCGCAAATCCACCAGAGGCTGCTGTGTACGCTTTTTGAGATCTCAAATTTCTCTTGCAAGTGCCATTTGCACCTGCTCTTCTCACGTAAATCCACCAGAGGCCGCTGTCGACTGACTGACTGACCGAATGACCGACTGACTGACCGATCGACTGACCCACCCTCCTTCTTCCCTATACCCGACCGATAGTGTTTTCAAAAGCACCAATTGACCAACGCCCACCCACTTCCCTAAACCCAACCGACCGTGTTTTCCAGAAAAAGAAAAGCCACGTTTACCACGTTTTCAGACTTTACCACATTCTCACCCTGTTATTTACCTGTTTATTTTATTTTTTGGCTTTTGTTTTTGTCTTACCTGCTTTCTGGAACCATTCTTCACTAATGTTTTACTAGTTATTTTGCAAGATGCTAGTTTTTAAAGTGCAATTTAAAGGCTTAAGTGGGTGAATTAGGATTACTGGGCAAATTGAGTTAATTAGGCAAGTCATTGGACAACAGTGGTTTGTTCTGTAGTCAGTTACTAATATTAATATTAACCTTAAAAAATAGTTTAAAAAAATGCTTTTGTTCCAGCCAAACTAAAAGAAATAAGACTTTCTCACACATGCAGCTTAAGTCAAAATTATTGAGCTAATTATTAGGGCTGAAAATTATTAGCCCTCCTGCAATCCAAAAATTAACTGCAAAAAAACGTAGCTCCTGGGACGTATTTGGCACTCTCCAGAAATGTATATAGGGCTACATACATAATTTTACAGTGTGTGTAATTCTAATCCTTCTTAGAACATTTTCCAAGTGCTTTTTTCAACATATTTTTAAAGAATAGTTTTAATAATTAATTTATAATATCTCAAATTCTTTGGTCTTTATTATTGTGAAGGTACGTAATATTTTACTAGTTATTTTGCAAGATGCTAGTGTTTAGCTTAAAGTGACATTTAAAGGCTTAACTGGGTTAATTACGCAAGTCATTGGAAAAAATTGTTTGTTCTGTAGCCAGTTGAAAAGAATAATTTCCTAAATATTAACCTTAAAACTTTTTATTCAAGCCAAACTAAAAGAAATAAGACTTTCTCCATAAGGAATAAACATTATAGGAAACACTGTGAATATTCCCTTGCTCCATTAAACACCGCTTGGGAAATATTTCAGAAATTTCCCAACAAATTTCAAACAATAGCCTTCAGCTGTATATGCACACTTGAACTCGCTACTTCCATATAAATATATCACTTTAAATGAGGGCGTGTGTATGGCAGACGTGTAGCGAGCGTCTTTTTTCTCTTTGGCAAGCTGAATCACTACTATCAAAAAGGGGTAGACGGGTTTATCGGGCTCCTGAGGGCTTATCCTGTAGAGTAGTTGAATAGGAAAGCACTCAAAGCTCATTTGTTTTGGTTGCTCGCCACGTGTTTATATTGAGATAATGGCGTGCCCATTATTGCAGCCATTCAGCTTCTGGATTTTAAGCACACATTTGTATGTCTGTCCTGCTGCGGCCTGATTATGATGTTTGTGCTGAAAAGGGCAGTACGGTAATTAGGCTGTTCAAATCTGCTGCTCTTTCACGAGGGCTTTCTGCATCATTATCCACTGCAGCCTCCACAATTATGGCAATTGTGCAAATTAAGGACATTCATTGAATATCACATGCTGATCTGTTTTAGCATGTTTAAGCGGCATGTTTAGCGACATCATACAATCATTCAGTGAACATGTATAGCAAGTTTGTATAGCAAAAAAAAAAACAAATTTGATGAAACTGAATGGACTGTACTACACTCTTTACCAACACAGGCTTATTCTGAAAACGTAGCCCTATATACATTTCTGGAGATTGCGAATTATGTAGCCAGAGGTAGGTATGGCTGCATTTAGTTTTTAAAATGAACACTACGGGGTGGTATGATACGGTTCCTTTTTGCACTTACCAGCTGACCGCTTACCTCCTTATGGACTGCTTTACTGCTGTTACCAGTTTGTCCAGTAGCAAATCATGTATGTCAGTGGACTTGAGATTCAGAGAGGAGTTGACCACGACGACGGAGTTCGAGTCTGGTGAAGAACAGTTCCAGAAAGCGGGTAAGACAAAAACAAAAGCCAAAAAATAAAATAAACAAGTAAATAACAGGCTGAGAATGTGGTAAAATCTGAAAACCTGGTAAAAATCAGGCTGCCGCGAGGGCTTTTCTTTTACTGGATTGCTTTTTAAAACTGTCGGTTGGGTTTCGGGAAGTGGGTGGGCGCTGGTCAATCGGTGCTTTTGAAAACAGTATTGGTTGGTTTTAGGGAAGGAGGTGAGTGGGCCAGCTGATCGGTCAGTCAGTCAGTCGACAGCGGCCTCTGGTGGATTTGCAAATTTGCAATGGCTGCGTCCGAAATCGCATACTTCCACACTATATAGTACGCTAAAAACAGTATGCGAGCCGAGTAGTATGTCCGAAATGATAGAATTTGAAAAATAGTATGTGAAAAGTACCTGGATGACCTACTGCTTCCGGCGAGATTCTGAAGTGCGCATCCAATGGACGCTACGCTATCCCATGATGCTCCGCGAGAGAATTCAGGAATGGGAGTGAAGCGACACAACTGACGCGGGTCGGTCACGTGATTATAACAAAATGGCGGATGTAGTACATCCGAGTTCGATTCATACTACTCACATTCATACTGTATAGAACGTACTTTTATAACGGTCAAGTAGTAAATTCAAATTCAAATGCAGTACCTACTGAGTAGTATTTGATTTCGGGCGCAGCCAATGTTGTGCTAGTGATGATTGTTATTCTTTAGGTGAACAAATAATCTGCAGAAGTTAATACACTTTGGTAATCTTCAATCAAATTCTGACCATTTGCTTCCGTGTTTGGAGTGGCGATCCTTTATATCACTTTGACGGCCTCAATATTCTTAACTACGCTGCTATCACTGTTTGCTATGAGGGGATGATGCAAAAGTAAAACCCCGCCCCCTACTCAATATTCAGTTTTAGTAGAAAGTACATCAACATACTGAAGTAAGTAAGTCTCAGACTCTTGAAAACCTTCAGGGAACTTTATCACATTTCTTAGAATTATTGGTGAAAGTAGCCACTTTTTTTGGCATAGTCACAGCTGTTTTGGGGAATTAATTAAAGGGTTATAATCAGGGTATAATGCAAGTGTACACTTAATGGGTGAATGCATGCTATACAAAACTGCTGCACTAGTTTAAAGTGTTACATTTCCATCCAGAAAGCTAATATTAGCAGCATTCACTTGTTGCCTTTGTGTACGGCATTTTGTCCATTTCTCAGCTTTGAGTAGATTCAAAGTAAATGTAGTAAATTCAATTTGTGTGGTAAATTCAAAATGATAATATGTAGTAGTACAAGCTGTCATAAGCTGCTTTATCAGTCGTGCTGAATGGTTCTAAGAACAGTCAGGTACGGTTCCAGTTGTATTTCCAAATCAGGTCAAGTAGGCTTTTATTGTCATTTCAACCATATACAGTTAGTACACAACAAAACGAAACAACGTTCCTCCAGGACCAAGGCGCTACATACAACATAAACGTAACAACATAAATGAACAAAAACTAACTAACTAATAAACCTAATTAGCTGAGTAGCTAAGACAAAACAGACTGACATTAAGTGCCTACGCAAATGTAGAGACACAAAGTGACAATACATCCACATAAGGCATGGTTTAGGGCCGATCACACCGAACGCACTTTTAATTTGTGAAAACATTTACAAAACATGACTTTTTGCTGAATGAAAAAACTGTGCTGCACTTTTTATGCTGCTAGGCAACCACTGTTATCAGTGGTCTTGAGCTGCATCCAAAATCGCATACTTGCCTACTAAATAGACTTCGTCTGTGTTTGTGACAATAGTATGTGAAAAACGGTATGCGAGAAGTACACTGATGACCTACTACTTCTGGTAAGATTCTGTAGTGCGCATCCATTGGACACTTTTCTATCCCATGTGAAAGAATTCAGGAATAAAGTGACACAACTGACACGGGTAGGTCATGTGATAATGACAGATGTAGTACGTCCGAATTCCATTCATACTACTCACATTCATACTATATAGAACACACTTATCTAACGGTCGTGTAATAAATTCAAATGTAGTACCTACACAAGTAGTATACGATTTCGGATGCAGCTTTGGTGCTGGAGCGCATGACATCAAGCACTTTTTCCGCACAGAGTTGCCTTTTTTTCAACTGCAGGCACTCAGAACTCTCCGTCAAAAACATTAGAGTGCATTTGTCGTATATAGCGGCCTTAGAGATCTGTGCTGAGCTGGACTGTTGGTTGATTGATCGGTTGATTGATTGATCGGTCGGTCGATTGACTGATTGTAAATGAGTTCCCAAAACAGAAATATCTGATAAATTTGTCCATATTACTGTTTACATTAGACATGCACATATCAAGGCAATGACTGACCAGTTTGTAGTACATTCTAGAGAACTCAGTTATAAGCACCACCGTAAAAAATGAAACAATTCTGTGTTGACTGACCCGGATTGGCACAGAATGGAACATATAAGTAAAAAGAACCATTCGGCCCAATAGTGTAAAAGCAGCTATAAGATTATTTAGCCCTAATTTTTTGCTGTTTCAATCATAAAAATGAATACGTCTACAGTATGTCCCATCTCCATTATCACGAAACACACAGCTCAATAAAAACCCAGCTTCTTATACAGAGTTGCTGTTACAACCCAATGCTTCAAAACAAATTAAATTTGCATTTAGAAGACATATAAATTCAAAGCATCTGTCAACAATTCTGATGACATCACATCAGTTCTTTATTATCCAATCAAATGAACTCTAGAATCTGTACCTCAGTTTACAATATGAATAGCTTAAAAATGGTCACTTGTTTAGTTACTATATTTTATGGTAAATGGCACATAATGCAGTATATAGGGGATTATCAATTCAGACACTGTAAATATGTCAGTCAGCCCTAACCACTATAACATATAGGACCATTTAAATTCAACATAATATGCTATATTTCAATATGGAAGTTAGTGAAGAAATGCTCGGACAGACTTTGAATTACTAACTGTTGCTGCTATAAGTGATCAAATGAAGCTTTATTGGTAAAATATCTTTCATACTCTGGTTTTTTATGTATTTATTTAGCTTTCACCATGGTATAGTATATGGGAATTATGTAGGTAATATATAAGTTTATGGAAATATGAATATGTATCCACATATATAATATATAAGTAATAAGTAATAGCATTAAAAACAGAATCATACTTCATGATTTCAGGTTTCTTCATGCTAATTATTTCCCAGAAGTTTTACCCATCTTGCCCCTCCTAATTTGTGGTCTAGTTGTTGTTCAGGCTTTTCCGCTTCGCTTGTCGTGTTTTCATCTTAATAAAAAAAAAATTCCATTTACAAGAACACAACACACCTCCATCCCCCCTCCCGCAAAGTAAATTACATCAGAAATACAATCTGTACTTTTTCTTGGTTTTTCCAAGGAAAACACAGGAACTTTGATAGTCACGGTACTTGTTTTGTAAAAGAACTAAATCTACAGCTAAGCAATCGTAGCTGTAATATCTTCTTTCATTTTCAATATTTACAGTATTACAGTTCAATTCATTACAATGGGATAATTACACATAATACTAGTCAGTTTGTAGAATATATAGTCAAGAGTCGAAGTCAAAATTAATAGCCCTCCTGTGATTTGTTTTGTTTTCTTTTTTTAAATGTTTCCCAAATGATGTTTAACAGAGTAGTGAATTTTTCACAGTATTTCCTATAATATTTTTTCTTCTGGAGAAAGTCTTATTTGTTTTATTTCGGCTAGAATAAAAGCAGTTTTAATTTTTTTTTAAACCATTTTAAGGTCAAAATTATTAGCCCCCTTAGGCAATATTTTCAACATAGGCTCATTTTGAAAATGAACCCCTTTATACATTTCTGAAGATCGTGAATTATGTAGCCAGAAGTACGTATGGCTGCATTTCATCTATAAAACGAACGCTACGGGGCGGTATGACGCCGTTCCTTTTCGCGTTTGCTAGCTGACTGCTTACATTCATGTGGATGGCTTTTCCACTGTTACCAGTTTGTCCAGTACGCCGCGTACGTTGGAGGACTTGAGATGCAGAGAGGAGTTGATCATGGCAACAGGGTTCGAGTCCGGTGAAAAACGGTTTGAGAAAGCGGGTAAGACAAAAACAGAAGCCAAAAAATTAAATAAACAAGTAAATAACAGGGTGAGAATGTGGTAAAATCTGAAAACGTGGTAAAAATCAGGCTTTTTGAAACTGTCGGCTGGGTTTAGGGAAGGGGGTGGGCGCTGGTCAATCGGTGCTTTTGAAAACACTATTGGTTGGGTTTAGTTAAGGAGGAGGGTGGGTCAGTCGATCGGTCAGTCAGTCAGTCGACAGCGGCCTCTGGTGGATTTACGCAACAGAAGGTGAGAATGGCACTCGCAAGAGAAATTTGAGATCTCAAAAAGCATACACAGCGGCCTCTGGTGGATTCGTGAAAACAAAAACTACAAAAGAACATACCTCCTGGGACTTTTTTGGCCCTCTCCAGAAATGTATATAGCAATACGTTTTCAGAATGAGCCTGGGTTGAATTTTTTTTCCCCGATTGCCTACAGAACAAACCATCATTATACAATGATTTGCCTAATTACCCTAACTTGCCTAATTACCCTAGTTAAGCTTTTAAATGTCACTTTAAGCTGAATACTAGTATCTTGAAAAATATCTAGTCCAATATTATGTACTGTCATCATGGCAAACATAAAAGAAATCAGTTATTAGAAATTAAATATTAAAACTTTTATGCTTAGAAATGTGTTGAAAAAAAAAAATCTTCTTTCCATTAAACAGAAATTGGGGACAAATATATACAGGGGGTCTAATAATTCTGACTTCAACTGTATATGTATTGTTTTGTACCAATAAACAACAGCACTGAATCCCATCCTCTGACTCAGACTTCAGGAAGGCATGAATAGAAGCTAAGTGGGTGTTTAACAGTCAGAGCTCAAAGCAGAACAGCTTGAATGATAGATACATTCGTCCTTCCGAGAAAATGGACTCACACACTGAGCCAATGTTAATGCTACACCTTTGATATATGTGCTTTTCGTATGAAGATTGAATCTACTTTAAAACACTAGCGTGAAGTGGAGGATAAAAGCACCTTCAAAGGGCCGTGTTAGATGGGCTTTAAATAACAACTCATCCCTTTCACACAGCATCTATCACACACACATGGCACTCACATTTCAAGCAAAGTGGATGAATATCACAGTGCAATCCTGGTTTGCGTGTCCGTGGTGGTCACTGTTACTATAGCAACAGTGAGAGAGGATGCCTTCTGTGTGTAGACAGCAGAGCGAGATTAACTAGTTCAAAAGATTGCCTGCTGGAGCTTTCTTATTTCCAGCATATGGGTTTAGTGCTCTGCATATGGCAACATTCAAATGCATTTTCAGTCCATGAAGTGACAATGTGAATCTATCTATCTGTCTATCTGTCTTTCTTTCTTTCTGTCTTGTCTTTCTTTCTGTCTGTCTATCTGTCTTCCTTTCTGTCTTGTCTGTCTGTCTTTCTGTCTGTCTGTCTGTCTTTCTGTATGTCTGTCTGTCTGTCTATCTATCCATCTTTCTTTCTTTCTTTCTTTCTTTCTTTCTTTCTGTCTGTCTGTCTGTCTGTCTATCTTTCTATCTATCTATCTGTTTCTGTCTGTCTGTCTTTCTTTCTTTCTTTCTCTCTTTTTTCTTTCTTTCTTTCTTTCTCTTTCTTTCTTTCTTTCTTTCTTTCTTTCTTTCTTTCTTTCTATCTATCTATCTATATAACTGTATGTGTCTATCTATCTATCTGTCTGTCTGTCTGTCTGTCTATGTTTCTGTCTGTCCGTCCGTCCGTCCGTCGGTCCATCTGTATATCTATCTATCTATCTATCTATCTATCTATCTATCTATCTATCTATCTAT
>CAIGQV010019624.1:1344749-1366140 GCA_903798115.1 Danio jaintianensis
TATCTATCTATCTATCTATCTATCTATCTATCTATCTATCTATCTATATAACTGTATGTGTCTATCTATCTGTCTGTCTGTCTGTCTTTATTTCTTTCTGCCTATCTATCTATGTTTCTGCCTGTCTGTCTGTCTCTCTCTCTCTCCATTCATCCATTCACCCTTCCACCCACCCATTCATAAACCCGTCCATCTGTCTGTCTGTCTATATATCTGTGTTTCTATCTTTCTGTCTGTCTGTCCATCTATCTATCTTAATGTCTGTCTGTTTATCTGTCTGTTTGTCTGTCTTATCTTAATTACTCTTACTGCTGTCCTTGTGTTTCATAAGGCTTTGCTCAGTTCAGCGAGTGCTGGAGAAAGTAGATTATGGAGTCAGAGTTTTATTAGGAAGTGATGGTATTTATGAACTCCATTTACAACCCAGTGATGTTCGCCACACCATATAGACCAGTCATATATATATCCACCTTCAAATTTGAGCCCTACATCGAGTTGTTAGTACGCAATACAAGACCACACTCAGAAAAACAGTTATAAAAGCTGTCACTCAGGAGGTGCCTATTCAAAATGTACAATTTGTACTTTTTAGGTGCTGAGTTGTACACTTCCAGTACCAATATGTACATTTTACATGGTAGGTACCAATACAGACCAATTTGGTACGAGCATGTACCTGCTTCAGGGTATACATACTCAAAAAATGGTTCTAGTTCTGAGAGAAGTAAGCATTTTTAAAGGAGTTGTTAAGTTTGAACTTAAATTAATAACACAGATTCTGTTCATTCAAATGGTTGGACAATCATTGATTCAAAATTAATTTTGCTTTTGGGTTCAATTTCCCTCAAATAAGATCAAATAACATAATACAAATGAGTGGAAATGTGTGTCATAATTAAATAAAGTTATGCCAGTAGTATTTCATTTTTATGGTCATGTTTAGTGTGCACATTATATATTAGAGTCAGTACTAAACTGGTTAATATGTACTATTTTTAAATTTACAAGGTACTTATTTTAAGGTACAATTCTTGCTATTAACAAACCATTAACTAAGCCTTTTAGCTCAATAAAGTACTAATTTGTAGTACTAATTCTAGTTGGGTTTAGGTATTGTAGAATGTAGAATATGATCACACTTTATAAGTGCTAATAGACAGCCGATATCTTAATAATAGGCAGGTAATAAGCCAGTAGTTAATATTGGGAAATGTTACTTAAACTAAAGTGTTACCATAAACCTACCCCTGTACCTAAGCCTAGCCTATGCAGTTATACTTATTTAACCAAGTACTTTCTAAGGTAAACACACTGGAATAACATGTTTAAAACACAAACTGTAAAAAACACCAAACTTATTCACCAAGGACAAACATCGCAATTACTGCTAACACTTTAGTTTAATAACATTTCTCACTATTTCACCAACCTATAATTAAGATATGAACTGTTTATTAGCACTTATAAAGTATGATCTTATTTTACATCCCAATACCAAAACCCAACAACTACTAACTATTAATAAGCAGCTCATTAGTAGTTTATTGAGCTAAAAATCTTAGCTAACACTTTAGTTTAGGTCACAATTCATGCTATGAGGGTTTTTTTCCCTTCACTTCATCAATTGGTGAAGTTTTTTTTCCTCGCCACTGTCGCCACTGGCTTGCTCGGATCGGGACACTGGATTTGCTCTACAGTGTTTGAACTTTCAGCAGTGAAATTTAAACCACACTGAACTAAACTAAACTGAACTTCAACTCTGAAATCTGGACTTTACTAGAACTATGTTAAGCTGCTTTGACACAATCTACATTGTGAAAAGCACTATATAAATAAACTTGACTTGACTATTAACTACTGGCTTATTACCTCTCTATTATTAATAAGTTATTAACTGTTCATTAGCACTTAAAAAGTATGATCTTATTCTGCATCCCTAATCCTACCCAAAACCTAAACTCAACTTCTACCTTACTAACTATAATTAAGTCGCTAATTAGTAGTTTATTGAAGTACCAGTCTTAATTAATGGTTTGTTAACAGCGTGAATTGTTACTTAAAGTGTTACCCTTTAGAATATTTTCAGTATTAATAAAAGAATAGTTTAGAAATGCATTCCCAAATAACCTACCCTTCGTTTTAGCCCAAGTCCGCTGCTCCTTTGCTGTGCGAATATCAGAATAAGTCCAGATCCACTGGTCGGCTCTTGTGTGTTGATCTAGCTCTTGTTTTCTGCCTATGAGACGTGTCCCCCTGTCCTCAGTGCGTGTATGTCTCTTTGAAGTTATTTCGGCATGTGTCTAAGTTGCAGACAGCATGAAGAAGGGGCTGCTTGACCTTCCCTTCACCCTAAAACCTCCCTCTCAGATGGAGAACAAGGAGGCGCACGCGTCCACGCACTTCACAGCCTCTCGCCCCAGAGAACTTCACTTCGAACAGAGTGACAGGCACGCGTTCGGACTCTGTCACCAAGCGCGCTGTCCCATCATTGGATTGAAGCGGTGTTAAATGAAACCTTTGATAAGATAGCCTCTGCTCCGCTCGGGCAACCCAGAGCGCTATTTTTGTTTCCGAGAGTTACTGGAGAACTTAGGTGCTCAATCCCTATTGTAGATGTGAGACTACACTGCTTGTTTAAACTACCTATTTAAAATGAGTTGAAACAGTTGAAATTCCTAAGGTTTCTTGGGGACAACTTAATTGTTTTATGTTCAATCCACTTAAATTTGTAAACACGATTAAGTTAACTTAATCGATTTGTGTTGGGACAGCTTTTTTTTTTACAGTGTATAGGGCTGAACAATATATCGTTTGAGCATCGATATCGCAATGTGTGTATCTGCAATACACTCAAACAAACAAACTAATATATTTAAAATAAGCTGAATCTATACAATTATTGATATTTTGGGGAGGGACAATGATGTTGTCACGATTTCACTCTTCTAAAGAGACGCACTGGGTGGCAGGAGTTATCAAAACACGTATTTATTAATAAAGACACTTACTACAGGCACTGGAACATATAAACGCAGGAGAGACGTCAAGGGATGATGACAACACAGACACTGGAAACAATGGGAACTCAGGAATACACAGGGCGATGACAATTTAAGACCAGACAAAGAACGAACAGAACACAGGAGCTTAAATACACAGTACATCATTGAACTAAATACACACAGTGGTGAGACACAGGTGGAAACACTGAAACATTAACACACGGCGGGAAAATGGAACAAAGGAATCACATGACGGAACTAAAGTACATGGAACACAACACAGAAACCTGACAGATGTTAAATCTACTTACATTTGTAAAAACAGTAAAGTTAACTTAATCGATTTGTGTTTGGACAACATGAAGGAATTGTGTGGATCCCAACATTATTTTACAATGTTGTCACATCGCAGGATTAGATTATTTATTAAAGATTAAAAGATAAAGTTATTATAAAATATTATCTAAAAAAAAGTTATTTATACAATGATGACCATGTTGTTTCCAACATAGACTCATTCTGAAAGCGTAGCCCTATATACAATTCTGGAGATCGCGAATTATGTAGCCAGAGGAAGGTATGGCTGTCAGGGTTCTGCCACTCCGGTCTTGTAAATTCTTGTTTTGGTGGCAGAGTCCAGACACTAGTCCTATCATGTGTTGTATGTTGTACTCGGCTCGAGTTTTCTCGAGTCGAGCACTCATTTTCTGTCATTGTGTCTCTGTTTGAGTGCCATCGTGACTGCGCTCAGGCTTTGCGCGCTCCCGCTTAATGCGGGCGTGCGAGGTCCGGGCGTGCTCTAGATGCGCGCTCTTGTCCTGGTGTTTCTGTTTGTTCTGTCTGCAGCATGGTGTTTCATTCCCAGCGTCTCAGTCTAGTTGGTTTCAGTTTCGGTTGGCGCTGGGATAAAACATGCACGTTGCATGTGTGAGCGCACGGTAAGGTGTTTTCACTTATCGTGTGCTCGTGTCTTGCGTTCTGTTTGTGGTGTTGTCTAAGCACGTGGCTCGGTGTTTACATTGTGGCCGCGTGCTTTGTCTTGTGTGAGCACGCGGTTAATAAGTTCTCTCATTGGGTGCGTGTTCTAGTCTCGTTATGTGAGCACAGGGCTTGTGGTGTTTCTATGTGTCATGTGCTCTCGTCTATTGTGTAGTCCCACCCTCCTTGTTAACTCATTATTAGTTTATCCTGTTCACCTGTCTGTTTGTTAATTATTTCAGCTTATATTCTCCTCATGTCTGCTGTCCTGTGCCAGTTCGTCGTCTTATCTTGCCTTGTCCTGTCGTGTCCAGCCCTGCTCTTTCCTGCCAGCCCAGTCAAGTTTGTTTGTGCCTTTTTGTTAATGTTTTCCCCCTCGGGGTAGTTTGTTTTGCTGTTTTATTATTTTTGTAATAAACCCTCATTTTTGTACTGCAATTGAGTCCTCGCTCCTTTCCCCACCCATCATCCTTGACAATGGCTGCATTTAGTCTTTAAAACAGACACTAGAGGGGGTATGTCGCCGTTCCCTTTCGTGCTTACCAGCTGACCGCTTGCCTCCATGTGGACGACTTTCCCGTTGTTACCAGTTTGCCCAGTGGCTCGCCACGTACATCAGGGGACTTGAGACGCAAAGCGGAGTTGACCGTGACGACGGGGTTCGAGACTGGTGAAGAATGGTTCCAGAAAGCGGGTAAGACAAAAACAAAAGCCAAAAAATAAAATAAACAAGTAAATAACAGGGTGAGAATGTGGTAAAATCTGAAAACGTGGTAAAAATCGGGTGAGGGCTTTTTTTTTCTGGATTGTTTTTAAAAAACACTGTCGGTTGGGTTTAGGAAAGTGGGTGGGCGAGTCAATCGGTGCTTTTGAAAACACTATTGGTTGGGTTTAGGGAAGGAGGAGGGTGGGTCAGTCGATCAGTCAGTCAGTCAGTCAGTCAGTCAGTGGCCTCTGGTGGATTCGCGAAAACAAAAACTGCAAAAAAAAAGTACCTCCTGGGACATATTTGGCGCTCTCCAGAAATGTATATAGGGGTACATAATCAGAATGAGCCTGGGTTGGTTGTTTCACGTCTGATTGTTCAATTTCTGTATTTTAATACTGTTACACTCCGCAGAAAACCATAAAGCAATGTTTATTTAGCTTTTATTTTTGCCCTGTCGTATTAATATATGCTTATACTATTATATTTTATACTGATGCACTGGATAGACAAAGACTTGATCATCCCAGTTGATCTCAATTAACGGAATCTTTCCATATAGAGCTATTCAAATAATCTGGCGAAATTATATTCATATCGCAATATATATTTATCGCAGCAAAACAAAATATTGCAATGTTTTTGTTTATTTAATTACATTTTAATTTTATTTATAATTTTTTTTTTTTACATTTATAATTTTTCATGTGGGGGTCAGGATTCAAATTATGTGAATTATGGATATTATCTTATTACTCAATGTAAATTTCTGACTAGTTTTTGCACTAAAAATGTTAAAAATAAATATTTGAAAAAACAAAAAGACTCAATTTATGAAATAAGTTATGCTTACCAACACTCATTTGTGAGGCAAAAGACGTCCATAGAGAAAAGTAACCGGTTCCGTAAAGAAGGGATCATTTTTTTATGATGAGGATCCAAGAGCCTAATTCGCTTGACATCTGACTGTGTCTGAGCTCCAATTCCTTTGTAAGCTCTCCGTGATAGGTGGAAGCACCAGAGAAACACTGTCCCGAAACCCGACACACGCTGTTAGAGCAGCTGGACCTACACCCATGTACTGAACTCGTCTGAAAGGGAAAAAAGAAATAGCACTTCACTTTACAGTCCTGTTCTGCATGTGCATTTGTTCATAATTACAATAACTGTGTAATGACTAGGTAACCCTAATTTTAACCCTAATGAGGGATAGTTCACCCATCATTTACTCACCCTTTACTTGTTTCAAGCCTTCATGAGATTCTTTCTTCTGTTAAACACATAAAAATATACAACCCCAAATCAGAACCCGGTTGGTTCTTGCAACACATTTCAAAAAAAGTTGGATCAGTAAAGCATTTACCACTTTATGCTGCCATTCATTTTTACAACACTTAAAAGACGTTCAGGGACTGAAGACACAAGTAATGAAGTGTTTCAGGTTTAATTTTGTCCCATTCTTCCTGCAAACAAGTCTTAAGGTGGGCAACAGTATGGGGTTTTCGTTGTCACATTTTGCACTTCAAAATGCGCCACACATTCTCTATTGGAGACCGGTCGGGACTGCAGGCAGGCCAGTCAAGTACCTGTATCCTCTTCCTCCGCAGCCAGGACTTTGTAATGTGTGCAGAATGTGGTTTTGCAGTGTCCTTTCCACACTGAAATTCCTCCAAATTCCTTGAATCTGAAGCAATTTACCTGATTACTAGCCCTAAACTGCTCCTGTTACAAATGAAATGAAGTTGACCAGACAAAACATGAAATATTTTGTGTTCATATTGTCTGCAATGAAATACAAGTCAAAGTAAATTTGGAAATCCTTGCTTTTTTTATTTGCGTTTTTCATACTGTCCCAACTTTTTCTGATTTGGGGTTGTATTTTGAGAGATGTTGGAAACCTGTAACTATTGACTTTTCCTACTATGGAAGTCGGGTTTTCACCTTTCTTCAAAATATTTTCTTTTGTGTTCGACAAAAGAAAGAAACTCATGTCTGGAACCACTTATAGTAAATAGTGAGCAAATTGTTCATTTTTGGGTGAACTATCCCTTTAAGTCCATGCAGTTATATGACTTAACTCTGTACTTTATTTGTGATGTACATTGTAAGTGCGTATAGTATTATTAAAGAAATGGCCAGATTTACAAAACAGCTAGAATCAACACAACACTGAGTTTAAAGCAGTGTTTCCCAACCCTGTTCCTGGAGGTACACCAACAGTACATATTTTGGATGTCTCCCTTATCTGACCCATTCATTTCAGATTTGGAGTCTCTGCTAATATTCTGATGAGTTGATTCAGGTGTGTTTGATTAGGAAGAGGTTGAAAATGTGTAGCCTGTTGGTGTGCTTTCAGGAACAGGGTTGGGAAACACTGGTTTAAAGACTATTATTTCATAAAGCATCCACTTGTTGGATTTTTGCTTTTAGGTATATAACTTTAATTGGAGGACAGTATTTAAATAAATCATGCAACGGGATTTACTAAGGTTTATGGCCGTCAATTTACTGGTATTTGCGCCATTATTTAACACCCCCAAAAAAGCATGTCTTAACCCATTTTTGTGCTTGGTATGGCTGCGATGAGAATTAATGGAGAGGACAGAAAGCGTGTGGGAGAAGGGAGTATATTTTTTCTGCTCAATTTTCCACTTATTTGGAATATCAGAAGACGACATTATCTGAACATTTTGATTATCATTGGTTCAGTAAAATGTCCTAGATTTTGAAAGATGCTCAGTCCTGCTCATGGAGAGCCACTATCCTTCAGAGTTTAGTGCTCTAGCCCTAATTACAGTAAATATGTGAAAACCAGGGCTTCAGGACAACTGGAAAATTCTAGGATGGTATTTTGGAGTTAATCTCTGTAAGAAAGTGGCCTTCCAGGAATGATACAGGATAAGACACCCCTGTGCTAAAGTTACAAAGTAGTTCACTCAAAAAATGAAAATTACCCCATAATTTACTCACCCCCAAGGCATACTTGGTGTATATGATTTTCTTCTGTCAGACCAACACAGTTGGAGTAGTTTTAAATTTAATATCCTAGCTCTTGTTGAATAGTGGCTTTTATTTTGAAGCTTCCAAAAGTGCATAAACCCATCGTCAAAATAACTCATACACCACTAGGGGGTTAATGCATGTCTTAAGAAGCGGGTCGAAAAATAAAAAAAATATTTCTCTTTTTTAATTATGAACTCAAATCAGTGACTTCTGGCGGCGGCCGAATGCACACACTAGACAACTTCTTGGCTGATCTCGAACTCGGCGTAAAGCACATTCGTAGTTAAAGAGTAAGAGTAATATACTGTATAACGTTATATAGTAACGCCAAGCCAACTAGTTTTTTTGTTCGTCGTCGTTTTCTGTGGTAAATAACAAACTATTTAGTAAGTGGTTTCAGTGAAATGTGTCTATTTCCGGAGAATTCGTCTTGCGATAAAATATGCGTCATATGTCGTCATATCAGCCAAGAAGTTGTGAAGAACACTCATTCAGAGTGATGTATTAGTTTTATGAGAGATTTGTGAGTTTATTATTTTTTTTATTAGAAATATTGTCCAATTTTGGTGAGCCTGTATAAATTGTAGCCTCAGTTTCCTGTGATCTTAAGAATTTTTTTTGTTAGATTACAAATAATATATATAATATCAACCACAAATATAACAAATAATTGACCACACGTAAAGGACTATTTTATTTTTTAATTATACAGTGGTCCCTCGTTTATCGCGGGAGTTACGTTCTGAAAATAACCTGCGATAGGCGAAATCCGTAAAGTAGTCAGCTTTATTTTCTACAATCATTCTAGATGTTTTAAGGCTGTAAAACTCCTCACTGCACACTTTATACACTTTTCTCAGACAGGCATTAACATTTTCACACTTTTCTCTCTTGTTTTAACACTCTCAAAGTTCAAACCTTCATAGAAAAATAAGTCCAGTATTATAGAATGAACCCAAAGATCAAAACCTGTTGTCAGGCACAAACATTCATCGCTGTCAGCAAAAGGTTCATAAAGGTTTTTAGCTTTTGTGCGGATAATGTTGGCATCCAGAGTAATGTTCTTTTTCCTGCAGTCACTGATCCACAAAGCGAAAGCATCCTTGTTGAAACTCACACTGCTAGCGATAGAAGATTTATGATAATTTGGCAAGCTGAACGCATTGTGTACTGTACAGGAGACACGGAGGAGATTGATTGACAATGGTCTACAGCCAATCAGGACGCAGAACACAATGCGCTGTAAAAAAAACCCATGTCAAATGCACAACAAAAAAAATAAGCGAAACTGCGAGGCCGCGAAAGGTGAACCGCGTTATAGCGAGGGACCACTGTACAGTTGTGGCCAAAAGTTTTGAGAATGACATAAATATTGGAAATTGGAAAAGTTGCTGCTTAAGTTTTTATAATAGCAATTTGCATATACTCCAGAATGTTATGAAGAGTGATCAGATGAATTGCATAGTCCTTCTTTGCCATGAAAATTAACTTGATCCTGAAAAAAACTTTCCACTGCATTTCATTGCTGTCATTAAAGGACCTGCTGAGATCATTTCAGTAATCGTCTTGTTAACTCAGGTGAGAATGTTGACGAGCACAAGGCTGGAGATCATTATGTCAAGCTGATTGGGTTAGAATGGCAGACTTGACATGTTAAAAGGAGGGTGATGCTTAAAATCATTGTTCTTCCATTGTTAACCATGGTGACCTGCAAAGAAACGCGTGCAGCCATCATTGCGTTGCATAAAAATGGCTTCACAGGCAAGGATATTGTGGCTACTAAGATTGCACCTAAATCAACAGTTTATAGGATCATCAAGAACTTCAAGGAAAGAGGTTCAATTCTTGTTAAGAAGGCTTCAGGGCGTCCAAGAAAGTCCAGCAAGAGCCAGGATCGTCTCCTAAATAGGATTCAGCTGCGGGATCGGAGTGCCACCAGTGCAGAGCTTGCTCAGGAATGGCAGCAGGCAGATGTGAGCGCATCTGCACGCACAGTGAGGCGAAGACTTTTGGAAGATGGCCTGGTGTCAAGAAGGGCAGCAAAGAAGCCACTTCTCTCCAAAAAAAACATCAGGGACAGATTGATCTTCAGCAAAAAGTATGGCGAATGGACTGCTGAGGACTGGGGCAAAGTCATATTCTCCGATGAAGTTGGAGAAGAAAAGGTGAGCGATACGGTGGAAAAAATGAAATACTCCATGGGCGGCACGGTGGCTCAGTGGTTAGCACTGTCCCTTCACAGCAAGAAGGTCGCTGGTTCGAGTCCCGGCTGGGTCAGTTGGCATTTCTGTGTGGAGTTTGCATGTTCTCCCCGTGTTGGCGTGGGTTTCCTCCAGGTGCTCCGGTTTCCCCCACAGTCCAAAGACATGCGCTAGAGGTGAATTGGATGAAGTAAATTGGCCGTAGTGTATGAGTGTGTGTGAATGTGAGAGTGTGGCGCCACAATGTGTTGAAAAAATCTTCTCTCCGTTAAACAGAAATTGTGGAAAAAATATACAGGGAGGCTAATAATTCATGAGGGCTAAAAATTCTGACTTCAACTGTGTATTGTCATATTGCAAGCCCTACTGTGGCCCATGGGAAGTGGCCTCATTGTTGTAACCTAATCTTGAAGCTCGCCGTGACAGAACATTACTCGTACAGACGGGAGATTGTGTGGTCTGGACAGGCTAGGGCTAATTTTGACCGGGATGGTTGGTGACTCTGAAATAGCTGGCGGTTGAGTGCTTGGCCATTTGCATGTACGGTGCAGCTGTGGGATGCCTTCTTCTCTAACTGCTAGTAATCTGTACACAATGCACGGTCGAGAGGGATCCATCAGGAGGCTGGAGACCTTGATGGCTTTAGTATTGAATGACTCTCAGAAATGTGGTAACCGAGGTGCTTCTCCAGCCACCTGGCACTAAATGCATAGCTGTTTATGCTGGGATGAGAATGGAGATGCACAGAGAACAACACACATTCCCCACCAGCAGCAGCAGCCTTGACCCCGGAGCAGCTGAGGCTGGAGAAGAATACAAAGGCCACTGGGCATTTGAGGCCTTGGATGACAAGAATACACACACCCCTTTTTTTTGTTTGCGGTTTGCTATGTACCAACACAGCCCTCTCATACTGCAAGTCATGCATTCAGATGGCCTCCAAACATTCATAGCACTGTAGTTTAGCGTGTGATGCTCTTCTGGAAGGTGTTATTTCTTACTCAATGCTGGTGAAGGCAACCCAGGCTCTTTGGAGATATGTGCCCAGGGCTACATTTTTGAAAACTGAGAATTATGTACCCAGTGCTACGTGTGCCTGCAGTTTTTGTTTTTACAAAGGCTGCCTTGTACATTTTTGACAATCTCAAAAATTTTACTGGTCACGTTTTCCCATAACTCGTAAAACCACCAGAGGCTGCTGTGTAACTTTCTGTGAATATTAACGTCCTTCTCGTGTGTGTCCGTGAGAGAGAAGGCGGTTGGCTTGTTGTTGTCCATAATATATCTGTCAGGACTCTGCCACTTGTTAATTCTTGTTTTGTTTGCAGTCTGGACACTAGTCCTGTCTTGTCTTGTATGATGTGCTCGGCTCGAGTGCTCGGCTCCAGTCTTTGTCTGTGTCTTCGTCTTTGTAATGAGCGCGGTCTCTGCTGCGCCCGGTCTTTTATTAATTAATTAACTTATTGATAAAGGTTTTAAACCAATAACAGAGTTTCCATAATTCTAAAGCCAAAAGGTCAACAAGAAAACATTTAAATTAGATTGTGTTACATTTGTCACATTGTTAAGGATAATGTGCTTAAGAATGGTCAATGTCACCTGTCAAAAACTATGCTTTATACCATATTTGATCACAGCTTTTGCGATGTGAAAATCGCACCTTTTCAAATCACGATTTCAGTTTAGAAACGATTAATCATGCAGACCTACTACCTACAATTCTAGAATCACCTATATGACTGACCCATATATGTTGCAAAAAGCCGATATGAATGGTCAAATATAATTGCAAAAACTTCATTCATTCATTCATTTTCCTTCAACTTAGTCCCTTATTTATCAGGGGTTGCCACAGCGGAATGAATTGCAAACTATTCCGGCATATGTTTTACGCAGTGGATGCCGTTCCAGCTGCAACCCAGTACTGGGAAACACCCATACACACTCATACACTACGGTCAATTTAGTTTATTAAATTCACCTATTGCACATGTGTTTGGACTGTGAAGGAAACCGGAGCACTTGGAGGAAACCTACACCAACACAAGGAGAACGTGCAAACTCCACACAGAAATGCCAACTGACCCAGCCGGGACTCAAACTAGCAACCTTCTTGCTGTGAGGCGACATTTCTAACCACTGAGCCACCGTGAAATTTTCTTCAATTCTATGTTGTAGTAATTGTATCTCCTGCTCCTGCCCAATATTGACCACTAAACTCCATTGCCTGGGTTGTCTGATAATGTGTGCACTTGAAGACCGTTGAGTGACAAGCAAAGCAGCCCACTCTGAAACTTGAGTTCTCTTTCCTTGGAAACATCAGGGTTTTTGATTTATGATTACTATGTACTTGACCTTTCCACCCCGACCGGCTCTCAGTGTCTCCGAGGACAAACAGTTGCATGAACTCTGACAGTTGGACTAACAAACCTCATGTTCAAGAATAATAATATTGACATTAGACTGCACTATATTTCAAGAACCACCGTGTCTCAGAATGCCTGTGCTAGGACATGTACAATAATAATGCGATTTCACCATATAAGAGTTTCAATCCAGTAAAGCATTAAAAACAACCCCCAAAATTATGACCCTCATGTGGTTTCAAAACTTTCAAGGATTTAACACTTTCTTACCCGTATTTGTAGTTCTAATCAAATTCGCCTCCAACACGCAATGTATTGCGGGTAATATTAGCCATTAGGTACTGTACATACGGATCTGCACTTCGTATTTCTACCAGAAAAAATAGACTACCCAGGTAACTTTGGACTATTTATTTCAACATACTATGATTTGGGACATACTAATTCTACTTTTAAATACTATAGGACAGATAGTATACGAATTGGGACACAGCATTTTTCAAAATAAACAAAAACAAATGAAAGAAATTGAAACTGCTTTTGAACAAGTGAAGGGTGAGTAAATAATGACAGAATTTTCATTTTTACATGGCATAAATTTGATACAAAAATGTTTTAAATATATCATGGATTTTAAATTTATGAGTCCTCTTCTCTCAGTATAGAGTTGTGTGCCTAAAGACTGCATGTCAGTTTAAATATAATCATCAAGGGTGCTCTTCAGAAGATCAATGAAGCCTTTCAAAAGCAATTCAAAGTGGAGACACTGACTAATCCTTTCTGAACAAGTGAACATTTAAGCGTATTGACCGATGTCCTCCATTGTCATTGTGCTAAACAATGCTGAAGAGTGAATACGGAAGACTGTCAAGGTTGTCTTGAGTTACTATTAAATATGAATGAATGCTGTGTCTGGAAGGCCAGTAGTGTGTGGAGTCCTGCAAATACAGCGAGACAGCCTTCATATACTGAGCATTTGACATTTGATCATTACCTTCACTGTATAGAGAAATGATGGACTGCATTATCCACTCTTGTACTGCAGGAACATGTACAGTGTTAATATAACCAAAAAGATCTGCAAATCTACAAATTAAATGAACATTTAGCTCATTTAGCAGACACCAGTGGTGTGAAGTAACAAATTACAAATACTCCAACTACTGTAATTGAGTAGTTTTTCTCAGGAATTGTAATTTACTAAGTAGTTTTTAAAAATGTGTACTTTTACTTTCACTTGAGTACATTTTTAGTGCTGTATCGGTACTTTTACTCCACAATTTTCCTTCAAACTGCAGTCACTACTTTATTTTTTCTTGTTTATGAGGATTGGCTGAGTACAAAAATCAGTCATGTGATTCCTGTCCATGTACATAGTAAGTAAGTCGCATCATACTGAACAACCCCAAGACATGGGCGCTTTATAAATGCAGCAAACCTTTTGGAAGCATTAAAAATGTCCAAGAAGATGTCCAAAATCATCACACTCAATGACCCAGAGACTGTTTAGATGCATATCACGGATGAGAAAATGAAGGATGTCAACTGTATGATGACTGAAATCGCCAAACAGCCTCAAACAATCACTAAATGGAACGAATGAAGAATGGAAGGAAGGGTCGAATGAAGAAAGGGCCGAACAAGGAATGGAAGGAAGGACCGAACTAATGAAGGAAGGAAGGACCAAATGAATGAAGGAAGGATTCAAGGAAGGACTGAACAAACTAAGGAACGAAAAAATGAATGAACGAATGAATGAACAAAGAACCAAATGAAGGAAGGAACAAAAGAATGAAGGAACGAATGAAGGAAGGAACAAATGAATGAAGGAGCGAACAAACAACCGAATGAATGAAGGAAGGACAGAACAAACAAACAATGGAAAGAAGGAAGGAACGAATATAGTAAGATCACTAAATGCACTACAGAATATTACGTTTACACATCCCTGCACAAACTGCATGTAAACACATCAACTTTTCACAGTGTAATACTCACTACTCTTGAGTACTTTTAAAAGGGCTACATTTTACTCATACTTTAAGTAATATTTACAACAGGTACTTTAACTCTTCTTGCACTACATTTTTGGGCAAGTAATGGTACTTTTGTATAATTTTTCAGTACTCTTTCCACCACTGGCAGACACTTATCTAAAATGACTTACAGTAAGTGAGGATAAAAGAAGCAGTTTAATTCATCAGTATTGCAGTACATTTATGCTATGAAAAGTTATTTATTTATTTTTTTTTTTTGTCTTCCTCCGAGCATACAGAGAGGAGAAAGTGTGTCCTACAGGTGGTTTGTCAAGCCCACTCACCTGCGTGAAGCACACTCAGAATAGCATAATGTTTTTCAGAAACATAGAGTGTTGAAAAGAAAGTAGCTGGTGTGTATGGAGAGGAGAGTGTGCATAAATAATACATATTATTTACTTTAATAGTGATTTTTGGAATAAACTCTAATTTTTCGCTCGAAAACACATTGCAATTAGCAATTACTGAATACTGTGACACCGCAAGGCAGGGAAATGTGCTATTTTTAACTAAGAAATGTCAATTTTTTGAAAATGTGATTTATACATCAAGCTGAATAAATAAGCTTTCCATCGATGTATGGTTTGGTATGGACAATATTTGGCCGAGATGCTCATCAACTATTTGAAATCTGGAATCTAAGGGTTCAAAAAATCTAAATACTGAGAAAATCACCTGTAAATTTGTCTATATGAAGTGCTTAGCAATGCATATTATTAATCAAAGATCACGTTTGATATATTTACAGCAGGAAATTTACAAAATATCTTCATGGAATATGATCTTTACTTAATATTTTCTGATGATTTTGGCCCAGCGCACATGTAAAAAATTTATTAAATTATGAAGTCTAATCCTGCTGTCTGATACTTTATATAAAACTTTATAAAACTTTATATAATATCAACAAGCTTGATTTGATATCAAGTCATCGTGAAATCAAAATTGACCATTGTTATTTTTATAAAATATTTCGAGTATTATAAATGATGCATTTCTAAAGATCATACATTTTTTAATTCATAGAAATGATGCAAAACAAAGAACAGTAAGATAATCTTTGTTGTTTAATATGTAAAAATAATCTGCTTACTTTAGGTATGCTTAATAAGCAAATATAGAAGAACAGTAAATAATAATATATAATACAATACATTCGTTTCCTCGCTAGTGAAGCGTTCAGATTTTCCACTTGCAAAATATGCAATGTAAATAGTAAATATGAATAGCGTAATAATGAACTGACTCTTAAAGGGAATGGAGATGAGACTTGAAATTGGTTTAATACACGTTACACCCAAAACACAGCTATAAAGCCGTGGTCACACTAGAGTCGTAAGGCGCTATGAAAAGGGGCGGCATAAAAGACAATGGTTAGACGTTGCGCAATTGCTACATATTTTAAATTACAGAGAGGTCACGTTTTAATCTTCTATTGCTCTCACACAATCACATGGTGAGATTTCGCAGGTCAGAGTTCACCAAGTTTGATCTTTAGAACGCAGCAAACGTCTGCTGCGTTCGCATGCGTATGAATGGAAGTCTATGGGGCAAAAAGTGCAGTGTGACTGTGGCTTAATTAATTAAGAGAATGAGGACAACCGTTTTAGAAAATGCGCTGGGTGCACAGACAGTTTTTCTTGTCCTTAAAATAGCAAAAGTGGATTCGGACATGCCCTAAGTGCTAAGTACCATGCGTTTTAGACTATGCACTTAAATCATTAAAATAGAGTCCAGTGCTTGATCATGGTTGAGCTCTGCTGGATAGTACACAGACCTCTATATTAAAAAAAAGTCAAATTAATAGAATAAAAATATATATAAAAAGGAAAATACTTTGCTCTAAAAATAGAGGTCTTTTTTAGTATATACTTAGGAATTATATCATCATTAATATTGTTATCGCAATAAATAACTGAAAATATCATGATTTATTTTTAGATCTATATCACACATCCCTGGTTGATATGCTGTTTCACTTACATATAAATCCCAAAAGGGCAGAAGAGTCTATTGCAACTTCCGTTTCATTCCCACTTTAAGCCTTAGCCTTAAATCATGCTCGCAGCTCTCTGTTAGTATTCCCATTCATTTCAATGGCATTTGACACTCATCTGACACATGCAAGTCTACAAAACAAACGTGTTTTTGATTCTCTTTTGTAGTTACAGTATACTAACAAATGTTAACCAGCCATACTCTGACCCCCTGCACCAGTTACAGTATTTCAGTCATTAAACTGCACAACAAAACAAAGCCTTTGTAGTTTCTTCTCATCACATGCCAAGCAGTTCTACGTCTCCTCCGGCACACGTGTCAGCGCTTGCTTTAAAGTCTACAATTACCCTTAAATGCCACAAGCTCAAAAAGCGAAAAACATTTACCTGTGCTCGAGTGCAAACCGAAGGAAACCTTAAACCCACAGTCCCGAATGATCCTCCTTTTCTTCTTTTTCCTCCAGATCACCATCACACTCTTCTATGAAAGCAACACAAACTCTCTAAGGCTGTTTATTGGAGACTGCGATGTATGGGATTATTCACTGAGCTCTTGACCACCTGTCCGTTGACCGATCCTGTTCCAAACGTCACACCGATATTAAATGATAATGCAGATGTGACACTGCCAATGCACCAGGCACATAAAGGCCAACGCAACATTTATAGATCTCAGAGTGCATGAGGAAAAGTGTTTAAAAGCCGAACAATATCAGTCATAGACACTCAATGCAGTGGCGATTTAGGCAGTTGATCATCATATAAGGGAAAGCGTAAGGAGATATATAGGCTATCAGATCTCTGGTTTCACACAATATTAGGTGACAGCCGCTGTAAATGAAGGGGAACTACAGAGCTGAGATCTGCATCTGTGAATGAGATCAGAGGCTAAACAATCCTAATAGGCTAAATAATCACACGGTATTTTCACATATATGTCAGGTCAGATGACCAGAGCTGTTTTTCATTTAAAGGACATGATGTCACCAGTAATCTTAGGCCCTGTTCACACGAACATGGGTATTTTTAAAACCACACTTTTTTCCAACATAGACTCATTCTGAAAACGTAGCCCTATATACATTTCTGGAGATCGCGAATTATGTAGCCAGAGGTATGTATGGCTGCATTTCATCTTTAAAACAAACGCTACAGGGCGGTATGACGCCGTTCCTTTTCGCGCTTACCAGCTGACCGCTTAACTCTGTATGGACTGCTTTCCCGCTGTTACCAGTTTGTCCAGTGGCTCGCCATGTACGTCGGCAGACTTGAGATGCAGAGAGGAGTTGACCACGACAACGGGGTATGAGTCCGGCGAAGAACGGTTCCAGAAAGCGTGTAAGACAAAAACAGAAGCCAAAAAAATAAAATAAACAAGTAAATAACAAGGTGAGAAATCTGGTAAAATCTGAAAATGTGGTAAAAGTCAGCCAAGGGCTTTTCCTTTTTCTGGATTGCTTTTTAAAACTGTCGGTTGGGTTTAGGGAAGTGGGTGCGCGGGTCAGTCGGTGCTTTTGAAAACATTATTGGTTGGGTTTATGGAAGGAGGAGGGTGGGTCAGTCGATCGGTCAGTCAGTCAGTCGACAGTGGCCTCTGGTGGATTTAAGTGAGAAGAGCAGGCGCCAATGGCACTTGCGAGTGAAATTTGAGATCTCAAAAAGCGTACACAGCGGCCTCTGGTGGATTCGCGAAAACGTAGCTCCTGGGACGTATTTGGCACTCTCCAGAAACGTAAATAATGGTTCGTTTTCAGAATGTTTTTTCCTGCGCAGTTTCGCTGTTTGTCCACATGAAAACTGAGTGTCGGGTGACTGAAACTTTCTGAAAACAGCCAGGGTGTAGATTTTCCAAAACTCCAGGTACAGTGTGGTCATGTGGACACTACAACTGGAGTTTTCAGCTCATGACATCAGTGTGTGCGCTGTTTTCTCCTTTTGGCCAAAAGACTGGGTTCATACCAAACGCGGAAGACGCAAATGAGGCAAATTCTGTACATTTGTGGCAAATGCATCTTGTATTTCATGTCGTTTGCACTGTGGGACGGTAATCCGCCTCTGTTTTTACATTTGCCTTGACTTGTATGCAGTTTACTCGCAAAATATACTTAATTTCTCATTTGGTGGGAACCCAGCATAAAAGTGTCATTATCGCCACCTGTTGGTTTGGCGTGCCCTTAACATGCATCACAGTGTGTTTTGGCATTTTCATGTGGACAGAGATTTTTTTTAAAAATAAAAGCAGAGAAAACTCTAAAAATATTATACAAATAAATAAATTAAAATTTATAAAAATAAATGTCTTTGACGACTTGGCCTTAGACTATTATTTCACTAGTATTAATAGTTTAATTACAGTGTAAAAAAATATCTGTTTCCCATATTTAGTTATTTGCAGGTGTTTTCCGTTTATTATGGTGGCCGAGACAGCTCAAACGTTCTGCAAGTTAAAAAAAACATGCAAATAGAGAAAGATTAATTGAGAAAACATAATCAGTTTGATAACACATACACATGCGTATACAGAAACTCGGTGTAAATAGTGCAGACCACAATGGAAATGTGTGGGGGGCCCCAAAAAGTGATTGCAGCGGTTAGCACTGTCGCCTCACAGCAAGAAGGGTCACTGGTTCGAGCCCTGGCTGGGTCAGATGGCGTTTCTGTGTGGAGTTTGCATGTTCTCCCCATGTTGGCATGGATTTCCTCTAGGTGCTCTGGTTTCCCCCACAGCCCAAAGACATGCGCTATAGGTGAATTGAATAAACTAAATTGGCCGTAGTGAATGAGTGTGTCTGGATGTTTGCCAGTACTGGGTTGCGGCTGGAAGGGTATCCTAACCCAAATGCTAATCGTAACACAAAGACTAATACTACTCTAATCAGAGTATTTTCTGTAGCTGCAAAGTTACTTATTTAGTCAGAAATTTTAAAGGGGACTATCAAACCAAAACAAAGTCCAACCTTATATTATTTTAATTCAATTTACTATAAAAACAACAACAATACAAAGTCTGATTAGAAATAGATTACTTACTGTAATGTTTAAGGTAAGTTATAAATATATATCTATATATTGGGGAAACCACCTTATGTGAACTTGACATGGAGAAAGAGATCTAATCCCTTTTTGTATTTAATATATATATATTTTTTTTATTTATTTTTTTTCACAAAGGCTATATGCACTGGAAGTGTTTTTAAGCCACTGATAAATTTCCGGTAAAAGATTGATGTGACGGCGGTTCATTTTGCTGTGGCGACCCCAGATTAATAAAGGGACTAAGCCGAAAAGAAAATGAATGAATGAAAGATTGTAGTGATTATTTTCAATTTCATGGTTTATTTTACAGCATCGAAAATTTTATTTAATGAAAATATAATCAGTTAATTAAACTTCAGCATTCATTTAGTTGTTCAAGATGAGATGAGATGAGAGACTGTTTAAACGCTGAAAACTCCGAAACGACAAAATGATGAGAGACCGTTTAAACAACGAAAACTCCGAAACGACGAAAAGATGTGAGACCGTTTAAACGACGAAAACTCAAAAACGACGAAAACTGGGGAAAAATGTAATTTAATGCAGTGCATCTTGTCTGGTTTGAAATCCATTTTATATTGTGTCTCAATCAGGCAGTAATGATCATTAATTTTAAATAAACTAGAATGTGGTGAGTTATAATGGCATGACAGTTCACCAGAAACGGCTGAGCGGGCTTATTTAAAATTAAAAGTCCCCGTGCATATACCCCATTGGTCTGAATTCCATAATTCCATAGTATCATTACATTATATATATAAAAGGTTGATCATTATTCTTCTAAATAGTTTTTCGAAAAAAATTATTTGTAGTTCCGTTTCCTCCATAATTGCCTACTGGGGGGAAAAACGCTGTTTGCAACTCTGTTTGAGCCATTATTTAAATTTTTTTTGGACTCGTCACTTGCAGTCTCCATGTATGGTTGTGAAAAGAGAGAGCTTAGATTGATTTAGTGTTATAGTGTTAAATGAAACTGTTGATATAAGTACAGATAATGTATGCACACACCATCTGTCTGCTTTAAATCATTAGTCAGATTCCGAGAACGAGTCTTGAGCATGTAGAGGACTGGATACGGAGTACCACCATCATGCACAAACCCTGACCATTACCTCATGACCATTTTTCATGGAGATGCAGGTGTCAATCAGTTCACACATCTAAGCCTGGAATATAAATAACCCATCAAGCTATTTTGGAAAACTGCAAGATTTGGACTCAAGAAGAAGAGAGGAAAGTCTTAGATGTGTGTTTCTCCCGTGACGCCTAAAGCTGTCTGCGTTACCATTTGAGGCCTATAATAACTGGACACCTGATCCCTGACTACTGAAGCTGGGGGTGAAGATGCCTCGTAAGTAAGACATTGTGAATCAATCATGCAGACAGAAAAGGTGACAACTAAGGGTAGGGTGAAAGGAGCGAGACTGTCATGTGAAGACAGATGTTGCTGGAAAGGTGTGAACACAAATGGACTCGTAAACATCTGTACTTCTTACATTCAATTTGAAAAATATTTAAAGTACGCTTGAAATCATAATTTATAATGTTCATTTTGCTAGCTAACAGTGTTATTCTTAAGGTGAATAATTAATCTGTGCAAGTAGAAAATAGTATAGTTTAATATGTAGTTTCCCCCATATGTACTACTATGAGAAATATGTGCGCAATTTAAAATTATGTCCACTCATCTTTTTAAAACATTACATATGGTCACACTTTATATTAATGCACAATTCTCGATATTAACAAACCATTAGTTGTGACTTTTAGCTCAATAAACTCCCAATTTGCTGCTTATTAATAGTTAAGGTAGTAGATAGGTTTAGGTAAAGTATTTACAGAAAAAGTGTGTCGTATGCATCAGACGTTTAGCCACAGGTCATGTTTAGCTATAATGTCTTAGGCTAAGACTATATTTTATGAACATTGTGAGCATGTTAGATATTTGTGTTTCAATTTAGGGTTTATTAACGTCTACACCAACTCCAAACCTAAACCCAACCCTCACAGTTATTAACATCTACACCTACCCCAACCCTAAACCCAACCCTCAGTTATTAACATCT
>CAIGQV010019624.1:1376211-1393833 GCA_903798115.1 Danio jaintianensis
TGGTTGGCTGGTTTTAGCTGGTCGACCAGCCTGGTTTTAGAGGGGTTTTGGCCATTTCCAGGCTGGTTTCCAGTCATTTCCAGCCTGGTCTTAGCTGGTCAGGCTGGAAAATGACCAGCTAAAACCAGCTTGACCAGCCTAGCCAGACTGGGAGCCCAGCTAAAACCAGCTATGTCCAGCTTAAACCAGGCTGGTCAAGTTGGTTTTAGCTGGTCATTTTGATAACAAGCAGGAAATGTTCATGGGCCAAAGACATGACCACATTGAAATGGTCTAGAAGTACGCCATTGTTCACAGTCAGTTAAATAGTGCTAATGTTGTTCTGAAGTCTTTACATGCGATTTCAGACCGAAATATATTTAAAGTAGCGTAATAAACAATAAAGACACCGTGTCACAAGTTGCCACTGTTCAAAAATGAATGAATACGACAATAAAACCTCATTAATCAATAATGGTGTGTGCCTTATGGAATATGGTGGGGAATAATTGGATTGAATCAGGTCAGTTTGAACGAACAGGTTTACCTTTTTCTTCTGTGAAGCTCTTTTTTTTTTTTACCTTGGTGCAGTCCAGGAGAGACTCGTTTAATGAGAGTAAAGTTTCTTATATTCACTCTTCAAGCTCATAAATAATGCATTTAAACCATATAAGCACACTATACGTTATTTGTTATGGTAATTAGCAACAATTAACTACTCTCTGAGACGTATAAATATTGAGTGTGTATTGTGTTTCTGTCCTTATTAGCTGGCACATATCCTCCCCTTGTGGCTTCTCTTGGTATTGTCCAACTATTAGAATGTATTAGAATCCAACTATTAGATCAATTTTCTCACCCTCAGAAATGGGTGTTTTGATAGATTTATAGATAGAAAATTTACTTTTAACTATCCATATAATCAGGGGCGAAGCAGAGATTTTAAAAGTGGGGGGGACAGCTGAATGAGATCCAAAAGTTTACGTTCATATAATTATTAATCACCTGTTTCTAAATGGTCTGTTTCTAAAAGTGAGGGGGACGTATCCCCCCCGTCCCCCCGGTTGCTACGCCCCTGCATATAATAATTGTGACCCTGGACCACATAAACCTGTCATTTTTAAAAATGGATTTATATCTGAAAGCTGGAAAATAAAGCTTTCCACTGATCTTTCTTAGGATATTCTTAGGATTTGCCAAGATGCAGTTATTTCAACATCTGGAATCTGAGGCTTTTAAAATAATAATAATAATATTAAAATATTGAGAAAATCGCATTTAAAGTTGTCTATGAAGTGCTTAGCAATGCACATTACTAATCAAAAAATGGGTTTTTCTATTATTTACAGTAGGAAATGTATAAAAATATATTTTATTTTTACTGATTATTCAAATTATTTTGGCATTAAAGAAAAATCTTGTAATTTTGACCTGTACTGTAATTTTTGACTTTTGTATATTGTTGGCCAAAACTATGTCTGTTAATGTATATAAACAAATCCACTTTTAATCAGAAGTTTAATATGTCTGAAAATATATTGGCTGCACGGTGGCGCAGTGGGTAGCACGTTCGCCTCACAGCAAGAAGGTCGCTGGTTCGAGCCTCGGCTGGGTCAGTTGGCATTTCTGTGTGGAGTTTGCATGTTCTCCCCGTGTTTGTGTGGGTTTCCTCCGGGTGCTCTGGTTTCCCCCACAAGTCCAAACACATGTGGTATAGGTGAATTGGGTAGGATAAATTGTCCGTAGTGTATGTGTGTGAATGAGTGTGTATGGATGTTTTCCCAGTGATGGGTTGCAGCTGGAAGGGCATCCGCTGTGTAAAACATATGCTGGATAAGTTGGCGGTTCATTCCGCTGTGGCGACCCCAGATTAATAAAGGGACTAAGCCGAAAAGAAAATGAATGAATGAAAATATATTTTATGTTTTGTAAATTAAATTAAATAAAATTAATTTAAAATTATTGAATTATTAAATAAAACATATAATTTATTATAAACATTTGATCAATTCTAAAGCACATAATTCTTAATAACTACTGTGATTTTCAACACAAAAATGAAGGAATGGAAGTAAAAAAAATGTCTTATTGTCAAAAAACAGAAATAGCCTCTTGTATTTTCAGACTGATTATTATGATTACAGTTTTTCTCAGTCACTTTGGCTCATTTTTCAGATCAGGAATGAAATTCTCAAAATGACATTTTTTTAATTAATTTCTCACTCTCCACCTGTTCCAAACCTGTTTCTTTCTTCAGCTGAACACAAAAGACGATTTTATAAAGAAGGTTGGAAACAAGTAACCACTAACTGACTTATTATTTTTCTTACTATGGAAGTCAATGGCTGCTAGTTCAAAATCTTCAAGGCATCTTAGACCCATTGGAAATTCAAGCCTCAGAATGCATTTTTTTGCAAAATGTAAAATAGGTGGTGTGACACAGTGGCTCAGTGGTTAGCACTGTCGCCTCACAGCAAGAAGGTCGCTGGTTCGAGTCCTGGTTGGGTCAGTTGGCATTTCTGTGTGGAGTTTGCAAGTTCTCCCCGTGTTGGCGTGGGTTTCCTCTGGGTGCTCCGGTTTCCCCCACAGTCCAAAGACATGCAGTACAGGTGAATTGAATAAACTAAATTGGCCGTAGAGTATGAGTGTGAATGCAAGAGTGTATGGATGTTTTCCAGTACTGGGTTGCAGCTGAAAGGGCATCTGCTGTGTAAAACATATGCTGGATATGTTGGCGGATCATTCCGCTGTGCCGACCCCTGATGAATAAAAGGACTAAGGCGAAAAGAAAATGAATGAATGAATGAATATAAAATATGCTGCTTAGAGTAGGCCGTTTATGTTTTGTTACACGCATTTTGGAAATGCGCATAAGAAAATGCTTAATGGAAACAACAAGATGCGCATACATTTTGAAAATGCGCATAAAAAATATAAGCGCACAACTGAAGATAAACTTTTTATCTGATAAAAGAAAATTCACATGAACTACGATGGAAACACATATACCGAATAAATAGGTGGATAGAAACATAGCCAGTGAATCCAGCTCGTGTAATCAACCTAATCAAACTGTGAATCCCGGGGAACTTATGGAATAAAAACGCTAATTATTTTCCCCAGCATTTTCAAAGGGAGGCAAAACAAAGACACCGAAACTATACTGGATACTTCCATGTATTTTTTATCATTATTTCCCATGCTATAAACCAATTGTTTTCTAGATAGTCATTATCTTTGAAAGGAGAGCTGAACATCAAGCATGTATAAATGTATGTATAAATTTTGTAAGCCCTTTATATTTTGTTGTTATATTTTAGTGTTTTATTGTTTATTAGATGAGAAAAATCAATCTGAAAGTGATCCCAATGATATAATTTATCTACATATTTGTCATTGAAGCTGTGAACTCTGCTGTTGTTTTACATTCAGAACGATTTTTTGTATTCTACTTTTTATTGTTATCTTTATAGTTATCATGCTTGGTGTGAACAAGCCTTAAAGGGGACCTATTACACCCATTTTTCCAAGATCTAAAATAACTCTCTGATGTCCCTTGAGTGTGTATGTGAGGTTTCAGCTCAAAATACCCCACATATAATGTTTTATAACTCTTTGAAACTGCCCCTTTTATGCTTTGATCCTAATTGTGGTATTTTGGTGACTGTCGCTTTAAATTCAAATGAGATTTTCAATAGAGGGTGGAGCTATAAATGCCTATATGTGTCAGCATAGTGGCAGATTCAAAAACAAGACTAAGGTCCTATGCTAATGAGGGAGAGATGGTCACTAATGGGTGGGGCTTTCCCCCTCTGATGACACATACAAAGGGAGAATGTCAATCAAAGTGTTTCTGCAGACTGTTTTTATCAAATCTGATTATTAAAAAAAATTATTAATTAATTTTTACCATTAGATGCTGGCTATATTCATACACTGTTCCCACACAACGCCTTATAAAAGTGATTTTTTTACATAATAGGTCCCTTTTAATAACAGAGAATATTTCTTCAGGCCTTGTAAACAGAGCGCATCGTCCTCCCTGATGCACATTAGCATCCGAGAGCTTCACTGTGCTTCTCCATGCATTGGTTAGGAGTGGCAGCTTTTCCCACTGTGCCACAAATGGGTTTTTCAGCGGCCCAGAACCCAGTCCAACTGTGGAAAACAAACAGCCAACGGCGCCCGAATCCCTCTGTGAAGCCTCATGGTTTACTGTTTCACAAAGTCAGACAGTCTGACTGTATAATTATAATATTCAGTGTGACTGTTTGTTCTGAATAACTGTCCTCATAATTTAGACTCACCCTCATTGTTCTGTGTTTTGCAAAACACGACTTGTTACGCTGGAGATACAAAGTGTTGATTCAACCACAGTTTATCTGACTGTGCTGTTTTCACCATAAACAAACCAGATACTTAAAGTATCCTTTTGGCTGCTGTCGGTCAAACTGTTTTTGCTGACAGCGGTGCTTGTGCTTGTCGTACAGTATAATTACTGTGTCAGTCACACAAGACATGTGACCATGGTTCATTTCCCCACAAACTCAAATAGTAGTGTTGAAGGCACTTTTTTTGCCCTCCTGTGAAGTTTTAATACTATTTCAAATAGTGTTTAACAGAAATGTTCACAGTTTTTCCTATCTGGAGAAAGTCTTATTTCTTTTAGTTTGGCTGAAAAAAGCTGTTTTAATTAGTTTAAAACCATTTAAAGGTCAATATTATTACCCTATTAAGAAATTATGTCTTCGATTGGCTACAGAACAAACCACTGTTGTCCAATGACTTGCCTAATTATCCTTACTTGCCTAGTTAACCAAATTAACCTAGTTATGCCTTTAAATTGCACTTTAAGCTGAAAACTAGTGAAATCTAGCATTTGCAGATCGCTGGAGAACTACAAATCTGCCAATTTAATGAACTACAGTTCCAATCATGCATTTTACTCACACACCTGGCCCAGATTCCCCTTGATTGCAAACACACACAGCCATGGGTGCCACTGGGGGGTGGATGGGGGTTAGGACGATTCTAAGGGCCAACGCCGTTTTGGAGCCCCCAGAGTCAGTAATAGGGTGCCCAATACAAGACTATAAACTAATCAGGATCAATCAGATGGACTATAAACACAGCACACACACATTGTGAAGTGTTGTGAAGCCACGGTCACACTAGGGTTTGAATTCTGTCGTACGGCAATCATGTGATGCGATTTTGCAGGTCAGAGTTCACCAAGCTTGAACTTTGCAACGCAGCGAACTGACGCACAAGCTTACGTTTCTGGTCTGTCGCATTCGCATGCATATGAATGGAAGTCTATGGGGCGAAAAGTGCAGTGTGACCGCAGTAAGTGAGCAGTTCTAAACATTTTCCCTGCCTTGTCTAGCCTGTTTTTTGTTTCATTGTTTACGTTATTTGGCTGACTGTCCCGACCATTCGCCTGTAACTTCGACTACGCTTTGGATTACCTACATGCTCCTGTCTGTCCCTGTTTTGACCTTTGCCTGTCTGACAATTCTCAAATAAAGCTCCATTTGGATCCTCAACTCTGTTGTCAACCCGACTCATTGCAACTAGTATATTGCAAAATAACTAGAAAAATATTACACTTTGTCATCATGACAAAAACAAAATAAAGTAGTCATTAAAACTATTTTAAAAAAATGTCTCCAATAAATATCATTTTGGAAATATTCACGAAGATCTGGATGCAGACTTGCATATGTAAGCAGAAACACGCAGTCTCAGACACAATGCACTCAATGGAGCTAGTGACGTCACTGTAAGGGGTAGGGTTAGGGGCGGGGTTAGGTGTGCACATTAAAAGCATTGGATGCCACTTAACTGCATCCAGAGACGCCTCTCAAAATATTTGAAAAAAGAATTCAAATTTCACATGAGATATAATAATTTTACCTTCAACTGTACATTGACTTAAATTAAACATGGCTACATGTCTTGTGTCAAATAAAAGTCTTGTCAAGGGTGCAAAACTATAACTGAAATATTATTACAAATCAAAATAAATGTTTTCACATTTTAGTGTTACATGATCCATTAGAAACTATTTTAACCCTTGTGTATTGATCAAATTGACTACCCTTTCATTATGTTAGTGGCTGTTTTTGCCCCATTGACTTTCATTATAACCCCATTTTTTGATTGCAAAGCCCTGACACCGTATAACCATGTATTCTTGATTGTTGGTGGTTTGTCATTTCTACTGTTGATCATCAGTTGGCACCATTAACCCTTTAGAAAAAAAGTTTCTGGCTTTTATATGGAGTAAAACAGCAGATTATAGTGTGTGTGTGCGTGTGTGAGCATAAATACACTTACTATGTTTACTTAGATTCTGAGAGCTGAGCTGCCTATTTTTTTTATTTTTTCAAACATATCAAGGTAAGTGTGCAAAAGACTCTCTCACACACTCTCTCATACACACAGAATCAGAAAGGTTTTGCACATTTTTTTGTACTTTTTATATTTATTTACTGTTACCATATCCATAATCCCTTGATGCTGCATATGTTAATATAGTCATGCTCATACATTACAATGCAGTTGATCCTCTTGCACATAAAGAGTAGATTAGTATTAATCTAACTTTATCTTCTAATTTTTCACTGCCTAGGAAATCAATTCATTTGGTCTTTAATTGGAGTAATATTGCAATTAGACAAAACAATCAATAAAGACATTGAATTTTAAGATGACTTTGCATAAACAGTTTTTCTCACCTTTGAAGGGGCTGAGAAGAAAATGCCACCTTCTCGTTCATACACTACCTGACAAAAGTCTTGTCGCCTATCCAAGTTTTAGAAACAGCAAATAATAACTTGACTTTTAGTTGATCATTTGGTATCAGAAGTGGCTCATATGAAAGGAAAAGGCCTCTAGATTACGCTTATTTTACCAAAATAAAATATAATCATGCCTTGATTTTTAATTATATAATTAGGACAGTAGGGTCTGACTTTGCTTAGACAAAAGTCCTGTCACTCAACAGAAATAATGTCCAGTATAGAATATAAAGTCATGGTGCAGTGGAAAAAGAATGAATATTGTGTGTGACTCCCATGAGCTTAGAGGACTGCATCCATACATCTCTGCAGTGACTCAAATCACTTATTAATAAAGTCATCTGGAATGGCAAAGAAAGTGTTCTTGCAGGACTCCCAGAGTTTATCAAAATTCTTTGGATTCATCTTCAATGCCTCCTCCTTCATCTTTCCCCAGACATGCTCAATAATGTTCATGTCTGGTGACTGGGCTGGCCAATCCTGGAGCATCTTGACCTTCTTTGCTTTCAGGAACTTTGATGTGGAGGCTGAAGTATGAGGAGGAGCGCTGTCCTGCTGAAGAATTTGCCCTCTCCTGTGGTTTGTAATGTAATGGGCAGCACAAATGTCCTGATACTTCAGGCTGTCGATGTTGTCATCCACTCTGCAGATCTCTAGCACGCCCCCATACTGAATGTAACCCCAAACCATGATTTTTCCTTCACCAAACTTGACTGATTTCTGTGAGAATCTTGGGTTCCAATAGGTCTTCTGCATTATTTGTGATGATTGTTACCACAATGCCGTTCATTTCATCAGCATAAACTAAAACTGTTTTGTTATCTCAACAACATTAGGGAATCTAAGTTGATTTGACAAAAGAAAATATAATATGATAACAAATCAAGGAAATCATTTTTGACAGCATGGATAGTGCTTAACCTATTATCAAGCAATGAAGAAAGTTTTTTTTTTTTCTATTCATTTCCCACAAAGCGCCTTATGACACTAATCTGCATGTTGCAATTTGGCGTTATGTGTAGAAGTGTGCAGTGTTGATAAGGCTCTCAGTATCTCTGCACTTCATGGGATCAATTCTGAGATGTTTATGACTACTAACCAACAGCTTTAACCACTAGACTCCAACCACCAGGGAAATGTATTTCTTACCGGTAAGCCTACTTACAGTACGTTTTTTCCATTTCAAATTATGTCCACTTTTATATCAGATCCTCCCGGAAACATCAGTGAAATTAGATTCATATTTCAGCCTCTCTTGTTTGTCTGAATGGAAGCGCGCATGTTCCCCGTTCACCTGGATTTGAAGGGATTTAGTGTAGGCTGTAAAAATGTCAGTAAAAATGCTATACAGATCTGTAACCTGGTTAACAGTAAGTTTCCGTAATAAACACAGTGAATAACTGTAAATGTACTATCCCAGAATTCCCTGCATGACACTTCACATATTATACGTTTTTGTTGACATTACTAAAGTTCAAGAGTTCACACTTAGATATTGCTTGATAATAATAGCAGGTTTGGCGTGCTGTCCTGGGAGAGAACCCTGAGCTCCCGCCTGGTCAATGAGCATGTAAGGGGGTACGAGATCAGGTAGTTCTCGAGAGCTGCCCCTGGTAAAGGAGGAAAGGGTGGATGGGTGAATTCTTCAAAAAACGAAGATAAGGGAGTAATGCTAGATGGGCTATTTATAGTGAGTTTGGAATAATCAAATTGGTTTACTAATGATTACAGATGAGAGACCAGCCATGATCAATCATGTCACGTGCTCCTCTCGAAATTAGTTTGTGAAACTTCACTTCTTTTTAGGTTTTTTCTCATCAGTTATGTACATTAGAGTTTATGTTACATGTAATGTTGATATATAAAATGTTTATTGCATTACTTTAGTGTCTTTACCTTCATAGGTAATTTACTGTAAATTATGCTCCTATACCGTATTATTAACGGTAAAATGGGCTATACTGTATGCACAGCTAGTGCTTTTCAGCCAACAATAAACTTTCGTTTGAAAGGTTAATGTGACTATTTTTAATTTCATAAGGTTGCTTTTACAGCATCGATGTTGTAATGTAATTAAAATACAATCAGTTAAATAGACTTAAGCATTTATTTAATTGTTCGAGCAGAAAACGAGATAAAAGACCGTATAAACTCTAGCACCTTCAGTAGCAGGGAGCAGGCAAGCGCAGTAACACCATTGAAAATACTGGGGTAAAATAAATTTTCATATTTTAAGGACATGGCATGGAAAAAGGTAATTTAATGCAGTGCTTCTTGTCCAGTCTGAGACCCACTTTATATCGTATATCAATCAGGCAGTGAAGATCATACATTTTTTAAAGAAATCGGATCTTAAAAGTCTTAATTTTGTAATGGTCAGGCAGTTCACTGGAAACGCTTGGGCTGGTTGACTGAAAATTAAAAGTCTGTGTGCTTAAACCCCATTCTGACAACCAGAGTTGCTGGATTTTTTTTTTTTTTTACCATACATTTTACAGATTTTTTTTTTTCAACAATGTAGGCTCTCTGACCGCTTCATGACCACACAAGTCCGCAGGTGCTGGAGAAATGAATCACACAGGGCTGGTGGTTTGAAGTCATTGAAGTCTCTTTGCTTGAAATGCAAATGTTTGCCTCCCCAGTTCCTCGACACGAGCAGACCACGACCCCTTTTAAAAGCACACGCTTTGTGCTGGCTGTTCTGAGGTCAGCTGTGACCGACCGCTCCAGCATTAGTATTCACCCGAGCACTGACGCTATACCTGTCAGATGAAGGGCTTCACATCTGGGGAAAACAACTGAGACAACTGCACCTCACGGTCGGATGTGTTTCTTCAGAGAATCGATTTTTCCTTTAAATGGTCTGTTAGACCCGAACAGTGCGGGGAAAAACAGTTGCTTTTATTTACTAACGTGAGAGAAAGAAGATGGAGGTCTGATTACTGGTGTGACTCCATGGATGGAGGATTGGGTAAAAGGAGAAATTGGATCACTTTATTTTCCTATGTATTTATTTTCCTATCTATGTAGATGTTTTCATCCACTATGAGGTGATTTTACATCTTATTTTCAACCCAGGCTCATTCTGATTACGTACCGCTATATACATTTCTGGAGAGCGCCAAATACATCCCAGGAGCTACGTCTTTTTGCAATTTTTTTTTTAACGAATCCACCAGAGGCCGCTGTGCACGCTTTTTGAAATCTCAAATTTCTCTCATGAGTGCCATTCGTACCTGCTGTTCTCACGTAAATCCACCAGAGGCCGCTGTCGACTGACTGACTGAAGGACCGATCCCCCGCCCACCCACTTCCCTAAACCCAACCGACAGTGTTTTGAAAAGTAATCCAGAAAAAGAAAAGCCCCCTGATTTTTAGCACATTTTCAGATTTTACCACATTCTCACCCTGTTATTCACTTGTTTATTTTATTTTTTGGCTTTAGCTTTACCTGCTTTCTGGAACCGCTCTTCGCTGGACTTGAACCCCGTTGTCGTGGTCAACTTCTCTCTGCGTATCAAATCCACTGACATACGCGGCGAGCCACTGGGCAAACTGGTAACAGCGTGAAAGCCGTCCATATGGAGGTAAGCAGTCAGCTGGTAGTCCGGCAAAGAATGGTTCCCGAAAGCAGGTAAGACAAAAGAAAAAAATAAACAAGTAAATAACAGGGTGAAAATGTGGTAAGATCTGAAAATGTGGTAAAAATCAGGCAGCTGCGAGGGCTTTTATTTTCTGGATTGCTTCTGAAAACACTGACAGTTGGCTTTAGGGAAAGGGGTGGATGGGGGGATCAGCCGGTCTGTTGGTCAGTCAGTCGACAGCGGCCTCTGGTGGATTTATGGGAGAACAGCAGACGCGAATGGCACTCTTGAGAGAAATTTAAGATCTCAAAAAGCATACACAGCGGCCTCTCGTGGATTCGTGAAAACAAAAACTTCTCCTGGGACGTATTTCGCGATCTCCAGAAATGTATACAGGGGTACGAATCAATAATAAGCCTGGGTTGTTTATTTTTGGGCAAAAATGCAAATTTTACAGCTCCCCTAGAGTTTCCAATTTTTGAATGCACTCAGACGATCTCGGTGTCTGGCGGGAGCACTTGTAGTTTAGCTTAGCATACATTCTTTACAGTTGACTACTGTAATATGCACTGCATTGTGGGTCATTTAAAACTTCTACAATAACTTACTGCATATTAGGAATTTGCGGTATTCTACTGTAATCAAAGTAATCAAGTCCTGCTAGTATAGTTGACGACACAAATGAGACCATTCATGAAAAAATGAGTCACTTGTTTGGAAGTTATTAAATTCAACAGTAAATACTAAAAGTAAAGAATAAATTGTCATACTGTAAATAAGTTGTTAAATAAATTGTCATACTGTAAAATTAATATGTTGTAAAGGGCATTTTCCAAAAAAAGAAGTTGTGGTAAGGCTATTTTACTGTAAAATGAAATTGTGGTAAGGCCCTGCTACTGTAAAACACATTTACAGGTAAGTTACTGTAAAGGGGCAGTTGTGGTAACTTGCTGGCAACAGGGCTGCCAGTAAGTTACCGCAAAAATACAAAAAAAATGTCTAATAGTGTACTGTAGCTGTGGACTATTATCAATGCACCTGCTGTAGCCATGGTACAGCAGCAAAGCTCCTTGATTATTACGCCAGAATGAGAGGATAGTCCTAGCCATATCGACTTAGAAAATAGCAACTTTTCATTTTCAGTCATTTTTAGTACACAATGTAACGACAGAATAGTCAAGCTTTAAATAGGAAAATTAAATATGGTAAACTCTTTGGTCATTTTCGAGCGAGATGCTAATGGTCTAATCTAATTCAATGATCTATGCTAAGCTAAGCGTAAATCAACTGAATGGATTCAAAAATGGGAGTTCACCCAAAACGGAAAATTCTGTCAACATTTACTCACCCTTGGCTTGTTCCAAAGCAGTTTGAGTTTTTTTGTTGTTGTGTTGAGCACAAAAGAAGCTATTTTGAAGAATGTTGGAAACCTGCAACCATTGGCATTCATAGTATGAAAAATAAATAGTCAATTCTTACCGGTTTCCAACATTCTTCTAAATTTCTTTATATCTAAAATAAATAAGTTTAATAAAATTAAATTAAATAGGAAAAACTCTTTGGTCATTTTCGAGCGAGATGCTAATGGTCTAATCCAATTCAATGATCTATGCTAAGCTAAGCTAAAAGTGCTCCCAGGATCGACTGAATAGATAAAAAAATGGGAGTTCTCCCAAAACTGAAAATTCTGTCAACATTTACTCACCCTTGGCTTGTTTCAAACCAGTTTGATTTTTTTTGTTCTGTTGAACACAAAAGAAGCTATTTTGAAGAATGTTGGAAACCTGTCACCATTGGCATTCATTTCTTTCTTCTTTTCGGCTTAGTCCCTTTATTAATCTGGGGTCGCCACAGCGGGATGAACCGCCAACTTATCCAGCATATGTTTTATGCAGCGGATGCCCTTCCAGCTGCAACCCATCACTGGGAAACATTCATACACACTCATACACTACGGACAATTTTAGCTTACCCAATTCACCTATACCGCATGTCTTTGGACTTGTGGGGGAAACCGGAGCACCCGGAGGAAACCCACGCCAACACGGGGAGAACATGCAAACTCCACACAGAAATGCCAACTGACCCAGCCGAGGCTCGAACCAGCGACCTTCTTGCTGTGAGGCGAACGTGCTACCCACTGCGCCACCTCGTCGCCACCATTGGCATTCATAATATGAAAAACAAATAGTCTATTCTTACCCGTTTCCAACATTCTTCACAATATCTTAATATCTAAAATAATTAAGTAACTAAGTAAGTAAATAAAATAGATTAAAATAAAATTAAATAGGACAATTACATAGGAAAAACTCTTTGGTCATTTTCGAGCGAGATGCTAATGGTCTAATCTAATTCAATGATCTATGCTAAGCTAAGCGTAAATCAACTGAATGGATTCAAAAATGGGAGTTCACCCAAAACTGAAAATTCTGTCAACATTTACTCACCCTTGGCTTGTTCCAAAGCAGTTTGAGTTTTTTGTTGTGTTGAACACAAAAGAAGCTATTTTGAAGAATGTTGGAAACCTGTAACCATTGGCATTCATGGCATGGCAAACAAATAGTCAATGCTTTCCAACATTCTTCAAAATATCTTAATATCTATAATAAATAAATAAGTTTATAAAATAAAATAGATTCAAATTTAAATAAATAAAAGTAAGTAAATGAAATTAAATAAATGAAATAAAATAAATACAATTAGTAAAATAAAATAAAATTAAGGCCGTCAAGGTGGCGCAGTGGGTAGCACGATCGCCTCACAGCAAGAAGGTCACTGGTTTGAGCCTCGGCTGGGTCAGTTGGCATTTCTGTGTGGAGTTTGCATGTTCTCCCCGTGTTGGCGTGGGTTTCCTCCGGGTGCTCCGGTTTCACCCACAAGTCCAAAGACATGCGCTATAGGTGAATTGGGTAAGCTAAATTGTCCGTAGTGTATGTGTGTGAATGGGAGTGTATGGGTGTTTCCCAGTGATGGGTTGCAGCTGGAAGGGTATCCGCTGTGTAAAACATATGCTGGATAAGATGGCGGTTCATTCCGCTGTGGCGACCCCTGATTGATGGAGGGACTAAGCCGAAAAGAAAATTAATGAATGAAAATTTAATTTAATTAAATTAAATTAAAACTCCGGTTTATAACAAGCCAATGGTGAAAAATTGACAGAATTTTAAGTTGATTTTTTGGGTGAACTGTCCCTTTAACTGTCTGCATAATCTGCATGCTGGAACCAGTGAGTCAGTGTTTTTTTTTTTTCTCAATGACTTCTGGCCAGATGTCAGTTCACTCTCATTGATGACACAATTAACTACACAAACATCCTGCATACAGAAGCCCATCTGCAGAGAGATACAGCACCACCCTTCACTGCCATCTGCTGCTCAGTTTTTCACAACTAAAGTACATATTGAGTTTACAGGCCTCTATATAAATGCTACTCTGTTTGAATGCCTCTCTCTCTCTCTCTCTCTCTCTCTCTCTCTCTCTCTCTCTCTCTCAATTCAATTCAATTCAATTCAATAATTGCTTTATTGGCATGACAAATGTTACAAATGTTTTGCCAAAGCATTTATAAAGTTTACATTAAAAATAAAAGAACATACATATATAATTTTAAAAAAACACAGTAAACAGAGTAAATAGTAGTAGTAGTACTAAAAAAAAAAGATATATACATATAATAATTAAATAAAAATAAAAATATTCATTCATTTATTTTCTTTTCGGCTTAGTCCCTTTATTACTCTGGGGTCGCCACAGCGGAATAAACCTCCAACTTATCCAGCATATGTTTCACGCAGCGGATGCCCTTACAGCTGCAACCCATCACTGGGAAACACCCATACACTCCCATTTAGACACATACACTATGGAAAATTTCGCTTACCCAATTCACCTATAGCGCATGTCTTTGGACTTGTGGGTGAAACCGGAGCACCCGGAGGAAACCCACGCCAACACGGGGAGAACATGCAAACTCCACACAGAAACGCCAACTGACCCAGCCGAGGCTCAAACCAGCGACCTTCTTGCTGTGAGGCGACAGCGCTACCCACTGCGCCCTAATATAAATATTATATCACATTTTTATTCAATATATCATATAATATTAATTATATATTATATTATTCATATATATCAATATATATTTTATGCAGCGGATGCCCTTCCAGCTGCAACCCATCACTGGGAAACACCCATGCACACTCATTCACCCACATACACTACGGACAATTTAGCTTACCCAATTCGTGCATGTGTTTAGACTGTGGGGGAAACCGGAGCACCCGGAGGAAAAAAACGCAAACACGGGGAGAACATGCAAAAATGCCAACTGACCCAGCCGAGGCTCGAACCAGCAACCTTCTTGCTGTGAGGCGAGATCGCTACCCACTGCGCCACCGCGCCGCCCCATTAATAACAACATTCATTCATTCATTTTCTTTTCGGCTTAGTCCCTTTATTAATTTGGGGTTGCCACAGCAGAACGAACCGCCAACTTATCCATCATATGTTGTACGCAGCGGATGCCCTTCCAGCTGCAACCCATCACTGGGAAACATCCATACACACTCATTCACCCACATACACTACGGACAATTTAGCTTACCCAATTCACCTATACGCATGTGCACTGGACTGTGGGGGAAACCTACGCCAACACGGGGAGAACATGCAAACTCCACACAGAAATGCCAACTGACCCAGCCGAGGCTCGAACCAGCGACCTTATTGCTGTGAGGCGACAGCACTACCCACTATGCCACCGCGCCGCCCCATTAATAACAACATGTCTTTTAATATTACGTTTGGCAAGGCAGCGTCAATGTGCATGTTCATTAATGTTTTCAAATGTTATCAGAACTGTTATAACTGCTTTATAGGCACATTTAAAGGGGTAGCTCACCCCAAAATTAAAATATACTCAGCATTTGCTCTCCATCAAGTGGTTATAAACCTTTATAAGTTTCTTTCTTCTGTTGAACACTATAGAAGATAGTTTGCAGAAAGCTGAAAACCTGTAACCATTGACTTCCATAGTGGGTTCAACAGACAAGGAAACTCTTAAAGGTTTGGAACCACTTGAATGAGAGCAAGCGATAAGTAAATGTTCTATTTCTTTTGGCTTAACTATCATTTTAACCTATACACCATAACAATACGTTTGTGGATATCATTATATGTCACTTCCTGCTAGTATTATCTTCTCATCATGCAGACCCGAGGTTTCCTCAGTTAAAAATAAGTGTCATCATCATCATCATCATCATCATCGCTCTTTCCTCCTGATGATCCCAGCATTCCTGCACTCCAGGACGAGCAGCGAACGCGTCGCGTCGGGATTCCTAAGGATTACCCGGCGTGCCCCGCGGGAAAGATGGCGCTGAACGGGAGAGGATGGAGATAACTTTTATCTGAAATCTGGAACAGCGGTTATCCACACCTGCCATCCGCGGTAACACTTGAACTCCTCGCCGAGAGATAGCGGCGAGAGGACGCGGGATCGGCGATCGCTCCTGACGGCGCGAGCGAGGATATTTTAGCCGCCGTTAGCAAGAGTGTTAGCCAGCGAGGAGAAGAAGAAGAAGGAAAAGCGGGCAAAGTTTATTCAGTTTGAGCAAGAGTCAAGACTGATCGACACCAAAGTCTGGATTTAACTGCGGAAAATTACCGGAGACAGGTAAGAAGTTCATAAATCGATTTACCTTCGTAACTCTAGTCTATTTTGGGGCATGTACTATGAAATGTGTTTTCATATAATGTTGATATACGCGTTCGGTCACCGTTCAGATGAACTGATAAACACACCCAGCAGTGCTGTATTAAACCAAAATCGTGTATTCAGACCTGTGTTGTGCCTCTCTTAAGGCACCGGTGGTCGGATATGAGATTAGAGATGGTTGCTAATCTTAAAAGTGTCGATGTCAGGTGTTTTACGCGTCTGTATTCGGCGAGTCCGTCATGGCCATGGGCAGTGAAAACAAACCCTTGGGGCAGCGGAGACTCTCTTTTCCGTTCACATGCTTCGTGATTTGAAATACACAAGCATTTAATTCTTAAATGTCTTTTTTGATCTCTTCAGCGCATATATATATGTAACGTTACTCGTATTAATGCTACCAGCTGGATCCTGTTGTGCAACCGATCCTGTTACACGGGCTTCTTTAATACTAGACTGCTTAGCTGGTTGATCTATCTAGATGATGATGATGATGATGATGATGATTACGTCCTAAAGCGATGGGGATTATCATTTTATTCACGTGTCCTAGCATGAAATAATGTAACTTGTTAGGATGCTTCTGGGAAGAAAATAGGGTGGGATATTTCGATGAATATTGTCAGTTTATGCTGATATAACTCGTGGAGTCCATCATGGACATATCGCAGGTAACGATCACGAGCACAGGTTGTCACGATCGCGAAATATTGGTTGATGATTATTAATTGTCATATAGATAATTGTGATTGATTCTCTGGTTTGTTAAAGAGGCGTGCAGTGCATGCGTAATGCGCCTTAACAAACCGTTAACACTTTACAATAAGGCTGCATTGGTTAATGTTAGTTAATGTAATGCATTAATTACAGTATTTATTCATGTTGGTTAAGGTTAGTTAATGAAAATAGAGTTGTTCGTTCATGTGCGTTAACTCAAGCATAAGTTTGGATTTTAATAATGCATTAGTAAATATTGAACTATGATTAATAAATGCTGTACAAGTATTGCCCATACTCAGTTTATGTTAGTAAATGCATTAACTAATGAAATCGTATTGTAAAGTGTGACCAGTAAACCTTAGTACGGATACCTTTATTCACGTCTATCCCTAACTTCTGTGATTTCTTTTCATAGTTAAAAACAGGTGAAATATTTCTCATCTGCAGCCTTTTTGGGTTCAGCTTTTGCAACAGCACCAATTTAAATATTTAATTTTATTTCGTGTTTTAGCATAATTTATTTATTGTCACTTTATGGACCTTTTAAAGATCAAAAATTGCTTGTATTGAAATTAAGTGAAACCACAGCAGGTTTGTTGGCACTCTGGCATATAGTCTTTTTAATTAACGTTTTGAGGTGCCTTTTACACTGTGCATATTATCACATTCAGCCAACAAGCAACAAAATTAGCATCCGTCTCTTGTTAAAAACTAGCATAGGTAGTCAGTCATCTGTTGTTAAAAACTAGCCTAGAGCACCATCTGCTATTAAAAAAAACTAGCATAGAGCGCCGTCTGCTGTTAAAAACTAGCATAGAGC
>CAIGQV010019624.1:1393843-1403956 GCA_903798115.1 Danio jaintianensis
ATTATAAACTAGCATAGAGCATCGTTTGCTGTTAAAAACTAGCATAGAGCGCCGTCTGTTGTTAAAAACTAGCCTAGAGTGCCGTCTGCTATTATAAACTAGCAAAGAGCATTGTTTGCGGTTAAAAACTAGCATAGAGCGTCGTCTGTTGTTTAAAAACTAGCCTAGAGCGTCTGTCTGTTGTTAAAAACTAGCATAGAGCGCGTCTGCTGTTAAAAACTAGCGCAAAACGTCGTCTGCTGTTACAAACTAGCCTAGATCGTTGTCTGCTGTTAAAAACTACCACAGAGCGCTGTCGCCGTCTGCTGTTAAAAACTAGCCTAGATCGCCGTCTGCTGTTAAAAACTAGCGCAGAGCATCTTCTGCTGTCAAAAATTAGCATAGAGCGCCGTCTGTTGTTAAAAACTTGCGCAGAACGTCGTCTGCTGTTAAAAACTAGCGCAGACCATTGTATGCTATTAAAAACTAGCCTAGAGCGCCGTCTGCTGTTAAAAACGAGCCTAAAGTGCAGTCTGTTGTTAAAAACTAGCCTAGAGTGCTGTCTGCTGTTAAAAACTAGCCTAAAGTGCAGTCTGTTGTAAAAATAGCCTAGAGCGCCGTCTGCTGTTAAAAACTAGCCTAAAGTGCAGTCTGTTGTTAAAAACTAGCCTAGAGCGCCGTCTGCTGTTAAAAACTAGCCTAAAGTGCAGTCTGTTGTTAAAAACTAGCCTAGAGCGCCGTCTGCTGTTAAAACTAGCCTAAAGTGCAGTCTGTTGTTACAAACTAGCCTAGAGCGCCGTCTGCTGTTAAAAACTAGCCTAGAGAGCCGTCTGCTGTTAAAAACTAGCCTAGAGTGCCGTCTGCTATTATTAACTAGCATAGAGCATCGTCTGCTGTTAAAAACTAGCATAGAGCATCGTCTGCTGTTAAAAACTAGCCTAGAGCGCCGTCTGCTGTTAAAACTAAACTCTGAATTGATTCCAGAGAGAATCACGATGCATTCCAAAAATCAAAGAATCAGTGCTTGTTTCACAATACATTGATTTAGCTTCCCAGCCCTAACCTGTATGCGGTTATCATATTCAGTTTTAGCTCCAAATCACCCACAGTGGGCAACATGAAGAGACCTATTTCAGTAGTGTTGATGTAAGTCGGGGTAATCACTAATCCAGCTCTGTGTAAAGTAGATCAGCACCCTGATGTTATTGTCTCAAAACCCACTGAGCTGTTGACCTAGACAGTATTTTTCAGACAATATAGAGTTGTGCCTTGGTAGTTGATCAGTGTGTGTGCCATGTTCAGTAGTCAACAGACATTTCTTTTCTCTTGCGCCCAAAGTGCAAGAGTATATCATGGTACTTTTGGTCCTCTTTTTATTAGTGAGGGCAGCTCGCTGGGTAAAGACCAAGACTGTGTGGATGTCTGTCAGGTGACGTGGAATAAACAGTGTTTTGGTGTGTAATTTTTGCTTGATATGAGAGTTTAGCTGCTCCTTCTGCTTTTATAGAGCCCACTTAAATTTGTTTGATAAGTCATGCCCATCTCAGCCATTACTTGCAGATGGGTAATGTCGATAAACAATTAGTTAAGTGCTATTTGTTAAGAGCTGAACGTGTTGCTGAGGGCTGAGCTGTCAGACTTAAAGGTCCTCTGAAATTAAAAAGTTTTTTTTAGATGTTAGTCTGTTAGTTTTAAGGATATCTAGTGCGCTCCGGAATACAAAATTGGCATTTAGAAAATATAAAACTGATATAAACGTGCGAGGCTTGCAGTTTGTCACTTCCGCTTAAATGAATCAACAATTTTTTTCTTGTCATCTCATAGTAGTGTTGTCACGATACTGGAATTCGGTACCAATCGATACTGAAATTTTAAAAACTTCCACTTCCCGCTAACGTTTGAGGGCTGTTGAGCGCGTTCTTAAACAGCACTGATTTGCCATTGTGTTCACATGCTCAACAGAAATGACTGTGGTTGGCCGTGAAGGTCATCAGTTCACCGAACTCACCGCTGTTTACCGAGTGTAACCACAGATACAGGGACACTGGAGCGTTTTAAAGCCGCGATTCATCAGCAGATCACTCGTACGTCAGCTCATAGACAAACCAGCTGATCGACGTGACTTTGAAACACTCCAGTGTCCCTGTATCTGTGGATACACTCAGTAAACAGTGGTGAGTTCGGTGAACTGATGACTTTCACGGCCAATCACAGTCATTTCTGTAGAGCACATTCACACAATGGCAAATCAGCGCTGTTGAAGAACGTGCTCAACAGCGCTCAAATGTTAGTGGGAAATGGATGTTTTCTGTTTTTTTAAAGTGGGGGGAGCTACTCTATGTCCCACCCTCTCTTTATTTTTAAATTGAGATTACGTCAAACATCGAATAAAAAAATGCACATTTCAAATAGTTTCACATCACATTTTAATCTATCGTTATTGTTCAATATGGAAAATAATTATCAGGATTGCATTTTTGCCATATCGCCCAGCCCTAATTTCAAAGCACTTCATGGGACCTTTAAGGCTGAATTACACTTTTGCGTCAAGTGATCGCTGTAACTCATGGCGCATGCCTTGTGTAAATGCGCATTTTGCGTATTGTTCTCACAAGATGAAGTGTATCATACGCTGCTGTTTTATGTTTTGTTTGTCTAAATTGTGTGAATAAAACCCCATCATCAGGGAAACACTAATTAACTAACTTACCGCAATTTCATTTTACAGTAAAATAGCCTTACCACAACTTCTTTTCATGGTAAAATGCCCTTTACCACATTTTAATTTTACAGTATGACAATATTTTACAGTACTTTTAGTGTAATTTATTTACATTTTACACTAGCAGTACAAAACATTTATTTTTAGAACTTTATATTGAATTTAATAAATTCCAAACACGTGACGAGACCATGTACAACAATATTTTTATTATTCATTGTTATTATATCCATTTTAAACGGTTTACAACAGTAATTTACATTCATCAGTCTATTTTAAATACATTATTTTAAATACATTATTTTAAATACATTTTGTGAAACAAGATGTCAATTAATGTATTTTTATTAAAGGTTCAGTATGTAAGTTTGGCACCCAGTGATTGAACTAGGTATTGCATTCCTGGATCAAAACACACGCAAGCGCAGGTTGCCAGATTGAGGACCAACAGGAGCGATGAAGTCTGATGATCGAGCCTAAAGGCTGATTTAAATCGTGTTCTGAATAAAAGCAACGGCACACGATAGAAGGAATATTTTCCATATTAAGAGGAGTTTTTGTCCTAACCAACACCTGAAATTGATATTTTAGAAACGGCTTCTATTTCTTGCAGCTGAACAACAGAAAACTGACAATGATCACCTCAGGTACACCTCATGTGCTTTATTCAGTGTTAAATGCTAATAATGTGAGTTTGAATGGCATTTTACATGACATTTATTGCCATACTACTGAAAGCAGCAGCAGATAGTTCACCTCAGATCTTAAAAATAAAATAAACCATTTAAAATTGAACTTTAGAACTGTGACTCATTTCGGAGTCTGCTACTGTCCACCGGAGGTCGCATTTCGGTCACGGACGCATGCGTTAAGAGCCTTCATGACTGAATGAATGAAATACGTGGTTTTTTTACCAAGGCAACCCGGGGTGCTGAAATATAATTGGCTAAACCGGCAGTGGGCAGGTTAAATAGACCAAAACAAAGACAGCGTTCCAGTACGTAACGCACATTTTCAAAGCAGAATATCTGACTTCAGCATTGTTTTTCAGATAAACAAGAATGTTCACTTGGCATGTTTCTTAAATATCTGCAAACATATTATGGTATTTTTATGCTTTAGAAGAGTCAAAAACTTACATACAGCACATTTAACTGCCTCATTTGTGTCTTCAACTACAGTAGCAGTACTTGATTACTTTGATTACAGTTAAGTTACTGTAAAAGTTTTCAAATGACCCACAATGCAGTGCATATTACAGTAGTGAACTGTAAAGAAGGTATGTAGTATTTTACTGGGCGTTTTTGCGTTAAATAACTGTAAAATTGCGGCAATGTCTAACAGTGTACATTGGCTGATCTTGGGTTGCAGGTGCTTTCTTATTTCCCACTGAATTCTCGTGGATGGTTCCATAAACTCTGCTGTGCTGATGCAGGAAATACAAGGCTGAAGGTCAGCGACCTTTTCTCCCTCGCGTTGTTGTTGGTTCACTAAAAACATCCTCTGGCTTTTAGCGGCATTTTGCATTCTCTCTCATCTGGCTCCAAATGCTGAACGTGTGGGCTCTGTTAGCACCTCACACACACACACACACACACACACACACACACCTTGACTCTTAAAGCTGCCGGTGACTGCTGGATTTGTGTTAGGCCGTGTCGTATGATAGCACAGACCCCCGTGGAGGTTTATCAATTAGGAAACAGCCAGTGTGAAAATGTTTGGGGAGGGATTTGTTGAAAGATTACTCTGTCAAATGCCGCTGTGTGTTGCTGGGCTTAGCTGAAGAGATATGGGGTTTTGTGCGCAGTCTGGAGCGTTTAATTGGTAAAAGGTCTGATAATTACTGGACAATTGATGCCGTTAAGTCGTCCTCCGTTAAATGGTGTAATGATCAAAGGCTTTGTGCCGGTTTGTCAGGTTTTGTTTGCTCTTTCTACTGTTAGTGACCATAAAAAGTTGAAAAGCTTTGTTTGCAATTCTTTACTAAGGTGCATTTTTTATTTTATTTTATTTTGTATTATTATATTATTTTTTTTGGGGGGGGCGGGGGGAACTGGACTGAAAACTGGACTGACACATTTTCAATTTACTAGAACTTCTATGTTAAGCTGCTTTGACACAATCTACATTGTAAAAAGAGCTATAAAAATAAAGATGGATTTTTACTTATTTTATTCCCTTAGATATATCATAAACTGTTTATGACCAACTTTTTATGGTCACTGTTTATGACCAAAACAAAGTTTTTTTAAAATCACATTTTCTTTTTCTTTTTTTTTCAGTACCCTAAATTATTTAACCATGATTACAGAAATATAGTATGACCGAATAGCACGAAAATCCGACATTGCAATATTTAGTTTTTCTGCTATATATATTGCTATATATATATATATATATATATATATAAAATTTCACCAGATGAATTGTATAGCTCTATTTGGATACAATTGATTAATTTTCGATTGATTGGCATGATTTTGTATGGGACCATGTAATAAATTACAAGCATAGTTACATGCGATAGAGCAAATATAAAAGTGAAATAAACAGTGCTTTATGTTTTTTTTTTAGGGTATAGTCAAATCATATTCAGGTACAGAAACAGAAAAAAATCAAGCATAAAATAACACTGCAAAGACGTTACTGTTTAAATAGTTCATTAAAATGATTTTCAAATGAAGTTACAAATGGTAAAATTGCTTGTGTCTGATTGATTTAAACTCTCTTATAGCGCTTAAAAACCTGTGCAAATGATAAACTTTTACTCATTAAGATTAAACTCTGCGTTAACTTCACAAATTTTGTTTATTTTGTACTGTGGCTATATATATATATATATATATGTATGTATGTATATATATGTATGTATGTATGTATATATATATGTATGTATGTATATATATATATATATATGTATGTATGTATATATATGTATGTATGTATGTATGTATGTATGTATATGTATGTATGTATGTATGTATGTATGTATGTATGTATATATATATATATGTATATGTATATATAATCCTATATGTGACTATTGCAGATGTTTAAATTGCGATATCGATGCTGAAACGATATATTGTGCAGCCCTACGACCAAATATTACAAAATGGATAAAAATAATATTAAAATAAAACTTAAAATGAACAAACTACACTCAAAAAAATATTTTTGCTGCTTGTTCAAACTACTTATTTAAAATGAGCTGAAACAACACAATTCTTGAGTTGTTGTTTTTTTAAGGGCAACTTAATTGTTTTATGTTCAATCCACTTAAATTTGTGAAAACTATTTGGTTAACTTTTTTTTGGTTTGCAACTTTTTTTTTTTTTAAAATGCTGGTTTTCCGACCTTGTTTAACGGCTGCGTCTCTTTATCTATATAGTGAGTTACCTGTCTGTGAGTGAGTGCCATTTTGCGCTGTCACGTTTATATTTGCACTTGCGGGTAAATGCATCTGTTACAGTTAACTGGCTGGAAGACCCCTCCCCAGTACCAACTGCGGTTGTTGTTCCCATGTTGAAAAAATGGGTAGGGTGGTTATGTTTTAGGTGTGATTTAAGGTTTAGTTGTGTTGCCTTTTTTCGTTGCCACTGTGCTGAAACAAATTCGACGTATCGGTTCGTTCACGTTAACAGGCTCTCCTTTCTCATTTGGGTTAAATCCAAAATGTTCCCACACCGGAGCTGAAGACTGTGGCTTTGAAACCAAGTCCATCGCGACTTGTTTATCCTAACTGACTGTAGTTCCTAAACAAAATAAGTTCCTAAAAAAACTTAGCTTATATTATGTAGCCTAATAATCATCATCATAAATTTCTCTATATATTCTATATATATAATAGACAATACATCCCGCCCTCATTTTCATATATCACGCCATATTAAGTCAATATGTTGACTATCGGGACAGACCTACTGTGTTGTATATGTGATTTTGTTTAGTCTGTTTCAAGCATCCTTGTTCTAATGGTCACCTTCAACATGCATATTCAGTTCAGTGAAAGTTTTTTTTGCTTTAAATACAACACAAAGCGGGGCTGTTTGAGATGACCTTGGCAGTCGGAATTGGCTTAGAATTTCAGATACACTCTATTCATCAGCTTTTGCCCACACACTGCATGGCCTTTCACTTAGAAAGATGTCAGACAGTCTTTTTTTGAAGCAGCCATTTGAATGCTTTTATTAAAAGAAACTAAACCGTTGTTTTCGCTGTATGGACCAGAACGTATACCTGTGACTTTTCTCAGAAATACACAGAATTCTTGACTGGTTTTGATGTTTGCAGATGGTTAATCTCATTCAAACCCGTAGGAAGGATTTTTCATCAAACAATGTATAGTTGAAGTCAAAATTCCTAGCCCTCTTGTCAATGTTTTTTTTCTTTTTCTTTTTCAAATATTTCCCAAATGATGTTTAACAGAGCAAGCAATTTTTCACAGTATTTCCTATAATATTTTTTCCTCTGGAGAAAGTCTTATTTGTTTTATTCTCAACCCAGGTTCATTCTGATTACGTACCCCTATATACATTTCTGGAGAGCGCCAAATACGTCCTAGGAGGTAAGTCTCTTTTCAGTTTTTGTTCTCCGTAAATCCACCAGAGGCCGCTGTCGACTGACTGACTGACCGATCGACTGACCCACCCTCCTCCTTCCCTAAACCCAACTGATAGTGTTTTCAAAAGCACCGATTGACCATGAGCCTATGTTGTTTATTTCGGCTAGAATAAAAGCACTTTTTAATTGTTTAAAAAACATTTTAAGGTCAATATTATTAGCCCCCTTAAGAAATATATTTTTTTCGATTGTCTACAGAACAAACCATCGTTATACAATGACTTGCTTAATTACCCTAATTAACCTAATTAAGCCTTTAAATGTCACTTTAAGCTGAATACTAGTATCTTGAAAAATATCCAGTAAAATATTATTTACTGTCATCATGGCAAAGATAAAAGAAATCAGTGATTAGAAATGAGTTATTAAAACTATTATGTTTAGAAATGTTAAAAAAATCTTCTTTATGTTAAACTGAAATTGGGGGAAAAATATACAGGAGGGGCTAGTAATTCTAACTTCTACTGTATGTATCATGGTAGTACTATTTTGTTTTATTTTATTTTTTTGTACTGCTTATGGTTATCACTTCACCTTGAAAGCAGCACGCTCTTTCTGTTAAGTTATTTATAATATTTTAAAGCTGTCATACTGAATTTTCTGCATGTTTTTTCGTTTGTGTGGCCTACATGTTGCAGTGCTTTGGAAGCTCCTCTGGAATTTGCTCAAATCCTTTTTTTTTTTTTTTTGAATGGGAGGGAGCGAGAGTCGTGTGGAAACATTCCTTTGCTTGGCCGAACTCCCATGCTGGTGGAAACGGCGCTCCTCAGTAACCAGCATTCAGTTCTTGTGCAAATTCACCCTCCGCCTGCTTGCTCCCATTGTCAGCCTGTCAAGTCTGTTTTTATGTTTGTAGCTTGAATCCAATTATCCATGACCTGCAACATAGCCTGCACCTTTTCTTCTCAGTGCATTGCAGACACAGGTTGCTGATTCTTTCCTCCATCGCCATCTCTTTAAAAGCAACCTATTATGCCCCAAGATGTAAAATAAGTCACTAGAGTGTGTATGTGAAGTTTCAGCTCAAATTAGCACACAAATAATGTTGTATTAATCTTCTTTGAAACTGCCCCTTTTAGGCTTTGAGCCAAATTGTGCTGTTTTGGTGACTGTTGCTTTAAATTCAAATGAGCTCTTTTCAAAAGAGGCGGAGCTACAAATGCCTGTGTGTCAGCATAGCGGCAGATTCAAAACAGGACAAACGTTATCTCTGTGAAAAACTGAAAATGTCTCAGATGAAGGCAATCTATGGCGACTAGAGTGTTTATTTGCACATTCTAAAACTCCACATTTATAATCCTCTTAAGCCTCATTCACACTACGAGCAACAAGCGACTGTTCATTTCTATGGAGAGTGAGCGACTTCCGGCGACCTCCATCTACGCTAGCAACAGCGACTGTTGACAACCAGGTGGGCGTGTCGAGCAACGTGACAAAATTGAGAATCCTTCAACTTTATGCAAATGAAGAGCGACTTTCTTGAGTGACAGCCTAATAGGAGCACCAGTAGAGCTCACGTGATCCTCTCTCGGCTCGCTCAGAGGCCGGTTGTATTCTTCGTGCTGTAGACCTAAACAGACCTGTGTTTGCAGCAGATCGCCACCCAGACCGACAGGCAGCTAGAAAGTCGCCGCTAGTGTGAATGAGGCATTAGTTGCTAACATTGAAAACTCTAATGGTGGACGGCTGCTTCTCATTCAGGGCTCTTTATGCTAATAAGGGAGAGATCGTCACTAATGAGCGGGGCTTTCCCCCTCTGATGACATGTACAAAGGGAGAATGTCAATCAAAGTGTTTCTGCAGACTGTTTTTATCAAGTGTGATTATAAAAAATAGAATTAATTATTCTTTACCATTTGAGGCTGGTTATATTCACACACTGCTGCCACACAACTGTGCTTAAACCCCTTATGAAAGTGCTTTTTACATAATAGTTCCCCTTTAAATAACACTTTCGCTTAAAGGTATTGAAATCAGCCGTTTACCCAAAATGACCAAATAAGCTTGAATAGGTCAGTATTTAAGGGATGGAGAGAAAATTCACACTGATAATGTTTTTTTGGTACATGCTGAACTATAAATGATGGTTTGTGACGCATTGTTTTGTTGTAGTGCAAAATCGTTTGCGAAATCGATTCTGCATTGATTGGAATATTTTCAAAATGCATCGCTATTCTCTCTTAAATTTGTTTCTGAAGTTCAGAAGTTTGTAAAAGCAGACTTCTCCCTAGGCTAGTTTTTAACAGCAGATGAAGCTCTAGACTAGTTTTTATTTTTTTAACTGCAGATGGCGCTCTAGGCTAGTTTTTACAGCAGATACTGCGCTCTAGGCAAGTTTTTAGCAGCAGATGATGCTCTAGGCTAGTTTTTAACAGCAGACGGTGCTCTAGGCTAGTTTTTAACAACAGACAGCACTCTAGGTAGTTTTTAACAGCAGACGGTGCTCTATGGAGTTTTTAACAGCAGACAGCGCTCTAGGTAGTTTTTAACAGCAGACTGCGCTCTAGGCTAGTTTTTAGCAGCAGATGATGCTCTAGGCTAGTTTTTAGTAGCAGATGATGCTCTAGGCTAGTTTTAACAGCAGACGATGCTCTTAGCTAGTTTTTAACAACAGACAGTGCTCTAGGCTAGTTTTTAACAGCAGACAGCACTCTAGGTAGTTTTTAACAACAGACAGTGCTCTAGGCTAGTTTTTAACAGCAGACTGCCCTCTAGGCTAGTTTTTAGCAGCAGACTGCCCTCTAGGCTAGTTTTTAGCAGCAGATGATGCTCTAGGCTAGTTTTTA
>CAIGQV010019624.1:1403966-1438010 GCA_903798115.1 Danio jaintianensis
CTCTAGGCTAGTTTTTAGCAGCAGACGGTGCTCTAGGCTAGTTTTTAACAGCGGACAGCGCTCTAGGCTAGTTTTTAACAGCGGACAGCGCTCTAGGCTAGTTTTTAGCAGCAGATGGTGCTCTAGGCTAGTTAATAAGTAATATAACTGCCTCACAGCAAGAAGGTCGCTGGTTCGAGTCTCGGCTGGGTGAGTTGGCATTTCTGTGTGGAGTTTGCATGTTCTCCCTGTGTTCGTGTGGGTTTCCTCCGGGTGCTCCGGTTTCCCCCACAGTCCAAAGACATGCGCTATAGGTGAATTGAATAAGCTAAATTGGGCGAGTGTATGGGTGTTTTCCAGTGTTGGGTTGCAGCTGAAAGGGCATCCGCTGCGTAAAACATATGCTGAATGAGCTGGCGGTTCATTCCTCGGTGGCGACCCCAGATTAATAAAGGGACTAAGCCGAAAAGAAATTGAAGTAATATAACTGACTTTTTTTAACCATTTAGTTAAAAATCATAAAGCAAAATTTACTCCTTATTTCCATACATTACGAAGAAAACATGCTTGTTATGTCTGTTTTTGTTGTGTAGCTTTCTCAACTGGAAAACCGTAGAAACCCAATAAACTTTATCCAAGGAGCCAGACTGTCCTTTATCAGGGCCGGTTGCCTTTCCTATAAGCTCAAGTCTCCAGCACTCTCCTGTTCCTCCTGGCTTGTTTCTTCTCTTACCTGCTCTTGTTTTTGCCTGTGGTGTTCAGAGAAACCAGAGCACTAATCCTCACCACACATGAGGCCAGACTGCGCACACACCAGCTGCTCGAAAGAGCTTAGCTTATTTAGATCTCTCGATAGCAGGTGGCTGTAGCCCACCACTTCACCACTTGGGTCATAAAGAGTCCCGCAGACCCCCGGCTTCCAGACCACATCAGGTCCAGGCTGATCTACTTAGTAGAATTGTCTTTAAGGCACTTGCATTGGAACGTCCTGCTGCGTTTTCTTCTGAAAGGTGCTCCTTGTCTTCGAGGACATTTCATCACGCTCCATATTTCAGCAAGTCTGTTTGCATGTGGACGGCATTGCATGTCTCTCTGCTTCATTATTATGCATTGTTAAAGGGACAGTTCACCAAAAAAACTATTAAATTGCCTTTGTTTACTAGGGCTGGGTTTTGATACAAATTTCTCCAATCACTTTGTTTGATTCACAAGCTCTTCAAACAGTTCCATTTCTGATTCAGTTTTACATTAATATTAAAAGTTGAAATTAATAGCCAAATGCAATTACTAGTTATTTTGAGATCTTAAACACTGGGAATTAGGGCTGCAGGATATTGGAAATTTGTAATGTTGCAATCTTTTGTTTTTCTGCGATTTATATATTGTGATATGAATACAATTTCACCTTGAATATCTCTTGGTGTGATTCTGGAGTCAGATCTGAGTTTCAGTAGTCATGTCAAAGCAGTAAGTAAATCAGCATACTATCATCTCAAAAACATTGCAAGAATTAGATGCTTTGTTTCCAGTGAGGACTTGGAAACTTGTTCATGCTTTTATCACCAGCAGGGTGGATTACTGTAATGGACTCCTTACTGGCCTTCCCAAAAAGACAGACAGTTGCAGCTCATCCAGAACGCTGCGGCCAGGATTCTGACCAGAACCTGAAAATCCGAGCACATCACACATGTCCTCGGGTCTTTACACTGACTCCCAGTTACATTCAGAATAGATTTTAAAGTATTATTACTTGTCTATAAATCACTAAATGGCCTAAGACCTCAATATATTACAGATATGCTCACTGAATACAAACCTAACTGATCCCTCAGATCATTAGGATCAAGTAAATTAGAAATTACAAGAGTTTAGTCAAAGCAGGGTGAATCGGAATCAGCTTCCAGAAATGATCAGATGTGCTCCAACATTAGGCACGTTCAAATCAAGACTAAAAACACATCTGTTTAGCTGTGCCTTTACTGAATGAGCACTGTGCTATGTCCGACAGATCGCACTATTATGTCTTTCTTTTCTTTTTCATTCTTTTATAACCTGTTTTTACACATTTTAATCACTTTTATTATTTGTTTGTATGTTCTTATACTTATACTATGTGCTATATAAATAAACTTGCCTTGCCTATTTGAAAAAAAATTATAATTTTATATTGATTGGGATGAGTCTGTAGGGCCTTGCATCTCCATAAAATATAATAAACCATCTAAAAAGCACAGATAAATACAATAAAAAATAAAAATAAAAAATTTAAACAAACTTAAGAATTGTGTTTCAACTCATTTTAAATAAGTAGTTTGAACAAGCAGCAAAAGTCGAGTACTAAGCAAGTACTGGGGATTTGTTGTTATCCCTGTTGAACCAAACACAATCAGACCGTGACCCCAAAACCAAGTTACAGTTGAATTATTAGCCCCCCTGTATATTTCATTCCCCAATTTCTGTTTAACGGAAAGACATTTCTAAACATAATAGTTTTAATAACGGATTTCATTTTCTTTTGATTTCTAGTTCATAATATTTTAATAAATATTTTCAAGATACTAGTATTCAGCTAAAGTGACATTTAAAGGCTTAACTAGGTTAATTAGACATTGTGTTGGGAATTTATGAATCGGAGTTGTGGATTTATGAATTGTGTTTTGAATTTCAGAATTGTGTTGTGCATTTATGAATCTTATGAATGCAAATGTATTATTATTGAGACTGATCTGGCTCCATACTGAGGTGCCGTATGGGTCAAACACCTGGCGTAAAGCTAACAGCGCGAAGTAAATAGACTTGCTTCTAAAAGGCTTGCAGTATGTATTAAATACATGTACAAAGACCAAAACGAAGGACGTTTTTTCTATAAGTTTAGTTAGTTTCAGTTAGTTTTGTAAGTACACAATACAGTTTCAGTTAGTTGTTATTTTTATTTCAGTTAATGAAAATGTTTTTTCAATTCAAGTTTTCGTTTTTTCGTTTTACTAAATATTATAGGAAACACTGTTAAAAAATCCCTTGCTCTGTTAAACATCATTTGGGAAATATTTGAAAAAGATAGGCTAATAATTTTGACTTCAACTGTACGTACCGAACCATGACTTCATTGTACTGTTACACCCCTAATAATAAATAAATATAGTGAAGTGAAGTGAAGTGAAGTGTAGTGTGGCTAAGTATGGTGTCCCATACTTGGAATTTGTGCTCTGCATTTAACCCATCCAAGTGCACACACACAGTTAGTGAACACACACATACCGTGAACACACACCCGGAGCAGTGGGCAGCCATGCTGCGGCGCCCGGGGAGCAGTTGGGGGGAACGGTGCCTTGCTCAAGGGACTCACCTCAGTCGTGGTATTGAGGGTGGTGGAGAGTGCTGGTCATTCACTCCCCCCACCCCCAATTCCCGCTGGTACCGAGTATCGAACCAGCAACCTTCGGATCACGAGTCCAACACTCTAACCACCAGGCCACGACTGCCCCCTATAGGTAATATAGGTAAATAATATATAGGTAATATAGGTAAATAAATAGGGTGAACTAACCCTCATCTAAAGATCCCAAAAACGTGCTTGCTTTTGCGCCTCTTTAGTACGTCATCTCAATGATCCTCTAGCTCATGACAGGCGGTTTATTGACTCATACCCCCATCTTCCTTCTTTCTGTTCCTCCTTCAGTGTTTCGTTCAGTTTTTCTCCTGACGTCAGCACGTTTTTCTATTTTTATCCCTAGTGGACATTTTCGTGAAGGTATAATTAATATCTCTTGTTCCTGAGCCTTTAGCGGTTCGGTTTTGTAAGTCCTGTCACTCACTGAAAGGTCATACTGGTGTTGGATACCTTTTTAGGAGACTGTATTTAGCTCACATGGACAGAATGGCCTATTTCAGTCAGTGTTGCCCCAGAGCTTATGTCGCAGGTGCATCTTAGGTTTTCCAGTTGACACAGTTGAGTGTTTGGCATTCCACTAGTGAGACAGTCTTGCAGTTTCTGTCCTCATGAAGAAACGCGAGCCTGACCTGTACTTGACACTTAGGCTAAATCCAGTATCTGGAGTTGTGGAAAGAGTTCAGACCAAAACACTGTTAACTGAATAGTTCACATGATTATTAACTTTTTTGATGTGGTTTTAAACTCAATGTGTAGAGGTGTGAACCTACACTAGTCTCACAGTTCGGTTACGATTATCATGCCATCGATTCGGTTTCAATTCGATATGTCGGTGCATCACGGTGCATTGACGATGCTTTCCATAAACAATTTTATATTTTACTTCACAGCACAAGGAAAATGTAAAGATATTTATATTTATATATTATGTGTAATACAATTTTGTCCTTTAATACAAACAGTCAGAACTGTACCTTTAAAACTCAAGTACATGCACAGAACAACATGAGCATTTATAGCAAATAAACAAATGTAAATATCCCACTCGCTCAGAAGTAACGCTGTCGCTGTAACATCCGAGAGGAGAGGAAATATCACGCCAGCAGGTCAAAGGGCCACAGTAAGAGAGAGAGAGAGAGAGAGAGAGAGAGAGAGAGAGAAAGAAATAGTTTACTTTCATTTTCTCAATCAGAGTGAAATAGGGGCTTCTGCTGTAACTAAAGTGTCAGTGAAAGACTGTCCAGCAAACACTCACACAGTGAATTGTGCAGAGTTTGTGTTTTTAAGTAGTTGCATTGTTTTAAATACTCGCGCTCTCCTCCCTCGCCATAGTAAGCTACTGCGACATAGCACATGTGAGATAAATGACGTTAGTACGTAATAACCAGTTATGATCTATTACTGAACCGATACCAAATTGTCCGCGTCTGCATCGTGGTGCACTGAAGAAACAATTAATTTAGACACCCCTATCAATATGACTGTCACACAACAACAGATGTTTTTAAATGTATCCCCACAAAGAAGTTTAAGTTATTTATCATTTATTGAACTGAAAGCTCTCGATTTACCGGTCAATCTACGTTCCTACTCTCACCTATGGTCATGAGCTTTGGGTCATGACCGAAAGGACAAGATCTCGGATACAAGTGACCGAAATGAGTTTCCTTCGCAGGGTGGCAGGGCGCACCCTTATAGATAGGGTAAGGAGCTCTGTCACCCGGGAGGAGCTCGGAGTAGAGCCGCTGCTCCTCCACATCGAGGATCCCCTCAGAGGAGCTGGAGGAAGTGTCTGGGGAGAGGGAAGTCTGGGGTTCTCTCCTAAGACTGCTGCCCCTGCGACCCGGCCCAGGAAAAGCAGTTAAAAATTTATGAACTGAAAAATTGCTTTTTTTTTTTTTTTTTTTAATGTAATTCTTTTCTGTTAGTGAATTGTATGTCTCTGTTTTGATCTTAGTTGCTGATGTGGAAATAAATAAGCATATAAACTGACACTAAAAAAAAAAAATAATAATTTCAACGATTGGTTTTGCTTAATATTGTTTATTACATTGATGCTTTTTCCAGCTGCTTTAATTTTTGTTTTTATAATTTTTTTCTTTAGTTTTAGACTAAATAAATGACATTTATTTACACTACAACCTGACCTTTTCTCACCTACATCTGCCGTGGCATATTTTGATCTTCAAGCCGAAAGAGCTGAATGCAAAATGTCAGTCCAAAAAACTAGTGATTTAGGGTGCTTTCACACTTGGTTCAATTACCGGGACCGAACCCAAGTTCGATTGTCCCCCCTTGCCACCTTCTTTCTTTTTTCCTTCTGAACCCCGGTGCGATTGCGTCATCAAGCTGCTGTTGTGTGTACAGCTGTTGCTAAGTCACTAGCAAGCCATGGCGCCAAAATGGAAAGGCTTATGCACATCTCGGTCGTTCTGCTTTTACTGAATTTTTTGGTTTTGGTAACATAGAGCGACTTGCATCTATCTGCCGCAAAAATATTAAAAACGTTCAGAACATGACGCGATGTCTGCAGAAGTCGTTTGTGGAGGAGACAAGCAGACATTATCACTGTTTGCACTGGGTCAGTCCTGCTTTCGCCAAGGTAATGTCGGTGATACACAAACAAACACACACAAATGTACGTTATGAAAACTAGTTTGTTGTACAGTAAGCGGTTCACTTCCGTTATTTGTTACGATTGCATTCATATCAGAAGTGAACCAGAGTTCGCATGAACCGTACCCCAGACCACCTCTTTCAGGCGGACTCGGGTACGGTTCGTGGGTGCGCACCCGAGTTCAGAAGACATTGTTCACACTAGCTAAACGTACCAAACTCTGACGTCAAACGAACCCGGGTGCGGACCAAAAGTGCTAGTGTGAAAGCACCCTTAAGGAATCATAAATAACACCATGTTTGTTCTTTTAGGCCAGAGGAGATCTTAACCTCTGACTAAGCCCGGTTATTGCCCAAATAATAATAATAATATGCTTGTTAGTTCTGGCCAGAATTTAAAATGTGTGTTTCGTTAAAGTGTTTTACTGTACAACAACCATAAGGGTCTTCTTGGGTTTTGTTAGCGCTAGTTGTTTGACTTTAGCTTGCTGTTGTGTACTGTCGATGAGGCTATAGGCTCCAACATTGGACTGGCTTTTATTAATTAACGTGACAACATTTATACACGTACACGGGTATTTTTATAAACAGAGTTTTCCCCGCTTTCGTTTTAAAAAAAATCTCGCACTGTGATGCATGTTATGGGCATGCCGAACCAACAGGTGGCGATAATGACACTTTTATACTGAGTTCACATCAAACGGAGAATTAAGTATATTTTGTGAGTAAATTGCATTCAAGTCAATGCAAACGTGAGTACAGAGGCAGTTTACAGTCCCGCTGTTGAACAATGCAGAATATGCGATTCATTTGCCGCGGATGTGCAGAATTTGCCTCATTCACGTCTTCCCTGTTTGGAGTGAACCCAGCCGTGTTGGCCAATCAGAGAGGGGAAAACAGCGAGCACGCTGATGTCATAAGACTAAAACTCCGGTTTTAGCAACCACACTGCACTCGGAGTTTCGGAAAATCTTCACCCTGGCCGGAGTTTTCAGAAAGTTGCGGTTTCAGTCACCTGGCACTGTGTTTTCGTGTGGACAAACAGCGAAACCATATAGAAAAAAGTGCGGTTTTGAAAATACCCATGTTCGTGTGGACAGTGCCTTAGTTAAGTAATGTTTATTTTTTGTTCTCAATGATTATATTATTTGGTGTATGCTGACCCTAAACTTACATTGAAGTACGATTCCAATCAATATCTGCAGAATTGAACAGTCGTTTCTTTTGACTTGGTCCAATGAGCAACCACCTAGCAGCCATCTTTTATACCCGTCTGCATTGTGGTGCTGTGTTTTTTGCTCAGACATTTGCTTAATTCTGGCCTTTTGGAAAGAATGTGTTCCGTTAGGGCAACCTCCTCAGCCTATGTTAGCTCTATTTGTGCGGTCCTCATTTCTAGTCTACACAGCACAGCAGACCATCAGCTTGTCCATTACTCCTCAGCATTTGTCACTCTGGCCACTATGCTCAAATCCTGAATTCAAGGGTCAAAAAAATAAAATAATAATATATATATATATATATATATATATATAAAAATCTTAAACTTTTTGGACATATGGCCCACTGATAATCGTTTTAAATATTTGTCATTACAATTATTACCACAATAATCGTGATTATGATCTTTCCCATAATCGAGCTGCCCTAATATAGACACACGTATGATATCTTGTTTTCTCTACGCTTTCAGCATTCAAAATCCCATTTGTGGCTGAATATTGAGCTGGGGTATTACACTGGCTTCTGCCTGCAGGTATAGAAATAAATGAAACCATCTAAAGGCAATAAATGAAAGGGCTCCATTCAGGATTACAAGTGTCCGTGTCTAATATTCTCTGTGTGTCTCTGAGGTATTTTCAGAGGTGATTCCTATATGAAGCGATGCTACATTTCCCACATGATTCCTGGGGTTCACTGGCAATATTGTAGCACTGATGAAAGAGGGTCTGTGTAGTCAGGACTGCTATTCACGGCATGGGATTTGTATTTACAAGCCTGACCACAGAAGCTCACTGATCCTCCAGAGTGTGAGAGAGAAGCTTCAGGACTGAATCCCCCTCCCACTTCGGAAGCTTGATTCACAGGCACAGGAAACCACTCACTGTTGCCCCGAGCTCTGTCTGCATTCATACATCGAGCTCTTCTGGGACTTCCTGGCATTCAGCTCTAACATGGCATGGGCTGAGACTGTCCAGATTTACCAGCCTGCCTCTCGCTCTGCTGTTTTCCGTCACAAAGAATCACATTCCTGACAGTGACCGATGATAGAAACGTCAAGACTGTTGGAAGAGGAAGCAAGCTGAATTGATTTCCAGGAGTTGCTGAGCAAATGCGCATTTTGGAACTACTCTTTTGCTCTAACTGTTAGGCCATGTCCACATGTAGATAGGTATTTTTATAAAAACAGAGATTTCCCCGCCATCTGTGTCCATATAAAAACACACTGTGATGCATGTTAACACTAGAACTGCCACGATATAAAACATTCAATTAAACTTTCAAGCCTACCAGTCATTGACTTTTACTAAAATGGTCTCACTTACAGTTCCCAGGTGTTAAATTTTTTTTAAATGGGGCATTTATACTTATAAGCGCCAGCACAGGTCAAACTCACTCGCTTTATAATGCCTGTATTTATGCGCTATGTTTGAACTTGCTCTGCAATGACTTCCACTCACTGAATTAGTGTTTAATAAATAAATAAATAATCATAATGAGTAAAAGAAGGCAATTTGCAGAGGTAGAACCACAAAATGCCACGAATGGTGGTGAGTCTAATTGTATGGAAATAAGTTATGCATCCAGGTCGCATCAGTATCTGACAGCTCATCCGATGCCTCCGAGATGCAATACACGATCAAATTTAAATGTTTCAGACAACTCATGCATGTTCAAACTGTATTGGAATTGTTCTCTTCTTTAAACAAAAAATTGTAAGACTATACAAATTAATAATTTATTAGGTGAAGCTGTGCGCTTGAATTTGTCATGGCAACATACATAAAGCAGTGTGATAAATTAACGTTTTTCATGTTTTGTCTATAGGCTGTTTTAGTCATAAATGATTAATGACTATATTATATTTATAATATCACATCACCCAAAATTGTATTTGCTTGTAATTTTTTTTGTTTTAATTTCTGACTTGTTTCGCTTTCTTTTCATTCTGAAAGTGAAACTGTAGCCTGCTTAAAAAAAGCTGGAACGAAACGCAACAATAATATAGTTGATGACTAGAAATAATAATTTCAGAACTTTAGATCTTCGTGTCTTTTGACACTTTCTTAGCCACAGCCACATCACCCTGCAGCCCAAGACCGGTTACTCGCTGAAGCTAAGCAGGGCTGAGCCTGGTTAGTACCTGGATGGGAGACCACACAGCAAAACCAGGTTGCTGTTGGAAGTGGTGTTATTGAGGCCAGCAGGGGGCACTCAACCTGCGGTCTGTGTGAGTTCTAATGCCCCAGTATAGTAAAGGGGACACTATAATGTCAGTGAGCACCGTCTTTCGGATGAGACGTTAAACCAAGGTCCTGACTTTCTGTGATCATTAAAAAAACCCAATGGCACATCTTGTAAAGAGTAGGGGTGTAACCCCGGTGTCCTGGCCAAATTCCCTCTATCGGCCTTTACTGATCATGACCTCCCAATCATCCCCATCCACCGAATTGGCTGTATCACTGTCTCTCCACTCCACCTATAGCTGGTATGTGGTGAAGCACTGGCATCGTTGTCCTGTGGCTGCCGTCGCATCATCCAAGTGGATGCTGCACACTGATGGTGGTGTGGAGAGACCCCCCTCATGATTGTGAAGCGCTTTGGGTGTATGGCCATACATCGTAAATGCGCTATATAACTACACATTACTACTACTACTACTACTTTGTTAACACAGGGGTGTAATACAGTAGAATAATGTTTTTTTTAGGTATTTCTAAGCAGAATTTGTGCGTGGTTTTAGGTATACAGCGACCCCCGGCAGTTCTAGTATTAAAGGGATAGTTCACCCAAAATTGACCAACCGCGGAATTAAGTGTTTGTGCGAGTACATTGCATACAAGTCAATGCAAACATGAAAATGATGTTGAATATGCAACACATTTGCCACGACAGTGTGGAATACACAAGATATCGCAATTATCATTATCGCAATATACATATCGTAGACACGTGAAAAGTTCATTCATTTTATGCTTTGGTTGTTTATCTAAATTTGACCAATCAGATGGGGCCTTACCATTTTTATCCCCGCCTCCACAGTACATGATCAGCTGCATTTGCATGTTGCTGAAAATAAATGCTAATGGGCGTAGTCAAGACAAGAGGAAAATGAAAACAGCCAGTCAACGGAGTCAAAATATCAGGTTTTTACTCACAGATATTGTAAGACTAAATGTTTGCCCCTCGAATTAGAATTAGTTGTTTACATTAATATCATTACATAAATAAATGATTTAAAAGCATAGCTAATAAAAATAAATTTTTTCTAGGGAAATGTTATATAAGAAATATTGTTATCGCAATTATCAACAACAATATCACATAGTTTTCCAGTATTGTGCAGCCCTACATGAAGTTTTGAAAAAATCTTCACCCTGGCCAGAGTTTTTAGAAAGTTTTGTTTTCAGTCACCTGACACTGCGTTTTCATGTGAACAAACAGCTAAAAAAACATGTCGAAAAAACAGTGCTTTGTGTGGACAGAGCCTAAATAATGTTGGCTAATGGTAACGCTGTTATGTCCAGCACAGTTGGCCCGCTCAAACAAACAGACTGCGTTTCCGCTTGGTTCTGTGAGTGCCACAGAAATTACACACTTCATCTGCTTCCTTCTAATTGAATTTTTTTTTGATGTTGTAGAGTGGGCACTCATTTGTCACTGCTGGAAGGAGGTTTTTGGCAGCGCTGGTGGACCGCGGTGACTCTGGACACCTCCAGCAGCCCCTGCCCTCATGTCTGAATATTCCCACAGTTAGGAAGTTTATAATAAAGGCAAATCGAGTTCAAGCACTCAAATCTAGTGGGAGGGATCGATGTCTGTCATGAAGCGTTTTTCATCGCGTAGCACTTTCCATCATTTTTGTAGCATGTCTTCTGCTCTGATCACACGCTCTGAAAGCCTTTGTATAAATTGACAGATATAAATCAATAAACCTTCTGGGAAATGAAGACATGTTTTTTTATTCACTAAGGAAGCTCGCTTCTCAGAGAGCCTTATTTTCAGGATTGCTTTGGGCAAAAAGTGATATCAGTGGATTAGACATATGACATTATTCAATATATCATGATAACAAACATGCACTTCAAGGTGGGCACTTCAAGTGTTGTGAATTATTATTTATTATTTAAACTACACTCAAAACAATATTTCTTGTTGCTTGTTCAAAGTACTTATTTAAATTGAGCTGAAGCAACACAATTCTTGAGATTTTGTTGGGACAACCTAATTGTTTTATGTTCAATCCACTTAAATTTGTAAAAAACAAATTAGTTAACTAAATTCCTTCATGTTGTCCCAACACAAATCGATTGTGTGGAACCCAGCATTTTTTACAGTGTGTTTAGTGCGTTTTATTATTAGCCACGTTTATATTACTAAACATTATTATCTAAAAACGATAATTCAGTCTTATTAAAATTGTATATAAATAGAATTATATAGGCCTATTCGATTTATATATATATTTTTTAATAAGATTGAATTATGTTATTATTTGCCACATTTATATTCCTAAACGTTTTATTTTTTTCACACTTCACTAACTGGATGTGAGAAGCACTTTAATCATGCATAAGTGAGCATCATGAGCTCAAGTTATTTCAAAAATAGATGCGCTGCAAATAGAGAAAGCGAAACCACTCGCGATTTCCACATGCTTCTTCGTAAAGAATTTTTCTTTCGGTCTCGTAAATTTTTTTCGATAGCTATATTGAAATATACACTCACCGCCCACTTTATTAGGTACACCTTACTAGTACAGGGTTGGACCCCCTTTTGCCTTCAGAACTGCCTTAATCCTTCGTGGCATAGATTCAACAAGGTACTGGAATTATTCCTCAGAGATTGTGAGTGGCTGCAGATTTGTCGGCTGCACATCCATGATGCGAATCTCCCGTTCCACCACATCCCAAAGGTGCTCTATTGGATTGAGATCTGGTGACTGTGGAGGTCATTTGAGTACAGTGAACTCATTGTCATGTTCAAGAACCCAGTCTGAGATGATTCACGCTTTATGACATGGCGTGTTATCCTGCTGGAAGTAGCCATCAGAAGATGGGTACACTGTGGTCCTAAAGGGATGGACATGGTCAGCAACAATAGTCAGCTAGGCTGTGGCGTTGACACGATGCTCAATTGGTACTAATGGGCCCAAAGTGTGCCAAGAAAATATCCCCCACACCATTACACCACCACCACCAGCCTGAACCGTTGATACAAGGCAGGATGGATCCATGCTATCATGTTATTGACGCCAAATTCTGACCCTACCATCCGAATGTCGCAGCGGAAATCGAGACTCATCAGACCAGGCAACGTTTTTCCAATCTTCTATTGTCCAATTTTGGTGAGCCTGTGTGAATTGCAGCCTCAGTTTCCTGTTCTTAGCTGACAGGAGTGGCACCCGGTCTGGTCTTCTGCTGCTTTATCTAATGCATTGAGTGTATAAAGAGTGTATTTTAAGAGTGTTTTGTGACCACCCCCAAATTACACAGAGTGTGTATTTCTTTTGAGGATTAATTCATCATCTCCTCCCCTGTCTTTTTCCTCTGAAATGTGTCAAATGAGACCCTCCCTCACCTCATGTCTCTTGTGCGCACGGTAATGCTTAAGGGGCACGTAATATTGGACGCTCGGTGCATTCTTTTTGGAAAGTAGCTAAGCTTGAATTTAAAATATTCAATATGCGTGATATTTCAAAATTTTACATCGTCGACAAAATTATTCCGATATTATCGCTAATATTTGATGTATCGCCCAGCCCTACTGCGTGTTCCTCCATGTTGCGTGCTACCTTGGAGTGCTCTGTTTCCCGCAGAACGCAAACGCACATGTGTAACCTAAAATCATATCGATATGAAATATATTGGATAGTCCCGCATCACGTTGGGGAATCATATCAATATATCCCCAGAACTTGATATACCACCCAGCCCTAAAAAGGAGACATTTTGACATGTTAATCTGACCTACTACGTTCTGAAATATTGATTGAAAATTCTTTAACTACTTAAAGGGCTGTTGTTCATTAACACTGTGCTATAAGGCTTTTTATTTTTAATTATTTTTAAGGTGTTTTTTTTTTTTTGGCAATTAATCGCAACAAGAAAATTTGATACCGTCATAGGCAGGGCTTGACATTAACACCCACAAAATGCGAGTAGATTTCAGCTGTGGCGGGTTAGACAGATACCCCCACTAGCCACCTTGGCTGGTTGAAAATAATTTTTAAATTGCCAGTGCTGGCTCGTCTCTAAAGATTAGAATTTTAGTTTATGACCATTTGTCAGTATGCGTGCAAATGTGATCTTAGAGTTGAGAAGCAGCACGACTGATAATTGTCCGCACGAGCAAAATAAAGCAGGTGAATACTGAATGAGAGGCGCACGGTGAGACACAGGCGATCCTCACTCACTGACGAGGGCTTTAGTGTCGCGTGCACAGCTGATGTGATGCGCGCGAGTGCTTAAAAGCTACCGTTTCCTTGCGCGAAGCAACCATGCCTGAAAACGCAACTGGTGCGATCGGTTCTCTTTTAAATAGACTGGAAAAAAGCGGTGCTCATGCACCCACAGTCCTGCTGCTTTCAAGAGCTCCAGATTTTTTGTAAGCAGCAGCGGTTACCGCTTTCGCTTTAACCATTTTTTAAACATAATTAATATGCGCTAACCGTGTGCACGCGATCATCCTTTCATTATCGCACACAATGTTTTTCACATGTTTTCTTTTGCTTACAGTTATTTTTGTTAATATGGTTTAATTATCATCCTTTACAATAACATTGCTTTAATAGACCATTTCAATGTGGTGATGTCACTGGCCCATGAAAATTTCCTGCTTGTTGTCAAACCATTTCATAACTGTAACAAGAGGCAATTCAATAATAACTTTACGTTAAAACAGCTGCCATAGGATTATTTATCAACATTTGGACTTTTTTGGATTCTCAGAAGCTATGGAAATTAAAAATGTAAAACAGGAAGTACGTTAGGACCATTGTTTTGTTTACATCCCTCAAAATGGTCTATAGGAGATTAACTCTCCATTTATATATAGTTAACTGGTGATCTGGGACCTTTAGCCAGGACAGACTACTGTGTATAGTCCTAAAAAGCCATGTGAAATAAAACTAATTGCAATGCGACACTATGAAACCCCAACACATTTGCTCTTCCTCATTGAGCAAGGTCACAACACACAAAAAAAGCTAAATGAGTATGTGGACATAACACTTCATTTAAATCAAGTAATTTTAGGATGCCATTTTAGGAAGTCATATTTATGCATATAAAATATATTTTCCCAACAACAAAGTTGTGGCTAGTGAAAATGCCAGGTGGCTAGTAATGTTGGAAAACTACTAGTCACAGTGGTTGGTGATCAAAAAAGTTGATGTCAAGCCCTGGTCATAAGCCTAGTGTTAATTCAGGGTGACGTGCTTAATCCATCTAAGCGAATTGAGTCATTAAAATACACTTCAAATTTTTTTCAGTGTATATCAATGAAAGAGAGGCTTCATTACACTGTATAATTGGCTTTCCTGAGGTAACGGGAGATGGTTTAACGATTTAACATTCCATTAAACACTCGTCTTCAAATGTATTTATAATTTTGTAATGAATTTTCACTGAAATAATAGCTATTTCACAATATAATCAAGTACATTCAGGTCAAGTAGCATTCGCCCTACAGCACTTCTCATTCATTTCTGTTAAAATTGCGAAGAGTGAATGACTGGATGTGTAATTTGGGTCACACTTAATATTATTTGGCCTTAACTACTATGTACTTGCAGCAAAAAATAAATACTGTGTACTTACTGTGTTGATAATGTATTGCAGAAGACTTCTGTAGCTCTTGATGTGGGATACGGGTAGGGTCCAGGACAGGTTTTGTGGTATTAATATTACAAATATTTTTTACAGTGTATGATATTTATTGATATATTTTTAGAATAGCACAATATTTGGCCAAGATACTAAACTATTTGAAAATCTGGAGTGTAAAAAAAGTTAAAGTTGTCTAAAATATAGACCATTTCAATGTGGTCATGTCTTTGGCCCATGAACACTTCCTGCTTGTTATCAAACTATTTCATAACTGTAACAAGAGGCAATTCAATCATAACCTAATGTTAAAACAGCTATCATAACATTATTTACCTATATGTGGCTCTTTTTGGATTCTCAGAAGCTATAGAAATTAAAAATGTAAAACAGGAAATACATTGGGACCATTGTTTTTGTTTACATCCCTCAAAATGGTCTATAGCTCCTAGGAATGCATATTACTAATCAGAAATTGAGTTTTGATACACTGTAAATAATATCTGTTAATGAACATTAATTTGTGATTCACAGGTGTTTTTCTTTTATTTACGGTTGTGAATTGCATTATGGGACGTTGATCTCTGCTCTGTCGACTTTTTATGTTGACAATTCAACTCTACAGTTGAACAAAGTGACGTTTATTGACGTTTTAGTAGTTTGAAATAATATAATGTATAAGCGATAAAATAACAGAAAGGTTTTTGGTCAACGCTTGAAAATTTTACCGTGGCCCGGGGGGGGGGGGGGGGGGGGCTTGTGGGGTGTGGTTCTAGGGGATAGCTAGGCGACCATCAATGTTTTCTCGAAGGATGACAAGCTGACAAAACATTGCTGTTTTATTTATGTAAAAAATTAAAAAGCACTGCAGTGTTCTGTGTTTGTCTGAAGTAATTAGTCTACCAAAATGTGTATATTCCATACAAAGTATGAAGCTAATCGGTCAGTTCTTGCTTGTGGCATTCTGAAAGATTTTTTTCTTCTGAAAGATTTTCCTGGGTGCACCTGGAAGGCGCGAGCGTGTCGCTCCCAATATGCGCATGCAAGTCACGCGCCTCCATTGGAAATAACGAACTATCGCTTGAAATGTGAACAGCCCCTAAAGCCGCCGTCATTTGCAATCTACAGCAGTTGATCTTCTTCCTGCACAGATATGCTGGATTCACCTGATTTGTTGACAAATGGGTTGTGGATTCATTCCTTGGCAGTTCGTGGGTCCTTCACTGGGCCTTTTCCCCTACGCAAAGAAACTTTCCAAAGACGTCTGTTTCTTACAGATTTTGCTAGCGTGTGGGTTAAATTTTGGCGCTCAAGTGACCGAGATATAGCCGAGAGAATACGGTCATTTTTCAAAATAAAAGATCGTTCAGACTCAGATAATAAATAAGACTTGGTTTCTTGTGCGGCCCGGTACCAATTGATTGCCTGGGGCTTGGGGACCACTGATATACAACACCAACCCAGACAGTAAATCACTTTAAACTATTAAAAATGTTAACAAAAGTCACTTTTTCAAAACTTTAAGGTTCAAAGTTGTTGTTAAAAAATATTGAGGTCCCATAATGCAGTTTAATTATCAAATAAAAAACATGAATCACAAAATACAAAGCACTGCTGATTTACTGATAATTTTTTAACAGTGTACATTTACAGTAGGAGATTTACTAAATATCTTCATGGAACATGATCTTTACTTAATATTCCAATGCTTTTTGGCATAAAAAAGAAAAACTGATCATTTTAACCCATACAATGTAAGTTTTGTGATCCGGGGTCATAAATATGTAAGCTAGAACTGATCTTTGTGGAAGAGCTTAGCTTTGCTTCTCATACCTCAGTGGTTTTAGATATGCTACAGTCTGTCATGGTGGATTTCCAGAAACTCTTTTAACAAACCTTACCGCGGCTGTCTGCTTCTTGACTGCCGGTGCGTGAAACCTGGAAAACAGTTGATTTGTTTTCTGTTTATTCCACATCTACTCATTCCCTGCTCCCTTGTGCTCTCGCATTTCTCCTTTTATTCTTTCAGCACAGTCATAATTCTCAATATGTCCATCTGTAGCTCGGAGCTCACCGAGAGCCCATTCTAATTAAAGCAGTCGCAAAGACGTAGACTGTGGGAACATCTGTTGAATAACTCCTGGACGCCCACTGTTTCTTCCACATCGTTTCTCTTCCAAAGAGCACAGTGGTGCAGAGAAACTGATGAAGAGGGAAAGCGCTGGGGCTGCTCAATATTTAGTTTCAGCATCGATATCGCAATGTGTGGATCTGCAATAGTCGATAGTAATTGGGAATAGGGCTGTACAATATTGAAAAAATCGGACATTGCAATATTTTGCTTTTCTGCGACACATATATTGCGATATGAATACAATTTCACCATATGGTTTGAATAGCTCTATTTGTAAAAAATACTTTAATTTAGATTGATTAAATAATGTATAAAACAATAATAAATAAATTGCAAGCAAAATAATTACAGCAGAGCAACGAAAAAAGTAACATAAACAGTGCTCTGTGGCTTTCCAGAGTCAAATAGCATTTAGGAACACAAACTGTACACTACCTTACAAAAGTGTTGTCATCGATCCCAGTTGTAAGAACAACAAAACTTGACTTCTAGTTGATCATTTGGAAAAGGGGCAGAAGGTAGATTTTTTTCAGATGAATCATCTGTTGAACTGCATCCCAATCATCACAAATACTGCAGAAGACCCGCATGGACCCAAGATTCTCACAGAAATCAGTCAAGTTTGGTGAAGGAAAAATCATGGTTTGGGGTTACATTTAGTATGGGGGTGTGCGAGAGATCTGCAGAGTGGATGGCAACATCAACAGCCTGAGGTATCAAGACATTTGTGCTGCCCATTACATTACAAACCACAGGAGAGGGCAAATTCTTCAGCAGGATAGCGCTCCTTCTCATACTTCAGCCTCCACATCAAAGTTCCTGAAAGCAAAGAAGGTCAAGGTGCGCCAGGATTGGCCAGCCCAGTCACCAGACATGAACATTATTGAGCATGTCTGGGGAAAGATGAAGGAGGAGGCATTGAAGATAAATCCAAAGAATCCTGATGAACTCTGGGAGTCCTGCAAGAACACTTTCTTTGCCATTCCAGATGACTTTATTAATAAGTGATTTAAGTCATTGCAGAGATGTATGGATACAGTCCTCCAAGGTCATGGGAATCATACACAATATTAATTCTTTTTCCACTGCACCATGACTTTATATTCAATACTGTACAGACCTTACTGCCAGACCCTACTGTCCTAATTAAATAATTAAAAATCAAGGCATGATCATATTTTATTTTGGTAAAATAAGCGTAATCTAGAGGCCTTTGCCTTTCAAATAAGCCACTTCTGAAATCAAATGATCAACTAGAAATCAAGTTATTATTTGTTGTTCCTAAAACTTGGATAGGCGACAAGACTTTTGTCAGGTAGTGTATATAGTGTGTATCTGTGATTGGCCTGTATACACTTTTTACTGCTCTGTTGCATTTCAGTCACAAGATCTTTAAGGTAAATGGAAAAAGCTTATTCGATTAATGGATCGATTGCAATGTTAGATTAATTAATTATTCAAATAATTGGTAGCTGCAGCCCTATACTATACTCTAAAAATTATTCTGCATTAAAGAGGTTTTTAAAATACAAAATTCTTTCAGAAATAGCTAAAAAAGTCTGCTGATTCTGTGTGGCCCTACTCATGAGCTTTAAACATTGTAAATGATTTCAGAATCATTTGGTTAACATAATCCGGGGTTATTCAGTTTCTTGTTTCATTCTGTTCACACTTGGATCAGCTTTTTACTCTTTATTCCTTTGGTGTCAGAATTCCAGTTGATTAGCAGTTGTTCAATTTTAAAAAATCATTCATTATTACGTATACTGTTAATTTAAATTTCATTTCAGCTTCATTGTGCTTTTTTCAAATATTAACAATGGATGCATGAGATTACTCAACTAGATGCTATCCATGTTTCCATCTTAATGTGAAGCAAATCTTTTCAAAATTCCAGAGAAATTAATCTTAAATGCGAATTAGATGCCCTTCCATCCAGTTGTTAGAGCAGCTCACTGTAGTATTGGTAACCTAGCAACCAACAGTAAACAAGGCACCATCATCAGAAACACAGAGTCATGTGGGTGTAATGTTCGCTATGTCATAGTATTTTTGGCTAATAATCACATTAATCCTTTTTCGCACAAATCCAAAACCAACTCAAGCAAGCGTAAAAACTTAAATTAAGGGATTTTTTTATTATAAATTTGTCATTTCCATCACTCGTTTCTCATGCGATACTTCAAAATGTGCATTAACAGGGTGATGCGCATTTGCTGCTGATGCTGCTGGTCAACACTAAAGTTGTTGTTCATTTGGACTTTGTTGCTTTGTTTCTACAAGTGCTACATTCAAATTAACGTTTGTTGCATTTCAGAAACAATATATTATTTGTATATTAAGTGCATTCTGCAGTGGTATTTGATGGTGAGGGAGTGTTTTGTTTTTCGTAGGCTGTCAATGTTTGCTTGTAGACAAAAACTTGAACAAGTAATCAGAAAATTGTTGATATTTGATTGAGAAACATGTCACTTTGCAGACCTGTGTACTCTGCATTATTCTAAAATCTCTCATTAATGTAATTAGAAAAATCAGTGGTCCAGTTGAACACTGACATTTCTAATGTGTCAGCAGACTGCGGCACAGTGCAGTGCGATTAAGAGCAATGACGTGCACGCTCTCATGCAGACAGGTTAATCAGCCGGCGCTGGGATGTAGAATGTCAACTGTTGTGTTATATTTAAATGCCTCTGACATCCACATATTTTAATGCCATAAAAATGTATTGGCTTTCTAAGCCATTTCATATCAGCAGAGCGTTAAAATCACTCTTGTGTAATTACAGGTGGGTTATGTTAATTAGACAAAGTTCTGACTTTGACATTTAAGAGCTCCACATTGTTCCTGTAGTAAATGCAGAGCACTTTGACTTCATGATGGATTACTCACGCAGGTCTTTCAAACTGAACAGATTCTCCTTTTCCAGCTGTTTCATTTCTTTCTTTATTTAAAAGGATGAATAAGGTAAGTAGATCTAGTCAGTCTACTGGCTGTGCATCATTTCTATTGATCACCCCTAAAGGCTGATTTATACTTCTGCGTCGTGTGATTGGCGTGACCCACGGCGCCTGCCTTGCGCGTAGCTGTGCATTTATACTTCTGCGTGCTGTTTGTGTTGCTCTGCAATAACACTTCCGAAACGCTAGCTGGCAGTAGGTTTTTTATGTTCCTCTCTGTCGAGTTTCTTCACGGGTATTTTTCTGAACGCTACAAGTAGCTCAAACCCGCTCATTCAGAGGCGGGAACCGGCGGACGTGCGACAACTTTAATCATGAGGTAAACACAAAACAAAAGTTTCCATCTTGAGCTCCTTCACAGACTCGACACTTGTAAACACTCACTCCATCGGGCTTGTGGCTCTCAGTGCCGCCTACATTCGTCAGCGGTACCAAGCCGACCAATCACAGAGCTTGTGCTACGTGTCGTTGCGTGTGTGGTTACATTTTTTTGAGAGGTGCACGTCAGCGTCGTCGTAAGCCACGGTGAGGGTTATGCGACCGCACGAAGCCTTCGCCAATGCATACGCCTGCACTTGACGCAGAAGTATAAATCAGCCTTAATGGTGTTGAGGGATGCCATTTTTCTACTAAAATAAAATTTGTATGATTTAGAGCAGAGATGCCCAATGCCAAAGTTGGCCCATGGTAACCTTTGATTTGGCCCACCATCCCATCAGAGAAGAGAGTGATGGTGAGGGTTGAGGCAAGTGCCTTTAACAGAGATTGTCATTTCTAATTTAACATAACCTTCTTTTTGTTTGTTTGTTTGTTTGTTTGTTTGTTTGTTTGTTTGTTTGTTTTATTGCTCAACTATAAAAAAGCAAACTGAATTTAAATGTTTCAATGAAATCTGTCTGTAGATGAATCTGATTTTTAAAAATTGATAAACTGTCACTCGACGAACAAGACAATGCAGAAAACATCGGCAAGCAAATCAAGGCAAAAACAGGTGCGCCACTGAACTCCATTCTGTTATAAATGAGATTTTTTTTGTTTTTAATATAATAAGTTCATTATAAAATGTACTGCATTAATAAATATAAAGCAATGTTTTCTAGTTATTGTTTTTTTTTTAGTTATTATATAAATTACCCATAGCAACTTTAACGTAATACTGTTTGGTATATTTACTTTCGGCCCACCACCCCCAAGCAAGTTTGGTTTTTGGCCCTTTATAAGAAATTTGGGCGCCCCTGATTTAGAGTAATCATTGAATTAGGGCTGCACAATATATCGCTTCAGCATCGATATTGCAATGTGCACATTAAGGCTGTGATTTCAATTTTAATCACGATTTTGACACGCACGGATGTTTTACAGTGTGAATCTGAAACATATTTCCAAAGGAAAACAATTAGATCTTTATCAAATACCTGTAACATGTCTCTAAAACAGACATAAGGTAAAAAATTAAAAATCACGTAGTAAAGGTGGAACAAAATTTCTTTAGAACAGACCTATGGCAAAACAAATAAATAGGCTCCTGTGTGTGTGTGTGTGCGCATCATCAAACGTAAGACTTCAATGTTCTGCTCGACCACATATCAGAAGTAGTTGCATGTACTTTTCTGCATACCCACAGATTTATTTGCCATGTATAGATCATAGACCTCTTTGTTACACTGCCATGAAATAGGCCGTTCACCTATTGTGTCTTTTGCACGCACAAGTTCGTTATTTCCACTGGAGGCATGCGGCTTGTGCGCGCATATTGGGAGCGATGCGCTCACATATTCCTGACGCACCTAGTCAACCTTTCAGAATGCCGCACCGCGAGTCACGTAACAAGAACTTACCGATCAGCTTCATACTTTTTATGGGATACACACATTTCACTAATAACGGTAGGCTAATTACCTCAGACAAACACAGAACACCCAAACACCCAGTGCTTTTTAATTTGCTCCATTAATAAAACTTGTATCAGAGCTGCAGAAATGCTTTGTTAGTTTGTCATCCTGTGAGAAAACGGTTGATGGTTGCCTACAAACGACAAAGAAGCATGAGCACAAAACTCGTGGCTGTGATTGGCCGTGTTCTTCTGTGACTTCACCACTGTTTACAGAGTATAAACACAGATACACGCGACTAGAGCATTTCAAAACTGCGAAGATCAATCGATTCATCAGCGGATCGCTCAAATGTCAGCTTATAGACAAATCAGCTGAACTTCACGGCTTTAAAATGCTCCAGTGTCCCTGTATCTGTGGTTACACTCAGTAAACAGCGGTGAGTTCGGTGAGCTTCACGGCCAATCACAGTAATTTCTGTTGAGCACGTGAACACAATGGCAAATCAGCGCTGTTTAAGAACATGCTCAACAGCGCTCAAATGTTATCGGGAAATGGACGTTTTTATCATTTCAATACTGAATTCCAGTATCGTGACAACCCTATTTGCATAACAATTTGACCCTTGACAAAGTCGCTCCTGAATCCAACATGCTGATTGTTTACCTAGCATTTTATTCCCCCGGAGCTTAATATGTGGCCTTTCTAGGAGAAGATCAACAGTTTTCACTTCACCTGCGACTGCTCATAGTGTTTGGCTCAGCAGTGTATATCCTTAATTCAGTTCCCTTGCTCAAATTCCAGAAGTGTCAGGACCATAGACATCCTCATCCTCTTCTCTTTCTTTTTCTCTCTCCACCTTTACCATTATGTTTTTTTCTCCCCTTGGAAAAAAGAAAATACGACTAACAAAAATCTCGCTGTGGAATGTCAGTGCGAGTTAAGGAGCTGGAGTTGACGAACTGAGCAGTGTTTTACTTTCACCGTTTATAAAGCCTCAGCACTCGACTCGAAATGTCACTTGAGGGTTTCTACTGCAGACACATCAAACCAAAGACGTCACGCACATATGCACACACTTTTTCCTCATGTCTTTTAGAAGCAGGGTTGTATCAGCTCACTGATTCAGTACATTTCTCTTTTCCATGCTGATTTCTTCTCTCTCTCGCCAGCATGTTTTTTCAAGCCCCTGAATCTCATTGCTGCAATGGTTCCCAAGCTTTGCTTTGCTTCCTGAGGCATGGATAAAGACAGCACATGCGGCAGCAGTTGGTCTGAAGTAAAGGGCGGTTTACAGAGCGTATTTTTCCTTTCTATTGTGCTACTTTTATATTGTTTTTCAATGTAAACATGCTCTTGACCATTGTGTGTGAGCATTATACTCGTGTCTCGCATCTTTTGAAGCACCGTGATAAGTACAATATAACTTTTGAATTGAATAATTGAATAATACAATTGAATAATCAAGTGTAAAACAGCACTGGATAGACTTCATCGTTATATTCATACAATTAATCTTTCTTAAAGTTACAAACATTGCAGTTTCTTGTGGCTGAATGCTTTAAACTGACTTGAAATGCTCTCAACCGACAACCACAGCTTATCCAATTATTAACCATTAAATGATCAGATTAATATTAATATGCGCTACTTTTATATTGTTTTTCAATGTAAACATGCGATTGACCATTATGTGTGACCGTTATACTCGTGTCTCGCATCTTTTAAAGCACCGTGATAAGTACAATATAACTACAGTAGAACAAATATACAAAATAAATAAACAGTTATGGTTTTCTGGGAGTCTAGCAGTATTTACCAAATTGAATAATCAAGTGTAATATAGCACTGTATACCTGTAGACTTCATAATATTCATACAATAAATTTTTCTTTAAGTTACAAACATTGCAGTTTCTTATGGCTGAATGCTTTAAACTGACTTGAAATGCTCTCAACCGACAACCACAGTTTGTTATCCAAATATTAACCGTTAAACTATCAGATTAATATTAATATGTGCTACTTTTATATTGTTTTTCAATGTAAACATGCGCTTGACTATCATGTGTGAGCATTATACTCGTGTCTCACATCTTTTAAAGCACCATGATAAGTACAATATAACTACAGTAGAGCAAAGATACAAAATAAATAAACCGTTATGGTTTTCTGGGAGTCTAGCAGTATTCCGTATTCAACAGATGGAATAATTAAGTGTAAAATAGCACTGTGTAGACTTAATCGTTATATTTATACAATGAATCTTTCTTAAAGTTACAACATTGCAGTTTCTTGTGGCTGAATGCTTTAAACTGACTTAATGTTCTTAACAGACAATCACAGCTCGTTATCTAAATATTAACCATTAAACGATCAGATTTACCGATCAGATCAAAAGATGCTACTTTTATATTGTTTTTTTATGTAAACATGCGCTTGACCATCATGTGTGAGCATTATGCTTACGTCTCACATCTTTTGAAGCATTGTGCACATGAGTGTTGCGTTTTTTTGACGCTGTGTGAAGTTAAAAGAACTTGTACATTCTCATCAAGTGCTGCTCATCACTGTCAGTTCCATAGCAGTGAAACAATCAAGTGAAAGCAAGTTTCTGTTTACAGGAGCTCAGTGTTTGAGTTCGGAAACCCTCGTGCTTTATGGTGCGCTTTTTGTTTTTATTTATTTATTTTTTTCTCCCCCAAATCATTCTGTCTCGTGTTTTGGACTCCGTGTGAATGAGTCCTAGAGCTGAAGGTATTGTAAGAAATATAGCCATATTGAGTATACTTTCACCAGATTTCACAAAAAATGAATGGATCAGTTTTTAAAGAATTCAAAGTTTTAAAGTGATTGGGTTGATTTTTTAGAAGTGTGCATCTGCATAATAAACCAACTGATAAGTACAGTAGAGCAAAGATACAAATAAACAACCAGTACTTTGTGGTATTTTCTACAAGTCTATCAGTATTCAGCCACAAATTAAATAATCAAGTGTAAAATAGCACTGTATAGACTTCATCATTATATTCATACGATTAATCTTTCTTAAAGTTACAGTCTTTGCAATTTTTTGTGGCGGAATGCTTTAAACTGGCTTGAAATGTTCACACATTCACAGGCCTTAAAGGGAACCTACAATGTCTTTAGAGTATGTGTTAAGTTTCAGCTCAAAATACCTCACAAATAATGTTTTTATAACTCTTTAAAACTGCCGCTTTTAGGCTTTGATCCTAATTGTGCCATTTTGGTGACTGTCGCTTTAAATTCAAATGAGATTGTGCTCTCAGCCCTTTTTTCAAAAGAGGGCGGGGCTGCAAATGCCTATGTGTCAGCATAGTGGCAGATCCAAAAACTAGGCTAACATCTCATGCTAATGAGGGAGAGGTGGTCACTAATGGGCGGGGCTTTCCCCCTCTGATGACACATACAAAGGGAGAATGTCATTCAAAGTGTTTCTGCAGACTGTTTTTATCAAGTCTGATTATAAAATATAGAATGAATTAATTTTTACCATTAGAAGCTGGTTATACTCACAGACTGTTGCCACACAACTGTGCTTAAACCTCTTATAAAAGTGATTTTTGCATAATAGGTCCGCTTTAAAAACACATGCAAATTATAAACAAATTTAAATTTATGGTTAAACTTTGCAATGACTCCACAAATCATGTATATTTTCACCTGTGGCTCCTAGTCAACTAAAATCCTGCCTTGACGTTGCAGATCCTGCGACGTGATGTCGATGCTCAAAAGATATATTGTGCAGGCCTACTCTGAAGCTGACAAATGATTTTGAAAAAGTTTCTTTTCTTATTGGCTTCTTGTCTCTCAGCTATTTGTGCTCTTTCCCCCTGCTGTGTAATTTCACGACCCACTCGTGAACCCTGCTGGGTTAAATAGTAGTGAATTGTCAAAGGTACAATGCAAACAGCCTTTGAAATGAGTGTGTGAAGGCAGAGGTATGGGTAAAGACAGGAAGTGCCTGCTGTCTGTCTGTTGACTGAGGTTGAGTGTGTGTGTGTAAACTTCTTGTGTATTCTTCTGTATAATGTTTTCATGAAGGCATTCTGGTTTCTTCCCCAATCAGGGAGTATTGTTTTAATGCCTTTTCGAATACCGTGTTCTACCTACACACAACTCGACACAACAGAAACGCTAAAATTAGGGATTTTCTGATACCCTTTTTCCTTTTCCGATAACAATTCTGATACCTGAGCTCAGGGTATCGGCCGAAACCAAGAACTGAACCGATACCGATAGAAGTATAGTATCATTTGAGGGAAAAGCTTGGTTATGGATGTGACATCTCTCCGTTATGGATGTGACAGATGTGAAATTGGCTCTTGTGTGACTTTGGAAAATCAAATATAATTGTTTGAAAACATTGACAGACATTTATGAGTATTTTTAAAGTACTAAAAAATACAAACCAACAGAAAAAACATAGAAAGGGTTTTGTTATTTTGGTGAAAACTTTATTTTTTTCATTGCAAGGTTGACATTTGCATGGAATTGCTCAGTAAAGCAAAGATACAAATGAAATAAACAGTATGTTACTTTAACATAACATAACAGTAGTTTTTCTACACTGTAAAAAAAAAAAAAAATTGAACCAACTTAAAATAATAAGGCAACCTATCACACACACGTTTTTGAGTAAACTCAACAAACAGGGTGTGAAGACCACACAACTAAAAATATTTTGTTAAAACCCTTAGTTCTACCAACAAGATTTTTCATGTTTACTTAACAAAATATTTTTTGTTTGCTGAACGCAAGTAGAAAAGAATGACCTATAATGCGCATGCGCCAACAAAAAGGACACGCATAAACGCAAAACTTACATCCTAGTGTTAGTTCAACAAAAAAATGCAAGTTTTTAACTTTTAAGCACCATATTTGTTGAACAAACAAAGTATTATTTTTGTGAACATTTCAAATAAAAATATTTTAGTTCAGCTTACTTGGTAAACTTTATTCAGAGAACTTTTCATTTGTTGGCTTTTTTACAGTGTATGAGTCTGGCAGTATTCAGCCACAAATTCAGTAATTAAATGTAAAATAGCACAATTAATAATTCTTGAAGTTACAAACATTGCAATTCTTTGTGGCTGAATGCTTTAAACTGACTTGAAATGCTCTCAACCGACGAATACCACTCATTATCTGAATATTAACCATTAAACGATCTAATTAATATTAATATGCGCTACTTTTATATTGTTTTTCAATGTAAATATGCGATTGACCATTGTGTGTGACCGTTATACTCGCGTCTCGCATCTTCCGATACCTGAGCTAAGGGTATTGGCCGATACCAAGTACTGAACCGATACCTGAGTGTGTATCTGTAAAAACAGTTGTGTAAACTACTAGCCCTGTATAAATTGACAGAATTAATTTACAGTGTGCTTCAGACTTATCCATTAATAAAACATGAACAAGTGCATGCAGTGAACTAGGGTATTTTTATTATCTGACATTTGTATTATCAGACATTCTTCAGTAATATTATTTACTCTACTGAAACAAGTTCAGCCACAAATCAAACACCGTAAACTGAAAAAAATCTATGAGTTTTACAGTATAAATGTACAAAATAAATCGGTGCAAAAAAAAATAAACTAATTTGAATAATATAGAAAAATAACCTTTTTAAAATTCAGAAACAAAGCACAACTTCCTGTGTCTACATTCTGAGCAGCGAAGAAGAACTGATTCTGGGTTTGCAGTGTTAAGCAAAGCTAGCAGGCATGTGTCTCATTTAAAAAGATGGTATCATATCGGTTTATGGTTTCAAATACCGATGCCAGAATTTTTGCAGTATTGGCGAGTATTTTCGATACTAGTATCGGTATCGGAACGACCCTAACTGAAATACCAGCCATTCATTTAAAATAACAGCCACTGCACTTCTGACAAAATGATAGTTTATAATCTAATTAATACATATTTAACATTATTAAAAGTGCATAGGCTAAGTGACTGATGTTGTTGGTCACAATTCTGACATTTTTGCTAGTTATTTTATTTTCAAGATCTGAGGTGAACTATTTGCTGCTGTTTTCAGTAGTACGGCAATAAATGTCACGTAAAATGATGTTCAAACTCACATTGGTAGCATTTAACACTGAATAAAGCACATAATCAGTACCTGAGGGGATAACTGACATAGTAGTTTATGCTGTTGTTTTGCCGCAACATCCCAGAAATAGAAACTGTTTCTAAAATAGAAATTTTTGCACGTCTTTGTCGCAGATGGTTAACAAAAACTTGTTTTAAAGTACACATGAAATCAAAACTAACCATATGATTTTGTTAGCTCACATTGCTAGTTTTGTGGTGAACAATGACAATCTGCGCATGTCATTAAGAAAAAAAATGGTTTGCCTTTGTAATCTTTAATTGAAATCTGAAAATGCACTTCCTGTTTGTTTTCAGTTAAATTATCAGATTAGGTCTGTCTGAGGTATTGGGTGTGGCTAACATACTTAACCACGCCCCTCCAGCTGTCAGTTTTGACAACAAACAGAAATATTGAGGAGGAGTCTGTTAGGTTGTAATAACTCTCTCAACACTTTTTCTAATCTTTCTCAATGAAATGTCTACTTTACTACGTCCAATCAGCGCGCAGTAGGAAAAAACAAGCCACGCCCACTGTTTTCTCATTAATATCTCTAGGAACTGCGTCACAATACAAAAAAAAAAAAATGTCACTGCTTCCGGTTTGTGTGGACTTTAACACAGATTAAAGCACATTCAATTCAATTCATCTTTATTTCTATAGCGCTTTTACAATGTAGATTGTGTCAAAGCAGCTTCACATAGAAGATTATAGTGAATTGAAACAGTGTCAGTCCAGTTTTTAGAGTTTAAGTTCAGTTCAGTTCAGTGTGGTTTAATTTTCACTGCTGAGAGTCCAAACACTGAAGAGCAAATCCATCGATGCACAGCTCTACAAGTCCCGAACCATGCAAGCCAGTGGCGACAGCGGCGAGGAACGAACTTCACCAATTTGCAAAAGTGAAGGAAAAAAAAAAAACTCGAGAGAAACCAGGCTCAGTTGGGCACGACCATTTCTCTTATGGCCAAACGTCTTGTGTAGAGCTGCAGTCTAGGCGCCGGAGGCTGGAGAACGCTGGACGTCAGCGAAGACTCGTCCATCACTGGGGTCTCACAGGAATCTCATGCTCTCCACTCCTCCATGACCACCACAGCAGCTGCTCAGGATACGGCCCGGTCTGGGATTATGGAAACCTTGGGGTCATCTCTTCACAGGTCTTGGATTGCATTAGTGGGCTGCATAGTCTCTGGGGGCCTCGGGATGAGTATCCCCAGGTACATAATCAGTACCTGAGGGTATAACTGTCAGTAGTTTATGATGTTCTTTTGCCGCGAAATTGAAAAAATTGAAATTTTCTACAATTGAAATTTTGTGGTAACAGATGGTTAACAAAAACTTGTTTTAACAATAAAAGATACCTTTTATCACTTGTCATGGCGCAGTGTCGCATGCAGTCAGAATACAATGTAATTTGTCATTTGTGTTTTGGGTTGATGTGTCTGACTGTATTGTCCTACTGAAGAATGTGGCTTTTATTTGCTGTAGTTAAGCATTATTGTAAGAGTTGTTGGCAGAGAGGATGAGTGCTCTGTTAAAGCTCTTCATATTGTTCAGGTGAGTGTGAAGAGCAAGATCAAAATTAATAGAGGGTGTTACTCATTTAATTAGACCCCTTCAGTTTCATTAGCTGACGCAGACCCGAGAGCTGCCACACACACACACACAAACACACTTTCATATATACACGCCGCAATACTGTGTCTCAGATTTGAAACTGGATAACAGTGTTTTACAGATGGTTGTTAAGGGCCTTTTACGCCAAGGACAATAACTATAAAGATAACGATGAAGACATAGTTCTGACAAACATTCTGAATGGAAAAACAACAGCAGAGTTCAGACCACAGCAATAACAATAAAGATGTTTTGAAACAATATTGTTGGAATTACTCTAACATTTTTTTTTGTTTAGATAATAAACCGTATAGCACTGACAGCTAGTCAGAGATTCATTGAAATGGATTACAAAATTTAAAGCTACAGACAGCATTGTGGAGATGGGCCTTACTTAATGTTAAGCCCTCTTTTCAAGGATCAAGTAAAGGTCCCATGAAGTGCTTTGAAATGTGCATTTTTTTAATTTGAAGTTTGACGTAATTTCAACTGAAACATGAAAACTAGGGGGGACATATAGTAGCTCCTCCCCTTTATAAAAAACTTCCAATAGCGTTTTGTTTTATCACAGCTCTGCCAATGAGAGTGGTTGAGCTCAAGCACATCAAATAAAAAGCAAATGTGAAGCATCTTGGAAGGGGGCGGGGCATGTCAGATACTAGAGAGCATTTGATTGGTCAGAAGATTTGATAAGTAACTGATGTCAAAAAATCATTGATCCATTTAATCAGAAGTGACAAACTGCAAGCTTTGGATGTTTATATCTTCTAAATGCGAATTTTGTCACCGTTTTGAAGCACACTAGCTTATAGATATCCTTAAAACTGATACTAACTAAACTTTATTTTAATTTCACATGACCTTTAAATGTTAAATATAATAACTGTCTTGAAAACATGGAATCATAAAAAGTAATGTAATATGGAAGCTATGCAAGGCTAGCAAATTGGAAGTATAAAAATAAAAGCTCCTCAGCTATCCTGTGCTTGTTTTGGCATCTTTGTGTTGTCTCGTTTGAAAATACTTATGAAAAATATTTTTTTCAAATTTGTGTGTGTGGTGTTTGTGTTGCATGAATGGGTTGTATCCAGATTTGACCAATCAGATAGAACCTTACTATGTTTATTTTCACCTCCCCACTAGGTGTTATTATGCTATAGGGTTGTCACCATACTGCAATTCGGTACCAATCAGTACTGTAATTTTAGAAACGTCCATTTCCCGCTAATATTTGAGCGCTGTTGAGCATGTTCTTAAACTCCCCGTTTTTTACTGAGTGTAACCACAGATACAGGGACACTGGAGCGTTTTAAAGCCGCGATTCATCAGCGGATTACTCGTACGTCAGCTCATAGACAATCCAGCTGATCGACATGACTTTGAAACACTCCAGTGTCCCTGTATCTGTGGTTACACTCAGTAAACAGCGGTGAGTTCGGTGAACTGATGACCTTCATGGCCAATCACAGTCATTTCTGTTGAGCAGGTGAACACAATAGCAAATCAGCGCTGTTTAAGAACAGCTCAATAGTGCTCAACAGCACTCAAATGTTAGCAGGAAATGGATGTTTTTAAAACTTCAGTATTGATTGGTACCGAATTCCAGTATCGTGACAACACTATTATGATATTGGTTAGACCGGGCACAGATGTGAACCTACTAATGTAAAGACAACCATGAATAATGATCATCAAATAAGAATCAGAATATCTGCTAAGGTTTTCAGTCATTCATAATCCACAAGTCCCGATCCGAGCAAGCCAGCGGCGACAGTGGCGAGGAAAAAAAACACTTCACCAATTGACGAAGTGAAGGGAAAAAAAAAAAAACTTGAGAGAAACTAGGCTCTGTTAGGCACGACCATTTTTCATCTGGCCAAACTTCCTGTTCAGAGCTGCAGTTAAAAAATATATATCACTATATTAAGCAATATTAATCTGCAACAGAGACAGTGATAGTGAAATATTGTTTCTCTTTTTTTGTATTGAACATTTCTATCTGTTCCAATTTAGTTGTTCGTTAGCTTTTAATTTCAGTCTCTCTACAAAAGCTGTATCAAACTGAATCCGTTACCGTAATCTGTAGTAAAATAACGTGAGCAAACAAACAATCTAGGGGTGTCTAGTTATCTAGGGGTGAGAGAAAAAAGTTATGATAAACATGATTCTGAATCAATTCTCAAAAGTTCAAAATCGATTCTATATTCAAACAGCTGAAGAAATATAAAAAATGGAGCTAAAGATGTGTTTTGGAATCGAATTGTGACTCCTAGAATTGGAATCATAAAGTTTCTAAAGCTTCCCACCCCTACGCCCTCAGAAATAAAGGTACGAGAGCTGTCACTGGTGTGGTACTTTTTCAAAAGGTACACATTTGTACTTAAATGGTCCATATTGGTCCTTTAAATGTATAAATTAGTACCAAAACATTTCAAGAGGTGTACTTTTTAGGTACCAATAAATACCCTTGAGGTATTCCTATTGAAAAGGTACCACCCCAGTGACATCTCTTGTACCTTTTTATATACCTTTATTATTTAATAATGACCTAATATTACTATGTCTATACACTGGATGCTAGTGGTGCAACATGATATCCACGATGAAATAACATTTATAAAATAAAAAAACTGAAAGAAAAAGAAAAAGTTCATTAAAATAGTAAGAATGAGTCATTTACACAAATGTACAGCGTTTTTTATCAAATCCCTGTAGCCTTGATTAGAAAAAATTAGTTTTTTCAGTAATTAAAAAGTCATTAAACAAACCTTACTGACTGCAAAACTTTGAATAGTAGATTTGTTTTAAACAGAAATGAAGTTAATTGTTGTTCAGTGTCGGTGAAACGCTTATTTTTACCTTATAATTCATGCACACATGATTATCTACCAAGGCCCAAAGAAGTGTGTTGGTATAATGGGCAAATTATGCTTCTAGGCATGCTGAGGTAAAGAATACATGTGCCTTATGATGCTTGTCCAACTCAGAACTGCTCAAATGTACAGCATTAAGCACTGGCAGTTGTAGCTGCCAAAGCAATAACACTTTATTCATCTGCTGGAAGCGACATTAGGCTGTGTGTCAGTGTCTGCATTGCGGTTGCTTTATTTTTGAAGTGAACAGATTCACACTGAAATCATAAGCATTTTAAATAATGGATTGCTATTCAATATTTAGAATTTCTTTAACATAACAGTTTCTGATATAATAAGCAGAGGGACAAAAGGAAACCGTTTGACAGTTTTGAATGTGAAAACTTGCACACAATAGCTAGAAATGTGTCGTTTGAGTTGTTTTGCTGCTTCAAATAATTTATTAAACAATTAAACTGCTGTCATCTTGTGCAATTATGAGACTGGAGCTCAATCAGATGAACATCACAAAGAAAATAATTGCATTAGAAAGTAAACGCATGACACACACTCGTCACAATGCTCGTGCGAACTGCAACCTGCTTTAAAGTTTCATTTATTTTTCATTTCCCCCCACAAACAAAATTATCAGACAGAAGTAATTAAATACACCTGTCTCCGTGGTAATAGTTTCCATGGTAATCGGTTTTTGATTCATTGCACCAATATGTATCTGTGCCTTTCAGACTAGTTTTCCATTCCATGACAAACTGAAGTGAAAAAGTGTTGATAATAGCTCAACCTTGTGAAGCCTGACATATAAGGGAATTGTCAGAAAATAGTATTTTAATGGCGTATTGGACTTTTAGACTCGAATCTAAAGATTTGTATGCATAATCAAGTCCAGTAAGTGTTCATCTTGAAATTTTACTAACTAGGGCTGCAAAATGCTGATTAAAAATATGCAATATTTCTTGATGATCATAGTAATAATGGATATTTTTCTGATCTAATAAACTTTGATCTAATAAAACTGTCACGGTGCAAACATTTATACAAAATCAATGAAAACTTTTATTGGCTGTTGTCATTTTCCTCTCTTGTCTCAACTCCCACCATTAGTATTTATTTTGAGCTCTAGGTTCACCTTCTAGCCAATAATTGTTTCTAGGTGGTTTGTCAAGCCCATTCACCTGTTTGAAGCTCACCTTATGAATGCACAATGATTTATATATATATATATATATATATATATATATATTGTGCAGCTCTATTACTAACACTAAAAAAGTAATTTATTGCACCTCTCTGCGATGTGAATATAGCATATAATATCGCGATAACGATACTTTGATATATTGTGCAGCCCTATTACCCTGTTACTAACACTAAAAAAAGTAATTTATTGCACCTCTCTGTGATATGAATATTGCATATAATATTATCGCGATAACGATACTTTTTTTGATATATTGTGCAGCTCTCTGCGATATGAA
>CAIGQV010019624.1:1438020-1467402 GCA_903798115.1 Danio jaintianensis
TTTTGATATGTTGTGCAGCCCTATTACCCTATTACTAACACAAAAAAGTAATTTATTGCACCACTCTGCGATGTGAGTATTGCATATAATATTATTGCGATATTGATACTTTTTTTAAATATTGTGCAGCCCTATTACTAGCAATAAAAAATCTTATTTCACAGCATTTTACTTGATAAAAATTACCAATCATTCAGATGACATGAGGCATGTAGTAGAATGTGTACAAAGCTTTATTGTTGTTGATTACTTAGAAGCCCTATCAAATATGTAAAATGTGTATAAAATATGAAACGGTAGGCTTTGTGAAGTAAGACACCCTGAAAGAGTGTACAGGGTAAGAATAGGGAAGCTAAGGTTACATGAGCGTGTTGTAAACGTCATGATGACTAAGTCAGTGTCACATCAGTTCCTCCACGTTTTGGCAGATGCTGTTCAGAGGCAGCTGCCCATTGCCACATGCTCAGTGTGCAGGCCAGATAGAGCGACCTCAGGATCAAACGTCTGCTACACATTGAGCTGACAGCATCCAGACCCAACCACTGACTCCTCTCAATCTGTCACACACACACGACAGCTACTTCTGTGACTCAGACCTCTGCTCTGTGTGTGTGTGTGCATGTGTGCTTATACAGTTGAAGTCAGCATTATTAGCCCCCCTGTATATTTTTTCCCCCAATTTCTGTTTAACGGAAAGATTTTTTTTCAACACATTTCTAAACGTAATAGTTTTAATAACTAAAATCTAATGACTGATTTCTTTTATCTTCTAATGTGCAATTTAAAGGCTTAATTAGGTTAATTAGGCAAGTCATTATATAACGATAATTTGTTCTGTAGACAATCGAAAAAAAATATTGCTTGCTAATAATATTGACCTTAAAATGTTTTTTAAAACATTAAAAACTGCTTTTATTCTAGCCGAAATAAAACAGATAAGACTTTCTCCAGAAGAAAAAATATTATCGGAATTACTGTGAAAATTTCTTTGCTCTGTTAAACATCATTTGGTAAATATTTGAAAAAGGAAAAAAAAAAATTCACAGGAGGGCAAATAATTCTGACTTGTGTGTGTCTGAGTTGTCTGAGTGTGTGTGCGCGTGCGGGCACTCTGTTTATCTCTGACCCGGAGCCCATGTGACCGGTGCCGTGTTTGCCAGCGTTTGAGGAGCAGAGGGGCTGATGGGATTACATGGCGATCAACAGAGCAGGATTTAGACCTTTGTGGGGGAAGCTGTCTTTGTGTAGACACTGAAGACCAGAAGAAAAGCTGCATCACTGTTGGTTCTAGATTAGTTTATCAAGCTGGCTTGTGGAAATCTGTCATGCTTCGTTGATGTTTAATGTGCATTAAACACAAAATTGCCATTGCAATTTTTCAACCGATCAAGGTGAAGCACTCTACCTAGAAGTTGTTTTGGTAGTAGTTAAAGGGGTGGTCCACTATAATATCATGTTTTAAACTTTAGTTCATGTGTAATGTAGATGTGAACATAAACAACATCTCGTATGTAATATGCTCAAAGTTCAATGCAAAGGGAGACATTGGCTTTTACAGAGTTAGCTTAGCAAAGCCTACAGTAAACGAAGTTTGTGGACTACAAAAAAATACATCCGGGTTAATGAGATCATAAACCCTTCAGGTTATGTGCATACACCCCGCACAGCGAAGGGGCGTAGCCAGAGGCATGTCCAGAGTTGCTGAACAGTTAACTAATAGCTACACTGACTGACAGTATTTACACAACGGCAAAGCGTGTGCTAGTAGAGGCGTGACGCTTCCTGGTGACGTGGAGCCGATCCGCGAATCATAGCCCATTATGTTAGCTGACCAATCAGGCTTTTGGAGGAACTAGGAAATATGACAGTCGTTTTCATGTTAACTGAGTAGCTGTAAATAAAGTAAAATATATGAAAAAATAACGTGATTTTCTACAAATGAAGCATGAGCACACATTGCTTTGCATCTTATAAACACAACCAAGTCTTAAAAATACACTCTGCACTACCCCTTTAATAGAAAGTTTGCTTTTGAGGACAAGATAAGCTATCTAGACTGGTGATATCTAGATTATCCAAGTTGTCTAGGTTAACAGCTTCAAATATTCAGTGTTTTGTTATTTAGTAGCAGGTAGACTTGGAGCATACATAGTCATCTTCTTCTCACTGGTTGAGCCTTTTCTTAGTTCCTAGAACTTTTAGCAGATTACCTGCTTTTTGGTGTGTTTGCACTATAGGAGCTATTTTGACCGCGCCAAGTGTGTGTAGGAGCTGATGGTGGCCATAGTAATGACAAACGACAGGCCATTGCGAGTTTGTAAATGAAGAAGCACGCGTTGCGTTTTCAACGTGGTTTTGAATGTGATATGTGAATAGCCCAGAAAGATTTAACCTGAGAGGTACATTACAAGCACTGATCTATAGGGATGTAATGATTCACCGTGAGTCGGCTGAAAATTTATTCAAATATGTGCCGATTCAAATCGGTAGAAATGTTGAATAAATGGCGATACATGTTTTGAACAGAGGGGGCGCTGTGTTTACAGGCGCAAGCTCGCTTTACCTGCACATCAGCGGCAAGCAAGAGGTGGGGCGGCAGAGTAAAATGACAGCGGAGATGTCCGCCAGACAAAACACAAACTGTGTGCAAATACTGCAAAAATATGTTTACTTACACTAACAGAACAACGAATATGATGCACATAAACCGTCAGCACAATGAAAAACTACTGTCACAGACGTCTATACGCAAAAAAATATTAATAAGACAAACCACGCGGTCCGGAAGATTTGCAGCTCCACTTGCTCCGACGAGTGCTACGGAGATCACACGGTGCATCAGTGTTTTCATAGAGAAAGTGTGAAGATGTTTTTCAGACTGAAAGAGAAGGTTGTTCTGTTACAGAAGCAGGTGTTAGATTATTTTTACGCTCTCCTTTTCAAATGAGTTTATGCATATTTTTGTAATTTGCTTATTATTATTGAATATTTAAAAATTTTCAAGTTTATCTCTTCTTAAGTGTATCACACTGATACTATTACTAATTAATTATACAAGTAATATTAATTATTCACCTTCATAATCATGTTCAACTCCTGTCTCTATCCTACTCTATAATTAGTCATTTTATAATCAGTATTTTATGCCAGTGGCCAGTCCCCTGGAGCAGAGGGCCTGTTGACCACCTCTGTACACCCTACTCTCAGCCATCTCAGTCCCCAGTGAAAGAGTTTTTTTATCAGCAGGAGACATTGTAAATGTGCAAAGACCTCAGCTTATGCCAGAAAACAGAGATATGCTGATAATTCTTTAAAAAAATGTCAAATCCCAGCACAATTTTATCATGTCACAGTTTTAGTTTGTTTATATTATTGAGTCTTTAGTTTGGATTCCTTTTTTTTTTTGTGAATTTATTTGTTTTTTAAATAGCAATTTAGTTATGGCAGAAAATATATTATTTTGCAAAGAAATGTGCAGCATTTAAGAAAAAAAATGAAAGGGCTCTTCACCTTAAATTTGTTTCAAATAATTTTGTAAAAAAAGCGTGACTAAATCATGAGATTAGTATCGCGAATCGTGAGTCAGGTGAATCGTTACATCCCTACTGATCTATAATAGATAAGTGATTACAAGCCGTGCGGAACGATTACAAGTTACAACACACAATTAAACATATTTTGCCAACTACAGAAAACAAGGCAACCATTTTAATCACAGCTTCTGGTTGTGTGGGAAAGAGAAACACTTACAGGATCTGGAGGAAGAATAAAGTGGTCCATATAAACTGTGTAACAGTTACTGACAAACTGATCTTTGCTGATCCTTCCTTTAACGGCCGGCGAACAAACATACATACATACATACATACATATATATATATATAATACGCGCTTTTATTTAATCCATCAAAATCAATTAAAAACAAGCTGAAATAATTGTGTCTTAGTCAGCATTTTGACGTTGGTGCATTTTGGATATTAAAAGGAAGTGCATTCCATAATTTGGGGGCTTTGAATGAGAAATCTCATTTTGAATGAGAAACCAATTTAAGCAAACATTTGCACATTAGATCATATAATTACCACACATTTCATTTATCAAAGCCGCTTCATTATGGAGAAGTTGCAGGTTTTGGCAAGCGAGATTGCTTGCTTATTCCTTTCTGAGGAGAAACTCAGACTCTTCAGATAAAAGAAAAATGAAAAGTTGAAAGGGCTGAACTCTTGCCACCATATTAAATGAACAATAATGAATTTTCCCTGTCAAATGTTCTGGCCGTCACACATTTGCATGAAGCTGCATGTCTATTGTACAGGCCTAGCAACAGCCTTGAATCACCACTGATCTTTTCCAATTCCACATGGGCTTGTTTGATGTAAAGATGACGTGGTGGCTGACGATGCAGAGGCGTAACACAAGCACAATACATCCAGCTCTCAGTGCAGACGTATTGAATGTTCCTTCATCTGCTGCCCAGTTGCTCATGTTCATTGTTCATGCATTCAAACACATCTATTGGAAGGCTGTCAAAGTTAATATCATCCACAGCTATCTAGAGCAGGGGTTCACAAACGTTTCAGCCCACGACCCCCAAAATAACAATTCCAGTGACTTTCGACCCCCACTATCCTCGGAGGTGGTTATAAACATGTAAATGTTGCACACACACCATTCAGTCATTCATCCATTTTCCTTCGGCTTAGTCCTTTATTTATCAGGGGTGCCACAGCGAATAAACCGCCAACTATTCCGGCATGTTTTACGCAACCTTCCAGCCTCAACCCAGTGCTGAGAAACACCCATAAATTCCTACATTCACACACTAAAGCCAATTTTGTTTACCCAATGTCTTTGGACTGTAGGGGAAACCGGAGGAAACCCACGCCAACACGGGGAGAACATGCAAATTCCACACAGAAATGCCAACTGACCCAGCCGGGACTCGAACCAGTGAGCTACTTGCTGTGAAGCGACAGTGCTTACCACTGAGCGCAAGCTCTGTGATTGGTCTGCTTGGTAGCGGTGATGAGTGTGGGTGGTGCTGAGAGCCACAAGCCTGATGGAGCAAGTGTTTACAAGTGTTGAGCCCCGTGAAGGAGCTCCAGATGGCAACTTTTGTTTTGTGTTTACTTCATGATTAAAGTTGTTGCACGTCCGCCGGTTCCCGCCTCTGAATGAGCGAGTTTTAGCTACTTGTGCATTAAGGTAGCGTTCAGAAAAAACAAAACACCCGTGAAGAAACTCGACACAGAGGAACATAAAAACCTACTGCCATCTAGCGTTTCGGAAGTGTTATTGCAGAGCAACACAAATAGCACGCAGAAGTATAAATGCACAACTACACACAAGGCAGGCCCCGATCACGGCGATCAGTCAACGCAGAAGTATAAATCAGCCTTAACGCTATTGCTGTGTTGTTAATCTAGCGTAATAACCCCAGGGGACGCAATCAACTGGAAAAAAAAAGTACAAGACTGATGGCTTTTTATTTACAAGTTGTTTTTTATGTAACTATTAAATACTGTCTTTATCTTCTGTAGGTTATGGATAGAAATATGGTAACTCTAATTGTTTAATAACATAAACAGGGCTCTAGACTAACTTTTTGCACTGGTGTGCCTACATTTTTTTCTTAGGTGCACCCAAATTTTCAAGCGCATCGCATTGTACAGTATTCAATTTTTTATTTATATTAAAGATAAACAAGGCTAGAATATGAAAATGAGGTATATTTTTACATCAACAGAAACATCTCGTGGCACTGCACTTGTTTAATACAAATATTTGTGATTGTAACATTCAATTCCTCCGGGTGCTCCGGTTTCCCCCACAAGTCCAAAGACATGCGCTATAGGTGAATTGGGTAGGCTAAATTGTCCGTAGAGTATGTGTGTGAATGAGTGTGTATGGATGTTTCCCAGTGATGGGTTGCAGCTGGAAGGGCATCCGCTGCGTAAAACATATGCTGGATAAGTTGGCGGTTCATTCCGCTGTGGCGACCCTAAATTAATAAAGAGACTAAGCCAAAAAGAAAATGAATGAATGAATGAATGTAACATTCAAAATGCAATAGTGCCTTCAAAAAAAACTAAACAAAAAAAACGAAACCACACTTATATTTGTATTTTCAAGTAAAATTAAATATAGTAGGCCTATGCCTTAATCCAAAAAGCACTAAATAACTTATATATTTATTAATTACACTAAATAGCCTAACTAAATTAGGCTATATGATCTTATTTTCTGATTAAAACAAAAGTGATTTAGCCATACCGCGCTACTGACGACAAGCCAACCACACTGACCGAGCCAAGCAACCACAGAAATCGCGAAACCGCAGTGATCACTTTTTCCAAAGTTACGCAATTCTTTTTTTTGCACTTCATTATTGTGCACTTAATGTTAAATAAATGAATAGGCCTACAACAGTGTTTCGAGTGTGTATTGTGTCCAGTGTTTTAACACTGAAGTCGCTCTCTCCCAAAACCGAAAGTTACTTTGTCTGTCTGGCAATATTTCGGCTTTCAGTCCAATTCAGATATTCAAAATTTGCAGCAAAAAGGTACCTGTGACGTGTGGTCGCCCATCGAATCTCAGGTCTCATTATGGCAAGGTTGACATTTGCATGGAATTCCTGGCATTACCTTCTCTTAAGTAATCTCACTAAATTTGCCTATTCAATTGATGGCCCTTAAAAAAAACACAGTCTCGTTGGTTCGTCAGTGTGATTTTCCAGTAATTCTAGATCATTTCCTGTCATGTTGTGTCCTGCTGCGCAACTGCATACATAATGGCAAGTTTTACGCCTTAATCTGATTCCGATGCTTTCATGCTAGTCAAAAGCCAGACGCCATTAGCCAAAGTGCAGGCCTGCTGAGCATGGGCGTCTGGTTTTCAAGTGAAGTATGGGAAGAGTTTCTGAAAGGCCCTTTGAGCGTTAAGCTGCTTTTACAGCCAACTTGGGGTTGTCTAAATCATGTGTCTGGACGCAGTCTACATCTTTTTCTACATTCTTGATTAAAGTATTGCACCTCTATGAACACTGCAAATGTTCACTGGCATCAATCACCGTGATGGGCCTGGGAAAAAGAGCCTGTTGTCTTTGAGACCTTCACTGTCTGTGTGTGTGCGTCATGTTATCTTGTTTTCCAATGGAGATGTACAGGAATTCAGAACAGCAGTCGTGCTTCGCTAAAACAGCCGTGTAATTGATTTTCTGAGGGGGTTTTATTGCTCCTGCAGTATTTTCTTCGATGTGGTCAGCTGGCTTCTCGGCTCTAAGTGGAGTTAAGTGGATTAGATGGGATTCAGTGTTTGTTATTGCGTTTTTATGCATATTTAAAAGATTAAACTTTTTTTCTAAGTTGTTAACATCAAGTCTAAGCCATGCCCTTAACAGTATGTGTGTCAAGCTCATGGAGAAAGTACGATTTTGTTATGTTACAATACTACTCCCTAATATATATTGTTTCAGCATCGATACGCAATGTGAGCATTTGCAATTGACACATCTCCGGATTTGAATGTGGAGTCAGGATTATAGTTGACCAGGAGCCACAGTTGAAAAAAACAAAAAACAGGTGATTTATTGTTACACTTTGAAATAACTCCACAAATTGACCAAACATTTGATCATTTGCATATACACTCACCAGCCATTTTATTAGGTACACCTTACTAGTACCGGGTTGGACCCCCTTTTGCCTTCAGAACTGCCTTAATCCTTCGTGGCATAGATTCAACAAGATACTGGAAATATTCCTCAGAGATTTTGGTCCATATTGACATGATAGTCATAGAATCTCCCGTTCCACCACATCCCAAAGGTGCTCTATTGGATTGAGATCTGGTGACTGTGGAGGCCATTTGAGTACAGTGAACTCATTGTCATGTTCAAGAAACCAGTCTGAGATGATTCACGCTTTATGACATGGTGCGTTATCCTGCTGGAAGTAGCCATCAGAAGATGGGTACACTGTGGTCCTAAAGGGATGGACATGGTCAGCAACAATACTTAGGTAGGTTGTGGCGTTGACACGATGCTCAATTGGTACTAATGAGCCCAAAGTGTGCTAAGAAAATATCCCCCACACTATTACACCACCACCACCAGCCTGAACCGTTGATACAAGGCAGGATGGATCCATGCAAATGTCGCAGCAGAAATCGAGACTCATCAGACCAGGCAACGTTTTTCCAATCTTCTATTGTCCAATTTTGGTGAGCCTGGGCGAATTGTAGCCTCAGTTTCCTGTTCTTAGCTGACCGGAGTGGCACCCGGTGTGGTCTTCTGCTGCTATACCCCTTCCGCTTCAAGGTTGGACGTGTTGTGCGTTCAGAGATGCTCTTCTGCATACCTCGGTTGTAATGAGTGGTTAGAGTTACTGTTGCCTTTCTATCAGCTGGAACCAGTCTGGCCATTCTCCTCTGACCTCTGGCATCAACAAGGCATCAGACCATTCTCTGTAAACCCTAGAGATTGTTGTGCGTGAAAATCCCAGTAGATCAGCAGTTTCTGAAATACTCAGACCAGCCCGTCTGGCACCAACAACCATGCCACGTTCAAAGTCACTTAAATCACCTTTCTTCCCCATTCCGATGCTCAGTTTGAACTGCAGAAGATCGTCTTGACCATGTCTACATGCCTTAAAGCATTGAGTTGCTGCCATGTGATTGGCTGATTAGAATTTTGCATTAACGAGCAGTTGGACAGGTGTACCTAATAAAGTGGCCGGTGAGTGTATGCTTCAGGTTAGTGAGTGTGTAAGCTTTCCAAGCCAGTTTTAAAGGTCCCATAAAATTAAAATTAAGTTTTTTTTAGATGTTAGTATCAGTATTGTTAGTTTTTAAAATATCTATAATCTAGTGCGCTCTTAAATTCACGTTTAGAAGATATAAAACTGATATAAACATGTATAGCTTGCAGTTTGTCACTTTGGCCTAAACGGATCAACGATTTTTTCACATCACCTCATACTTCAGTTTCTGATCATATTTTGACCAATCAGATGCTCTGCAGAGTCTGACATGCCCCGCCCCCTTCCATACACTTCTCATTTGATGTGCTTGAGCTCAACCACTCTCACTGGCAGAGCTGTGATAAAGCAAAACGCTGTTGGCTGTTTTATAAAAAGGGGAGGAGCTATACTATGTCCCGCCCTCTCTTCATGTTTCTATTGAGATTACGTCAAACATCGAATAAAAATGCACATTTCAAAGCACTTCACGAGACCTTTAAGCTTTCAGGCAAACAATTTATAATGTTTGTAACTTAAAGAAAGATTATTAGTCTATACAGGCTAATTTTTTACGTTTGATCATTCAATTTATGCACCCGAATACTCCCAGAAAACTATAAAGCACTGTTTATTTATTTTTTAGCATCTTTGCTACTGTATTTATCAATGCTTGTGATTGGTTTATTATATTTTATGCAGATGTACTGGCCTACTTTAAATTAGCTCAGTCAATCAAAAATGACAAATTCTTTCTAAATAGAGCCATCTCGTGAAGTTAGGCTCAATATGGCAATATGTATCGCAGAAAAATAAAATATCACAATGCCCGTTTTATCCACTATCGTACGACACTACTTTAGGATACACAAGATGTGTCACTCGTATTGTTTTTAATGGGGAAAAGTGTAACGGTCAATATGGTGAATGAAGCCCTGCCTTCTAGTACAGGAGCTAATAAGCGATTGATATAGACTGACGATTCCCTGGGGGAGGGAACTAAACAGTACCAAACAGTAAGAATAAAATACCTTAGACAAGAACCGGCTGGCAAAGAAAACACTTGCTCTCGATTCACCATCAAACACACACACACACACACACACACACACACACACACACACACACACACACACACACACACACACACACACACACTCTCTCTTCATCTCGGACTCTCTGCTTGTTCTTGCCATTTTTCCCCCCTCCGAAACCTCACAGAGACTCGTCATGAGCCAGGCAGTTTGTTTGGTGTACAGCGTCCAGGGAATATCCAGCTTTTCCCTCACATCCATTAATCAAGCCGCTTTCTCCTGATGGAGCACACCTTAATTAGCATCTAACCGCTTTATGCCCATTCCCCGGCCCACGGGGACCAAAGGGGTTGACGCTTTACTGAGCGAATCACTGAGTGTGAATGCAAAACAGTGAGCTAGACGTTCATTTGAGACACACTCCGACGGTCCCTCGGGCCCTGCCGAGTCTTCGCTGACACTTAATCCCAGGCCCTAATGATTGGCAGCCAGTGACGCTTGTGTTTTTCCATCCACCTGCTTTTGTTTCAGGTCATCGATAGCCCTGAGGTGCACATGCGGAGCGGGAGGACGAGGAGCGAGACGTGCGCTAGATTGAGTTTCCGGAGGGACCCATTGGGGCGATGAGTCTGGAGAAGTCGGCATCACACGCCAGGTGAGCGACCATGCCATACCATACTGGGTTTTGATGCTCTTCTGTAATTGTGTGTCTCTTGTGATGCTCGTTTTAGCTTGTAGTAGATTATTATGTACGTTTGTGTGTTTGTTCTAAATGTTCCTGTCCAAAATCCTCTACTTGAGTTTGTTTGATTCATTCAAAAAGCCTGTTTATTTTTTCTTTGAGTGGGTAAGGATAAAGGTACAGTTCATATAGCTGACTGTTTGTATTAAAATAGGCTGTCCATGGGGTCTTAAATAGTATTGAAAGCTGCTAAATCAATTAAGAGAAATTTAATAGTATTAAAAAAGTCGTAAATGCTATTTACAAGGTCTTACATTTTGTATCAATTTTGATTGTACCATGCACTGTTAGACTTTGCCGCAATTTTACAGTTATTTACTGCAAAAAAGTCAGGTAAAATACCACATACATTCTTTACAGTTCACTACTGTAATATGCACTGCATTGTGGGTCATAAATCTATTACAGTAACTTACTGCATATTAGGAATTTGTGGTATTCTTGTGTATAAATTTTCATTACTAACCTTTCTATGAACATGATTTGATTATAACTGCAGATTAGTGATAGCCTACTGTAACGTCTGTGATTATATAAAATAAATAAATAAATGCAACATATATGAACACATACAGTCTCCGATATGTTACCAATTACAGAAAAACTACACACAGCATACATTTAGTCCTTATTTGGCTTCAAAAACAACACACAACATATAGCTTACAGTCAGTGCAAACCTCTCATCTGTATCTTTAATCTTCACCAGCACATGAAACCTCTGTTAGAAAGTAATTCTGTCATTCCGAGTTCATAGTAGTCCAAAAGGTGAGGATAATAGTTAAACATGGTTTGTTCATGTTTTAGGCTGCTGAAAGAATCATTTGCTCCTTTGTTTTTTTGCGCTTTGGAAAGGATCGGGTGTCAGAAGCAGTTTATTAATCTCGCGCACGTTATTATCATCAGCTCAAGAAGTTCGTTATTTCAAATACAGAAGCGCGGCGAGCGATTACGAGCTCTCTTGAGAAAGTGAAACCGCTCGCACTTTTACATGGCCTCGTAAAACAACAACAGGACACGGCAGATTTTGTTCTTCTTGGCTTTGTGGCTGTTCATAAAGACGACGACAAGGTTTGTTTGAGCTCGGGTCGACCATCGCTTGTTATTGTATGTATATAGTATTATGACGTAATGTCTCTGCTGTGTATTTAAAAATGGCGCTTCCTTTGTTTTCATTCTCCTGGCTTGTGTACGCGCTAGTGATGCTTCTCTCTAAAACAATAGCGTTCAGCTGCACGTCTAGCTCATCCTTTTGGTACACTTTTGTCATGCTAGGTACCCTTTGGAAAGGGTACGCAAAAAAGTGGTACGGTACGGTTCGCTTTTTGGTGCCCTTTGACATTGGAAACGGCCATAAAAGCGTAATGACCCGTATCGTACCATACCATACCACTCAGTGGAAATGGGCCATTGCAGAATTGTCAGTACTTTTCATAATCGTTTTTCTCCATAAAGAGAGTGTGAGTTAAATAAGAGCTATTCTGACTCGACAAGTGGGACTTACTCTAATGAGCAGAGCTGTAATATTCACCCTTGTTCAAGATCCTGGAAAATATATGGCCTTTTTTCAGATTCATAGATATGAACTTTGCTGTGTGTTAAATTATTCACCAGAGGCCTGAACAAAAGTGAGCACGGGCCAGTAGAACTGAACGTGGCCCGGCTCAGGTGCTTGTTAATAATGAAGTACTGGAGCTCTAAGCCTCTGTGGATGTTTTTTTTTTCGTTTTCTTTTTAACCATTGTGTCTCTCACTCAATGCTGTGGCCTCAGAATAGCTGTGACAGACACACTGAATCACTCCTCACTGTCCCGATGTGGATTGTATGAAGGTCACACATGGATCACACATCTTCTGTTGCTGTAAGATCTTCATGTTGATTGTCTGGCAAGGTCAAACCTGAAAGTGTGTTTGTGTGTGTTACCTTTGAGTGGCCAGAACTGTGCGTCAATCAGACTGTAGGGTAGAATGTCTTTTAAAACTCTCTTGATTCAAAGGACATGAATTACCTTAAACCACCTAAAAGGGGATCTCCAGGAATTTTGCCATGTTACTATAATAATCAGTACGTATTATAATGTTTCAGTGACGCTGCGTTCACATCATACGCGGATGAAGCGTCAAGCGTCAAGCACCGCTGAATGCTTCCATCATCCAGGTATAGTTTCTGGAGGAGTTGATGAACTCACCAGAGCTGGGTGCACCTCTACTTTCAGATAGTGAAATGAAGCGGATTTGATGTGCGACTGGAGCGAGTAAACTCAATGTTCACATGTCTATTTACGTGCGAATAGCGCGATTTATTCGCGCGTTGCGTGTCTGGTGGGAACACAGCATAACACTTTTAACAGAACACAAAAGCTCAATCTGGTTTGGAACAAGTCTAGGGTGAGTAAATGATGACAGAATTTTCATATTTATGTGAACTGTCCCTTTAAGACCGCTTTGATAACCGTTTAATTAAAGCTGTGGTGAAAATCATTCAAGAAATCAATCCGCATCAGTTCTGAGATTTTCAAAATGCATCGCTGTTTTTTTCTTGAATCGATTCTGAGTTTAGTTTATAACAGCAGATGGCGCTCTAGGCTAGTTTTTAACTGTACACTCAAATGCTCAAAAGGAAGACCTCTACTTCAGTGTTTCTCAACCACATTCCTGGAGGACCACCAACACTGCATGTTTTGGATGTCTCCTTTGTCTGTGACACACATTACAGCTCTTTCAGGGTGCACTCACACTAGGCTATCCGAACCATGCCCGGGCACTTTTTTCTGGTTCGTTTGACAAGTGTGAGTGCTCCGAATCGGGCCCAGGCGTGGTTCAGTTGGCCGGCCCTGGCCCGGTTGGAAGAGGTATGCCAGAGCGCTTTTCGGTTGGGCTTTGGTGCGGTATGCTTGTAGTGTGAGTGCAAAGTGCACCTGAGCCCGATACTGAAGATGCGACGTCACTTTAAAGGGACTGTTTCATACGGATTTATTAATCATTCTTACTTTTTAATGAACACGAGCTGTCATAGGTTATTAAAGATGTAAACCCCTCACTGCCTGTGAGCTGCATCTTCAGCAAACCTCCTAATACCTGCAGCACGAGGACTTTTATGATAATTTATGAACGTCAAAAGTGGTAAATCACTTTGACTATCATATTCAATTTATTGGCATTTGTTTAATCACAATGAAATAAGCATATTGTCAGAAAGAATGCGATTATATATTCATACATTTTTAAAAATGTTTTATTTATAGAAGTGCGTTTTCTGCTAATGTAGTAATATGGCTAGCAGTATTATCAATTCCTTGTTAATAACTTTCATTGATTTACGATTATTGAAACTAAAATTATTTAAACATTTTCATGTGTATGTAGATGTTTAATATCATCGCACTGCTAATGAGCTGATTGTTTGACCTCAGTGGTATATTTATAGCACAAAGTCACATTGGATTCTCAGTTGCAGCTTTGTTTCAGACAAAAGAGAACCTAAATAAACCAGAATATTTATAGAAACAGAAGATGTGAACAGTATGAATGATTGCGAACAGTTTCATTTACCCAGCTTTTGTCTCTCCAGATCTAGAGGGACTTTAAGCTGTATACTAGTATCTTGAAAAATATCTAGTCAAATATTATGTGCTGTCATCATGGCAAAGATAAAAGAGATCAGTTATTAGAAATGAGTTATTAAAACTATTATGTTTAGAAACGTGTTGAAAAAAATCTTCTCTCCGTTAAACAGAAATTAGGGGAAAAAAAAATATATATATATATATATATATAAACTGGGCTAATAATTCATGAGGGCTAATAATTCTGACTTATATTTGCATTTGGCTCCTTTTTTAAAGGTCCCATGGAATGCATTGATACAATTATGTATTGAAACAGATGAGTTTTTCAAGAAATAGATGAGTTTAGAAATAGATGAGTTTTTCAAGTTTATTGGAGTCCTTTCCAGTAAAGAGCTGAGAGATATGAAACGTTTTTTATTCAGCAGTCTACATGTTTGTTTCCTCAATACCAACATACATGACAAAATTTCACAATATACACATTAAACTAGCATTTTGGATTGACAAGCTGTAAACGGATGAGACGCTGTGGTAATGCATTCCATCTCGTTCGTTATAAGAATAAGAGTCCCATATAAATTAAGTATTATACAAGATTAGATAAACTTAAAAATTCATTCATTCATTTTCTGTTCAGCTTAGTCCCTTTATTAATCGGCGGTTCATTCCGCTGTGGCGACCGCCATCTTATCCAGCATATGTTTTACGCAGTGGATGTCCTTCCAGCTGCAACCCATCACTGGGAAACACCCATACACTCTCATTCACACACATACAATACGGACAATTTAGCTTACCCAATTCACCTATAGCGCATGTCTTTGGACTTGTGAGGGAAATCGGAGCACCCGGAGGAAACCCACGCCAACACGGGGAGAGCATGCAAACTCCACACAGAAATGCCAACTGACCCAGCCGAGACTCGAACCAGTGACCTTCTTGCTGTGGGGTGACAGTGCTAACCACTGAGCCACCGTGTCACCATAAACTTAAAAATAAGGTTAATTTTTTTTTTTACTTTTGTAATCTCACTATAGGAAAGGTGACCAATTAAACCCCTGGGAGGGCATATTAATGATCCCATGTGGATCGTATCGTCACAGTCTGTATTTTGTTCCGATTGGCCTGTTTTTTCACTGGGATTTTGCACTCACTGGATTTACATGGAAGAAACAATGATGTTTGATACTCATGATATGAGAGTCACCAAGTCTTTTCATTCAGATATGCCTAGACATATCCATATTTTCATTCTATGGCACCTTTAATAATTTAAGGAAGCCCTCATGGTTAACCCCTAAAAGTTAATATTTTTTAGTGGATTTAAGGAAGAACACGTTTGGGACTGTTGCCGATTACGAGATTGAGCACAGAAGAGAAAAATGATTCATTGTGCTGTGACTTACTCAGTCTTTGGATAAAGCTGATGATATATATGCATGGCCAAAGAAAACAATATTGATTGACAGTGTCTGCTGAACTAGAATGGCATTGGCATCTTTGATACTAGTTTTTGTTCCCTTTTTCTTTCTCTGGTTGGCAGAGCAGAGACATATTTGTGTGTTTTGTGTGTGTGTGTTCTACTACAACATACTTTTTAAACCCTAAAGAATTGAGGCCCATGCAGCATAATTTTGAGTTTACAACAAACATGAAGAGAACACGCACATCATGTCACCGTCTCAAGAATACTTGTATTGTTTTTCTCGTGAATTTTTAACTTGCGCAGAAAACGAGATTTAGGCAAATACTGCATGTTTGCATTGACTTTGTATGGAATCTACACACGCGGATACTTATTTGCAGTTGGTGTCGGATTTAACTTGCTTTGAAGTATGGGATGCCAAATATTCTCATTGTAAGTGTTTATTGTCATCGATTGATAGAGAGATTTAAAGGGTTAGTTCACCCAAGAAAGGAAAATTATGTTATTAATTACTTGCCCTCATGTCATTATAAACCTCTGAGACCTTGTTTGTCTTTGGAACACAGATTAAAATATTTTAGATTAATTCCTTTGACATTATATACAGCAGACGTGATTGAGGAAAATACTGCATGTTTGCATTGACTTTGCATGTAATCTATAGGAGCGGATACTTAAATTCGCAGTTGGTCTCGGATTTAACTCGCTTTGAAGCATGGGATGCCAAATATTCTCTTTCTAAGCCAATACATTTGCTTAAAGTGTTCAATATCATTGATTGATAGAGAGATTTAAAGGGTTAGTTCACCCAAAAATGAAAATTATCTTATTAATTACTTGCCCTCATGTCATTATATATCCCTGTGACCTAGTTTGTCTTTGGGATACCAATTAAAATGAAATCCATATACACTATATACAATAATGCTCCCGGAAAATACCAAAAAACATCCTCAAAACAGACTATATGCCTTCAGTGGTTCAATTAGAATATTATCAAGCTACAAGAATGCGTTCTTATGCACATAAAACAAATATAATGATTTTATTTTCAGAATATTCGCAGTTGGTCTCAGATTGAACTTGCTTTGAAGCATGGGTTGCCAAATATTCCCATTGTAAGCCAATAATTTGCTTTAAGTGTTCAATATCATTGATTGATAGAGAGATTTAAAGGGTTAGTTCACCCAGAAATTAAAATAGCTATAAATAACTTGCCCTCATGGCATTAGTTGATCTTTGGAAAACAAATTAAGATATTTTAGATAAAATCTTTGTACATTATATACAATAATGGTCCAGAAAATACCAAAAAACATCCTCAAAACAGACCATATGCCTTCAATGGTTTAATTAGAATATCATCAAGCTATGATAATGCTTTCGTGTGCACATAAAACAAGTATAATGACTTTATTTTTAGAATATTTGCAGTTGGTCTCAGATTTAACTTGCTTTGAAGCATGGGATGCCATATATTCTCATTGCAAGCCAATTCATTTGCTTTAAATGTTCAATATCATTGATTGATAGAGAGATTAAAGGGTTAGTTCACCCAAAAATGAAAATTATGTTATTAATTACTTGCCCTTGTGTAATTAGTTCGTCTTCGAAATACAAAATAAGAGATTTTAGATGAAATCGTTATACATTATATACAATAATGGTCCAGAAAATACCAAAAAAAAACATCCTCAAAACAGACCATATGCCTTAAATGGTTTAATTAGAATATCATCAAGCTACGAGAATACTTTTCTATGCACATAAAACAAAAATAACGACTTTATTCAAAACATCATGCGAGTATTCTGAATAATATATTAACTTGCACAGAAGATGTGATATTGATTGATAGAGAGATTTAAAGGGTTAGTTCACCCAGAAATTAAAATTGTTATTAATTACTTGCCCTCATGTCATTAGTTTGTCTCTGAAATACAAATTAAGATATTTTAGATGAAATCCTTGGTCCCGGAAAATACCAAAAAACATCCTCAGTGCCTTCAATGGTTTAATTAGAATATAATCAAGCTATGAAAATACTTTTCGTGTGCACATAAGTCAAAAAATAATGACTTTATTCAACAATTTCATCTCCTCAGTGTCAGTATAGGGCACATGTTCACAAGAGTGTTTTGTTTTTGGGTGAACTGTCCCTTTAATGAGGCTGTGCAAGGAAAGAGCATCATCATAGAATAATCTGAATAACCTGATTGATTCATCATCTTTGCTACTCACGCAACAGAAGGCACTAAGCCAAGAAGCCCTGTCCAAAGAACAACATCTGTTGGCCACAGTCCATTAGCCAAGAAAAAACATTTGACAGTATGAATGAGAAGACTGTGCAGACATCAGGAAATGGTTTGGTTTGAACATTCACACCAGCATCATTCACTGCAGCCATCTGGAAAGTGGGCTGAAGGTGCCATGTTTTGAATTGGCTTGTTAGATATGAAAAGGCAGAGTCTCTTTAGAGCTTCGCTTTTCCTGCTTGGCTGATTGAGATATTCTGGAGCTCTGGTGTTCCTCTTTATCAATGCCAAATCGATGTATTATGCAACAAATAAATGCTTCAGAAGACTCTAGAGATGAAACACTAAATTAGTTTATTGACTGCGTGAAACCGTCTTTTGCGTGTTCTTCTACCTATTATGCCCAAGATGTAAAATAAGTCTCTGATGTCCCTGGAGTGTGTGTGTGTGTGTGTGTGTGTGTGTGTGTGTGTGTGTGTGTGTGTGTGTGTGTGTGTGTGCGTGTGTGTGTGTGTGTGTGTGTGTGTGTGTGTGTGAGAAGTTTCAGCTCAAAATACCCCACAAATAATGTTTTATAACTCTATGAAAGGCTTTGGTCCAAAATGGGCCTTTTTGGTCACTGTCGCTTTAAATGCAAATGAGAAATGTGCTCCCAGACATCTTTTCAACCCCTATGTGTTAGCAAAACTGTAATGGCGGACAGCTGCTTCTCACTCAGGGTTGTTTATGCTAATGAGGGAGAGATGATCACTAATGGGCGGGGCTTTCCCCCTCTGATGACACGTACAAAGAGAGAATGTCAATCAAAGTGTTTCTGCAGACTGTTTTATCAAGTGTGATTATAAAAAATACAATTAATTCATTTTTATCATTAGTGGCTGGCTATATTCACACACAATTGCCACACAACTGTGTTTAAACTCCTTGTAAAAGTGATTTTTGCAAAATAGGTCCCCTTTAAGTAAGTAGCTTGTATTGGGATTTAGTTTTAATGCATGTGCACTGTTTTTTTTCGTGTAACTTGCATGACAACTATTATAACTTGTTGCTTTATTCAGTTTTACTACAATTATTTCCTGATGATTTATATTGGTTCACATTAGGGCTGTGCGATTAATTGAAATCGTATCGGAATTGCGATTTGAACATGCGTGATTTCTAAATCACCTTACAGCGCGTTTTTCCCGCTTTATGCTATTTGAACCAATCATAACGCAGCGCACTTAAACAGAGCACAAGAACAGGAGACTGAGCTTAATGACAAATAGCTTGCATAAACAAACAGGGATGATGAGTTCAGCAACTGGAGGACTTGGTCCCCAAAAAAACATCTGTGGTGTGGGATTACTGTGGATACTGGAAGGCTGATGTATCGCAGAACCAGGTAATTTGCAAGACCTGTTAGTCACATATCGTGTCTAAAAGCGTGTGTAAAGCGCGAGGCGCGTCGCTTCCTTCAGCATTTTCAATGTGATTTGCGCTCACGCACCTTTGTCGTTGCTAGGCGACCATCAACCGTTTTCTCAGAGGATGACAAACTAACAAAGCATTGCTGCAGTTCCAATACAAGTCCGATACAGTCTACAGAGATTTCCCAGTATTTCTCTGTTGCAATTGGGAGATCACAATATTACTATGGTATAAATACAGCACTACAACATACAAAAGAGAGAGATCGACTTAGAAAGTCTTTTACCTGTTTAATAAAGATTTGATCAGCTGCAGTTTGAAATTACGCTGTTTTTCTCTTAGGGCTTATTATGCGGTCTCTGTCGCCATCTTGTGGATGAACATCGTCAACAGTCTTTGCTCAAAGACAGTCTAATAGCCGCCGACGCGCTGTCTCTCCGAAATTATAAATATTTAAAATAGGCACTATCCTTATAAATAAACTGCATAGTTGCAATCTAAACAACTACATTCTTGACTAAAAAAAGCCTCAAACGTACTTTGTTGTCCAACAGCAGCAATATTTGCCAAACTGTAGAGTGTCCTCAGCCTGTTGCTGTATGTGGGCGGAGTAATACACAAGGGTGAAGAGGCTGGACAAGTGCTGTTACTGGCAGAATATTGCACGGCTATCAGCCAATCAGATTCAAGAACCAGACAGAACTGTTGTACAAATAAAGATGTATGTATATTATTATTAATATAATTATTATTATTATCATTATAATTTTTTTTTTTTTTTGGCCATAGGTCTGTACTAGAGACATTTTGTTCCACCTTTACTAGGTGATTTTCATTTTTTTGCCTTATGTCTGTTTTAGAGACATGCTACAGGTTTTTGATAAAGATCTAATTATTTTCCTTTTGAAAATTCACACTGTAAAACATCTGTATGTGTCAAAATCGTGATTATAATCGAAATCGCAATGTTGTTCAAGAAAATCGTGATGGGTTTCTTTTGCCCATGTCGCACAGCCCTAGTTCACATTCCCACAAAAGTGATGTAGTGCGTCACAAAACTCAAACACAAGTTGGCGAAAACTATGTATTTAAATGCATGTTATTACCAGGTGGAAACTGAAATGCGGCTTGGATGACCGTTTGTGCTCAAATCACTAAAAATACACATTAAAACCCACACAGAAACACAGATCCATTAAACATATTTCAGCCATTTAAAACCATTCTGCAGGTTTTCCCGAAACATTAGCATAGAAAAGACATTCCAAGGAACATTTCTGACACATCATTGCTTTTAGTACCCTTAAAAGTGGGCTACAAGGCAAACTGCCATATTTCTTTCCCCACACCTTACTCAGTCTGTTATTTAGTGCAGAGTGCATAACAACATGTTTGCGCAAAACACATGCCTCGCAAACCAAACTGAATCCTCATATCTGCTGGCATGATAACAATCCCTCAATCAGTTGATCTGCGGTCCGTGTTTCTTGTTGTTTGCACAGTGAGAGAGAGGACGGAGCCCAGTCCTTGACTCATGTTTTGAGGGGTTATCCTGCCAACAATGATTGGCAGACTTAGGAATTTTGTTTGGCTGATCTAATTGACAAATATTCTGTTGTTAAATCCTGTTAGTAGAGAGTATGCACTGCTGTTCAAGTGTTTGGGGTCCGTTTTTGAAAGCACCACAATGGCTGATATTTTAAAAATGTAGTCCTGTAATACAGTTTCCTATATATTAAATTTACATTAATTCCTGATACGTAGGGGCTGAACGAATTTAGATTTTTTTTGAAGTCGACTTTTATGTTACTGAAGTCTAGTCAACAATCGACTAGTTGCTGGTGATGTCATCAATAAAACACACAATGCAAATCTTTGCCACAATTTGCAATTTATTGGCAGGAAAGAAATGTACACATACTGTTTGACAGCTCATAACACGTTGCAAAATTAATGCATTTCCAATGACTAATTTGATTGCAAATCAAATGCATTGTCAACAGTGTTCATTTCGTTACAAATGCAACATTAGCATGTGCTAATTTTAGGTTTAAATAAGTGCAGTCAACACACTGATCACTGCACGTTATACAATGTAACCACAACAAATCTTTGTAGTGCAAAAGTATAGCATATGTCATCAGCACCATTGATTGTGACATCGATTCATGGCAAGTTGTTTCATAACAACATAACGCACAAAACATCTAACCCATTTAAGAAAATTTGGGACCCGTTTCGTAAATATATCCAAGAACGTTTTATTGTCAAATATAGACCAAGTCCTTGTTCCAGCAAATTGATTCTTTTTCTTTCCTAAGTTCAAAGTAGAGTGTATTGTGTGATACAGATTGTACAATTGTAGTTTTTGTTAAGTCACATTATTATTTACCCTTTTATTTTTTGGTATGTTTTTTTTTTTTATTTCATTGTGTGTGCTTAAGTCGATACTATCTATACTTTTATTAAAATATAGTTGTTTTTGTCCTTGTTTTTTTTTACTTTGCCATAAAATTTATAAATAAAATTATTAAAAAAAAAAAAAAAAAAAAACATAACGCACAAAAGGTAAAGCCTATAAGCCAACTCACTGGCAGAGACCTAGCTACTCAAAATCTTGCTCAAGTCGTGCCTCCAGTACCGATTTGCCCTTTACGTGGACTATGCAAGGTATGTAAGGCACCGCAGGTTGCGGAAGTCCCCCAACCGCATTGGGTAAACCTACCTTCGTGTGCAAGTCTGCCATGTAGTTCAGGTCAAAAACCACATGATCTGCACAGCGCGATTATCAACCAAAAGCATCATGGAGTCAGCACCAATAGACTAGTGGTTAAGTGCACCGACATATAGCACTGTGATGCACATGGCGACCAGAGTTCGATTCCCAGCTTGAGGTAATTTGCCGAACCTTTCTATTTCTCGCTGCTGTCTTTTTCAAGCAACTTGATTCATCTAAACATTTTCAGGATGTGCAGTTAAGTGCAGAAAGTATTCATTTAAAGTCCACATGAACTGGAAGCTGCAAAATCGTTTTTTTCATATTGTGACGCAGTTCCTAGAGAAAGGGAATATTAAATGAGAAAAGTGGGCGTGACTTGTTTTTTCTACTACGAGCTGATTGGATGTAGTAAAGTAGGCATTTCATTCAGAAAGATCTGGAAAAGGGTTTGGGGAGAGTTATTACAACCTAACAGACCCCTCCTCCTCACCATTTCTGTTTGTTGTCAAAACTGACAGCTGGCGGGGCGTGGTTAAGTATGTTAGCAACGCCCAATACCTCAGAGAGACCTTATCAGAGAATTTAACTGAAAACAAACAGGAAGTGTATTTTCAGATTTCAATTAAAGATTACAAGGGCAAACAATTTTTTTTTTTCTTAATGACATGCGCAGATGAATTGTTCAGCACAAAACTAGCAATGTGAGCTAACAAAATCATATGGTTAGTTTTGATTTCATGTGTACTTTAAAATGGATTTCCCGAATTGGTACTGCTTTGTGAAATTAAAGATCGATTACCGTCAAAGAAGCCCTAGTGGAGACAATTAAAAAGTTCTGGGTGTTTTGGTGTTCTGTGTTTGTCTGAGGTAATAAGTTTACCGAAATGTGTATATTCCATACAAAGTATGAAGCTGATCGCTCAGTTCTTGTTACGTGACTCGCGGTGTGGCATTCTGAAAAGTAGAGATGTTTTCAGCTGTACACGTGCGGGTCACTCCCAATATGTGCGCAAGCCGGGCGCCTCCGTTGGAAATAACGAACTTGTGCGTACAAAAGACGTGATATGCTTTTTCGTGGCAGCGTCACAAAGAGATCTATGATCTATGAATAGCAAAAGAAAAAAAATCTGTGGACACATACAAAAGTGTCGCGGTTGGTGTGGGGAAAGGACGAGGACTCAAGCGCAGAACTAAAATTGGTATTTATTAATTCTAAAATAAAACAAAAGGAGAACAAAAACAACCCAGAGGGGGAAAACATTAACAAAACAAACAAACAAACTGGGCAGGCTGGCAGGGATCAGGGCTGGAAGACACGACAGGACAGGACAAGGCGATAAACAACGATGAACTGGCACGGGACAGCAGACATGAAGAGAATATAAGCAGAAATAATTAACAAACAGGTGAACATAATAAACTAATAATGGGTTAACAAGGAGGGTGGGACTAGACAATAGACAGGAGAGCACATGACACAAAGAAACAACACAAGCCATGTGCTCACGTAAAACAGGACTAGAACACGCAGCCAATGAGAGAACTCATTAACCGCATGTTCACATGAAACACTAAAGCACGTGGCACATGTAAACATGAGCTACGTGCTAACACAACACCAACAGAAGACTGAATGCACGACACGAGTACACGATAAATAAAAACTCACCATGCACTCACACATGCAACGTGCATGTTTCTTCCCAGCGCCAACCGAAACCAACTAGACTGAGACGCTGGGAATGAAACACCACGCAGCAGACAGAGAAACACAAACACCAGGACCAGAGCGTGCATCCCGAGCAAGCCCGGACCTCATTAAGCGGGAGCGCATTAAGCAGGAGTGCGCACAGCCCGAGCGCAGCCAGGATGGCGCTCATACAATGACAAGGACAGACAATGACGAGAAATATGAGTGCTCGACCCGAGAAAACTCGAGCCGAGCACAACATACAATACATGAGAGGACTAGTGTCTGGACTCTGCCACCAAAACAAGAATTAACAAGACCGAAGTGGCAGAATCCTGACACAAAAGTGCATACAACTACTTCTGACGTGGTGAAACAGAACATCGGAGCCTACTTGTGTTTGACGGCGCGCACGCACGCACGCACGCACGCACGCACGCACGCACGCACGCACGCACACACACACACACACACACACACACACACACAGTAGTATTTATTTGTTTTGCCATAGGTCTGTTCTAGAGATCATTTGTTCCACCTTTACTAGGTGATTTTTATTAATTTTTTTGCCTTATGTCTGTTTTAGAGACATGTTACAGGCCTTTGATAAAGATCTAATTATTTCAGATTCACACTGTATAAGGTCTGTGTGTGACAAAATCTTGATGAAACAGAATATTGTTCAAGAAAATCGTGATGGGTTTCTTTTGCCCATATCGCACAGCCCTAGTTCATTCCCATGTCAGCAAAAAGAAAAAATAGTTTGAGAGTCAGGGAAAATTACTGTGTTTTTAACAAACTGAAACGTGTTCACATGCTCATCAGAAATGACTGTGATTGGCCGTTAAAGTCATCAGTTCACCAAACTCACTGCTGTTTACTGAGTGTAACCACACATACAGGGACACTGGAGCATTTTAAAGCCACGATTCATCAGCGGATTGATCGTATGTCAGCTCATAGACAAACCAGCTGATCGACGTGACTTTGAAACACTCCAGTGTCCCTGTATCTGTGGTTACACTCAGTAAACAGTGGTGAGTTCGGTGAACTGATGACCTTCACGGCCAATCACAGTCATTTCTGATGAGCATGTGAACACAATGGCAAATCAGCGCTGTTTAAGAACGCACTCATCGCAACTTCCCGCTCTCCCTCGTGAAGCCAATACGGAAGTAACTGAAACTGCAATTCATCGACTCACCTTTGGGGACTGACTCCAGGAAGTCCAGATGTTCTATGACTGCAATGGTAAATTGACCAATTTTACAGCTGATAAAAACATGTTTACAGCCTGGTACAAAAGATGGTTTTGGTTCATATAGCTAATATTACCCTTCATGACAACTGTGAGGGGGGTGGATTTTTTTTATAACTCATCCGTTTTGTTTATATTAAGTTATATTAAGTCTGCATAATTAAGGGCGTGGCCACTTGAGTGACAGCTAGGTTTCGCTGCTCGCTGTCACCTCAGCTGATTCCGGCTGATTCGCCGCTGAACTCTGCAAATACATCATATTTTTGTTTTGTTTTGTTTTATGTGGCTTTACACAGTCAATTGCCTTTTGGGATTATTTCCTACAATTATCAGATAATATGGCATGCTGTGTGTGCTTAATTGTGCTCACAAACCATTCAAGTTGCCTCCATTTCCCAGGTGAGTGAAATTATAAACTTGTATACCATATCTATAAATGTATTTGTTTGATTTAAGATAATTTATCATTTATCATTTTCTTTAGACCTGTAATGCACTCCAGAATCTGACAGATTGATTAGCTGTAGGTTATAGAACAGTAATCTGAAACGTTGTCATACAGTGTTATGCCTGGATTTCATAAATAGCCTTGCATTTACTAACACAGACTATATTTGAAGTGTTTGGAAGTAATTTGCGTTTTCCTCCTGTAGAAAAACGTCATAAGAACAATGCTTAGTGGCTCAATGTATTACAACAGTGTTTTTAAAAGACTAAACACTTTATTGATATAGTACACAACCAAGCACATGTGGTCAGAACACAAACGAGTTGCAGGTAATGAAGTATTAAGCGTTTCTTCTAAAGAAAAATCTGTCTAAGCAAAATGCTAGCAGGCGTCTGTAGCTCCGCCTCTTTGCCCTTGTTTGGTATCCCCCGGTCGGTGCGATGACGCGCAAACAAAATGGCGATGGTTGGCCACGCCTACTTGTAGCTTCTTTTGCGTTCTTCAGAAACCTATGGGTGACGTCACGGATACTACGTCCATATCTTTTACAGTCTATGATCAGCGCTCAAATGTTAGTGGGAAATGGACGTTTTTAAAATGTCAGTATCGATTGGTACCGAATTCCAGTATCGTGACAACACTACTTTAAGGACAGGATCATAAATAAAAAGATGTCAGAAGCAATGACGACACATGAGAGTGGTTTTGTCCCTGTTTTCCAGTCTCTTGTAGGAGCAGATAAATAGTGTTTGAGGGAAGTGGAGGTGAATGGCTCTCAGTGTTATAGCAGCAGCTGACTGTCACGGATGGCTAACTGCCACAGGCCTTCAGTTTGTTATTCTCGGCCATATCTAGTGGCGAAGCGTTCTCATCCACAGCAGACGATGAGTACTGCTGGAAAAACACAACAACCTCTATAGCAGTACTTTAATATTGCATGCTTTCAGGTCAGAGAGTGCAAATGTTTCCACCAGAAATACTAACTGAGAGTCGAAAACATCTCCAGTCGTCTCCTTGATGAAGATGTAATTGCATTCAGAATGTTTTTATTATTGTTTCAAGGGTAAGACATCGTGTCGGGGTCATGAGTTCATGCTGTGAAAAAATATGTAGCATAAGAGCTAGTTTGTCGCTTTTTAAAATAAACATAATGAATCAAGACTGCAAAAATAGTAAATAAGCAAGCAAAACATCTCTATATTAACTGCAGTCCTTGATCATTACCAAAAAATTGTTTCAAATGGGAATTTTCCTGATTTAAGGCCATTAAAACGTCTTCAAGATATATAATTTCATTATATTTGAGATGATCAATGACCATTTCAGGGTTGCTGAGATTAAAATGAAGTCTGAAATTTGAAAATCACGATTTTGAGGGTTTAAAATATCTTTTATGTATATTAGTGCTGTCAAACAATTAATCGCTTCCGAAATAAACATTTGTATTTACATATTGTGTGTTTGTAGATATTGTATATGTATTATATATATACAGTAGGATTTTAAAATGTTTTAAAATAAGCTTCTCCTGCTCACAAAAGCTGCATTTATTTAATCAAAAATACAGTACAAATTGTAAAATTGTGAAATGTTATTGCACTATAAAATAACTGTTCAAAAGTGGTTTATAATTTTTTTAGCTTCATTACTCCAGTCTTCAGAGTCAGGTGATCCTTCAGAAATCACTCTAATAATAATAATAATAATAATTATTATTATTATTATATAATAAGTAATAATAATAATTGTTATTATTATTATTAATAGTAATAGTAATACTAGTTAATACTAGTAATAGTAATAAAAGCAATAATGACCGGAGCAATAATTTCATTTGAAACTACATGCAGTAAGCAAGCAGTTATTTAAAAGTAATAAATATTTAACAGTTTAACATTCTTTTTACATTTAATAAATGCCTCCTTGATTAACAGAATAATTTTCTTAAAAAAAGAAAAACATGAAAAAAAAAAACTGACCTCAAAATTTTGACCGGTAGTGCAAAGAAAATACAAAGCCAAAATATTTACATGCGTATTTCTAATGTGTATATAATTTGTATTAGATATATAACTATAAAAATATAAAAAATATAACATTAAATATATAAATATTTACTTTATAAATATAAAAAACATTTTCATATATTTATTATAATCATTATATAATTATTATTAATAGGTACATTATAGTGTTTTAAAATTCCCGGAAAACCAATAGAATCAAGCTTTCTATTGTTCTGACTTTAGGGTTTGTAATTGTCGGAATTTGATCAATTCCAGTTCTGCTTTTTGATTAGATTTTGATTCCAGTGTGGTAAAAAAAAAGTTTTCAAGCTTTTCTTCTTATTTGATATTAGTTGCGGCTCAATTATTTGATTTTTGTTTTTAAATTGCACAATTATTGACTCTATTACTTAAAGAATAACATTTTGTCCTAAATAAAAATGTATCTTTCTAAAATAAACGTATTTGATGTCCTTATTTCCTCATGTGTTATCCTCCATGCATAAAAACATACGCAAATAATTACAAACCCACAAATAGCATATTGAATTAGCGATCTTTTTTTGTTGTTGTTGATCCAACTTAATGGTGCTTTCCTGTCCAAACATAATGCAGTAATCCTCCTTTCATTTATAACTTTGAGAAATACAAAGCACACAAAAGAACTGATGATCTTCCCCTCCAGTGAGCCCAGAAAAATCATTTAAGATATTCTTCCAAAATAAATTTTTGTCTTCATTCATTAATTTTTCTTCGGCTTAACCCATTTATTCATCAGGGGCTGCCACAGCGAATGAACCGCCAACTTATCCAGCATATGTTTTACGCAGCGGATGCCCTTCCAGCTGCAACCCAGTACTGGGAAACATCCATACACACTCATACACTACGGCCAATTTAGTTTATTCAATTCCCCTATAGCGCATGTGTTTGGACTGTTGGGGAAACCGGAGAACCCGGGGGAAACCCACACCAACATGAGGAGAACATGCAAACTCCACACAGAAATGCCAACTGGCCCGGCCGGGACTCAAACCAGCGACCTTCTTGCTGTGAGGTAATAGTGCTAACCACTGAACCACCGTGTGACCTAATTTTTGTCTTCTACAGTAAAAATGAAGTCGTCACAGGTCCGTTTAAGAAAGTGAAATCAGGTCGTATTCTTGTCTGCTTTGATAAGTTTCCTCAGTGTTAAAATGGAGAAAGTCCACCATTTTAATGTTTATGGAAGATAAAGTGCACATTGAATTCCATGGTGTAATCGCAATGTTGTAACATTTGATAACATCATTTGTGTTTTCTGCTATGGTGCAGCATCCTTAATCTAATCTTCTCTTAATCTGTGTTACTTTGAACATGTACCAGATATCATTAAAGCTGACCTTACCTTCTCTAATATATAACCAAACTGTTCCTTTACTACTTCCCTGACACCGTCTGTGTTTATTCTCTATTACAGTGTTTCTCAAGCGTTGGGTCACGACCCAAAAGTGTGTCGCAGAAGCGTTTTGATTGGGTTGTGGATTGCGTCACATCTTTAGATTTTTCTTTATAAAGCCATTCCAGACTGGTTGCGGCATTCGTGACAGTCTGGTTTATTTTGTGACCAGAACAAGCTGAAAATGCATACAGTTGAAGTCTGAATTATTAGCCCTGTATATTTTTTCCCCAATTTCTGTTTAACGCAAAGACGATTGTTTTTTCAACACATTTCTAAACATAATAGTTTTAATAACTCATTTCTAATCACTGAATTCTTTTATCTTTGCCATGATGACAGCACATAATATTTGACTCGATATTTTTCAAGATACTAGTATTCAGCCTAAAGTGACATTTAAAGGCTTAACTGGGTTAATTAGGCAATTTAGGGTAATTAGGCAAGTCATTGTACACCGATGGTTTGTTCTGTAGGCAATCGAAAAAAAATATTTCTTAAGGAGGCTAATAATATTGACTAGGCTAGTTTTTAACAGTAGATGGCGCTCTAGGCTAGTTTTTAACAACAGACGGCGCTCTAGGCTTGTTTTGAAAAACACACGGCGCTCTAGGCTAGTTTTGAACAGCAGATGGCGCTCTAGGCTAG
>CAIGQV010019624.1:1467412-1478232 GCA_903798115.1 Danio jaintianensis
CTAGTTTTTAACAGCAGATGGTGCTCAGCAGACAGTGCTAGGCTAGTCTATAACAGCAGATGGTGCTCTAGGCTAGTTTTTAATTGTATAAGGGAGAGCGCTTGTGTCGACTGAATCATGTAAGTTGGCTGTTATATCATGATATTATTGTAAACAGCTCACTATGAACACTCTTGTAATTCTCTTAAACCTTTCCTAGCTTTATTAATGATCGTTTTAATTTCAAGTGTCAGTTGTAAGCAATTGCATACTAGCAGAATGCAGCTGTTTGTAAAGCATACAGCACCATCTACTGTTGAAAACTAAGCTCAGAATCTAATCAAGAGAGAATAGCAATGCATTTTGATAATTACAGAACTGATTTCTCAAATAGTTTATCGTCACCCATGACGTGGCACCCATGGCCAAACCGCTGCTCTGTAATAACTGTAATGTCACTATTGCTCTGTAACTGGAGTTCATTATTCAGCCATGTTCAGTGTGAGGGAGGGATACAGCGCTAATGAGAAGCCTCTCTGTTAATTAGCCAAAGGAAGAAGGATTGCTTTGAGTTGTGACTGAATGAGGTGATTTCCAAGAAGGCCGTGTGTGTGTGAATGTGACAACTGATATGTTAGTAATATTCATTTAACTTGTGATGTGTGTCTCACCGCAGACAAAAAAGCAGGGGTTCATGTGGAGTTTACAGATGGAGTTTTTGAATGCTGATGCTGATGTGATGTTTTACATTTATGCCCCCCGTGATCGCTACTGCTTCAGATATTTATTATATGTCATAATTATGAGCATGCAGTTTAAATAGTGTCTATAATTTATACATTGGTAGTAAAAATGCATTAAAGAGTCATTTCAGTTCAAACTTTGTTTCAATGAATAGTTAAATTATTAGCCCTCCTTTGAAATTTGTATTCTATTTTTTAAAGGGGTGGTCCACTACGATATCATATTTTAAACTTTAGTTGATGTGTAATGTAGATGTGTGAACATAAACAAAATCTCTGAATGTAAGACGCTCAAAGTTCAATGCAAAGGGAGACATTGGCTTTTACAGAGTTAGCTTAGCAAAGCCTACAAGACTGGGGAATAAGAAAATACATAGTGAGATCACAAACACTTCAGGTTACGCGCATACACCCCGTGCAGCGAAGGGGCGTGGCTAGAGGCGCTGGAATGTTGTAGCAGAGAAAGCTAAAATGCCGTCCAAACGCTGCTATTTCCACAGAGCTTCAACTGTTTTTGTATTTAAGATTCCAAACGACACGACACAAAGGCTACGTTCACACTGCAGCCAAATGTGGCCCGAATCAGATTTTTTTGCCCACATGTGACTCAGGTAATGACAGTGTGAACAGCCCAAACCGCATGGAATCTGATCTTTTCAGTTCTGATTTGTGCCACTTTCATATGTAGTATTAAATCAGACACACATCTGATGTTTTGCAGTGCGACCGCAGTGTGAACGGTTATGTCAGATTTCATGTGACTTTTACATAAACTTTGAGCGACATGCATCATCATTCTGTGCTGCAGACATCATCTACTCCTCGGCAGCACAGTAGAATGGCACACAGGGCAATAACTTTACCACAAAAAGTTGGTTGTTCATTTTGAAAAAAAAATTGAAGGCAAAACTGGTGCTTGTTAACCAATCTGGTTAACCATTGGGATGGGTTGATCGCGAAGCTGAAGAGTGTCGGGGGTGTTGCGGATAAGGGATCCATGCTCAAAGGAGGGGACTTTCGTTTTGAGGATGAACTTTCTCTCCGAGAGAAATAAAGGGCAGGTGCTCAAGCACCCAAACCCCCCTTCTGCACGTGTCTGTTGTTTATAACGAAGTAAAATTAAGTAACTCTGCAAACGGAGATGAACCAACTCCACCTTCACAGTTCAGTCTGCGGATGCTCATTAACCGTTGATGAGTTCACTACACCGGTGGTCAGAAAGATGTGCACCGCGGTTGTCATAAATCACAAATGATCAGTGTTTTCTATCACAAGAGACTTATTTTAGATTTCAAATGCCGAAATACACATTAGTAGTAGCAGAACAACCCTTTACAGTTCGTGAAATACATCACGGTTGTCTGTGAAAAGGGCAATAATCATATTAAACCTAATCTGGCAACGTGCTTACTTCATACAGTATACACATGTGTGCATAATTAGACATTTTGTGCTGTCCGTAATTGTACTTTTGCGCATGCGGGTCAGTTTAGGACCATGATCTGTTCACACTGCAAATCTGATATTGGCCACATTTATAACCGCAGTGTGAACAGATGTGCAAAAAAAAACAGATCTGAGAAAAAAATCAGATTTGAGCACTAAGTCTCGCAGTGTGAACGTAGCCGAAGAGAGAAGTGCTTACAATTTAATTTTAATTATGTTTCAGAGAATTATAAAAAAGATATAGCTAGCATTTGACAAAGGACAGCTTCCAGAATCTATTCCAATTCAGTGCTGGATTCGGCTAAAAGCTCCTCAAAGAAGGAGCAGCTCAACCATAATAGCAGAAGCTGTGGATTGTGAGTCACAACCTGTAAGTATTTTTATTTGTTAAAATTGATCTATGACATGCACAGTTTCTAGCATTAACGGTATGTTGTAGCAAGGACGTAAACAAGTATGTAAACAACAGTAAATGCTGTTTGGCACCGCTAACAATTTAGCTACAAATTCATATTTATCCGTCAAATCGCTGTAAACACCCACAATCTTCACCAGCGCTGCAGTGTCTCTCTATGCGGCTGCTTTCCTGTGCGTTCTACATCTTAAATAAAAAACTCGCAAAAGATATGTGAACGTTTCATATTACTTACACATGCTTATAATCCAAATATATGTGAAAGACACTTGTCAGATTTTATTTTAGAGAGCAGGCGTGAAGTTCAGCTGTGTCCTCTGTGTCATTTTCTGTCTGATTTAGGCTCACACTGACACTGCTACGCTGACTGACAGTATTTACACAGCAGAGGCGAAGCACGTGCATGTAGAGGCGTGACTGGACATGACGCTTCCTGGTGACGTGGAGCTGTTCCGCAAATCACAGCATATTATGTTAGCTGACCAATCAGAGCCTCTTGAGGGCGGGCCTTTCGGAGGAACTAGGAAATATGACAGTCGTTTTTATGTTAGCTGAGTAGCTGTAAATAATCAAAGTAAAATATATGAAAAAATAACGTGATTTTCTACAAATGAAGCATGAGCACACATTGCTTTGCATCTTATAAACACAACCAAGCCTTAAAAATACACTCTGCACCACCCCTTTAAATATTTTCCAAGTGCTGTTTAACAGAGAGATTTTTTTAACACATTTCTATATTAAATGACACATAGATATTTTTCAAGATACTAGTATTCAGCTTAAAGTGACATTTAAAGGCCTAACTAGGTTAATTAGGCAAGTCTTGATCACAGTGGTTTGTTCTGTAGCCAATTGAACCAAAAAATGTTAAGAGGGCTAATAATATTGGTCTTAGCAGGTTTTTTTTCCAAAGCTAACTAAAAAAGACATAAGATGTTTTCCAGAATAGGAAATACTGTCGAAATTGTCTTTGCTTTGTTAAACATCACTTGGGAACTTTTTGAAAAATAATTAAAAATTGGGATAATTTAAAATAAAATGAATAAATGAATTTTCATCTGAAAAAAATCATAAATGAAAAATCGTTTTTTTACTAATTTAACTGTATTACACATAAACTATTAAGTTGTCCCCAAAAACACCTTAAGAAATACGTTGTTTCATTCATTCATTTTCTTTTCGGCTTAGTCCCTTTATTAATCAGGGCTCGCCACAGTGGAATGAACCGCCAACTTATCCAGAATATGTTTTACACAGCAGATCCCCTTCCAGCTGCAACCCATCACTGGGAAACACCCATACACACTCATTCACACACATACACTATGGCCAATTTAGTTTATTCAATTCACCTATAGCGCATGTCTTTGGACTGTGGGGGAAACCGGAGCACCCGGTGGAAACCCACGCCAGCACGGGGAGAACATGCAAACTCTACACAGAAATGCCAACTGACCCAGTCGAGGCTCGAATCAGCGACCTTCTTGTTGTGAGGCGACAGCGCTACCCACTGCGCCACCGAGCCACCCTACGTTGTTTCAACTCGTTTTAATTAAGTAGGTTAAACAAGCAGCGAAAGTGTCAGTGTATCAACTTTCTGTTTTGCTTATTGCATTAATAATTCAACAGTCTGTTGTCAGTTATTCTTTACATATACACTCAAAAAAATGACCCTTTGCTGCTTGTTCATTCATTCATTCATTCATTCATTTTCCTTCGGCTTAGTCCCTTTATTCATCAGGGGTCGCCACAACAGAATGAACCGCCAACTTATCCAGCATATGTTTTACACAGCGGATGCTCTTCCAGCTGCAACCCAGTACTGGGAAACACCCAACACTACGGCAAATTTAGTTTACCCAATTCACCTGTACTTCATGTGATTGGACTGTGGGGGAAACCGGAGCACCTGGAGGAAACCCAAGCGAGCTGCTTGTTTAAACTAATTATTTAAAATAAGTTAAAACAACACAATTCTTAAGGTTTTTTTTTTGGTGTTTTTTTTTGGCAAAACTTGGCAAAAAATTGTTTTATGTTCAGTCCACTTAAATTTGTAAAAACAATGAATGGATTTGTGTTGTGACAACATGAAGCAATTGTGTCAAACTCAGCATTTTTTACAGTGTAGTATTTTTAATCTGTTTACTGTTTTTAAGCCCCTGGGGTATAATAAATGTTACTCCGTTATTGACACGCATGTCAGGGTTTTCTCAGCAGATGACCCGGCTTACATTCAGGTCTTGTACAGATTTTTATTTGAAACTCTTCTCTTCATAGATCATGCCGCAAAACTGTTAATGAGCAATTTCATGCAAACGTCAACCTTGTCATGAAAAAAAAAACATTTTCACCAAAATAGTGAATCTCTTTTAAGTTTTTTGTGTAGGCTTGTATTTTACAGTACTGTAAAAATACTCAAAATGTCTGTCAACGTTTTCAAACAATTATTTTTGATTTACTAAAGTCACACAAGTGCCAATTTCACATCTGCCACATCCATAACGGAGAGGTCTCACATCCATAACCAAGCTTTTCCCTCATAAATGCAAAAGTAAAATAAAATCAATCATGTTTGTTCTATAGTGAGCAACTCTTATCCTTTTGATTAGCATCATTTCTTTTGGGTTGTGCAGTTTAATTCACAGAATTTCTACTAAGTATGTTGTACTCGCAGACTTTCTTGGTTACATCCATAAGGCATGTTTATTTTCCTCATTTAAAATATGAAAAATGTTTACAGATTGATATTTTTCTGATCCCATAACTCTGCGGTTAGTAGTTTTGGAAAATATAAACAGATGTTTCAATATAATGTTAACATATACTTTCTCTGAGTATTTATGTTTAAAGTTTTTACTGCAAATGTCACTTCAATAACTCTGGAATTGCTCAAATCACATTGGATTAACCCCAGTGAAATTATGTGTGTTTTCAGAACACTCCAGGCCTGAGGACCTGTGAATGAGGACACCGCTGAAAACGGCTCCAGTTTCGGGTATGAAAACACACCATCTAAATAATTTGTTGTGTTTGTGCGTCCTTGTCTTGCTTATCTGCAACTGGCCTCCAGAAATAGCTCTAATTAGAAGATGACGTGTCTCTTGTGATGCATCTCATGATGTTCTCCTATAGTCATCTTCAGTTCAGCTCCCGATGAAAGAGATTCGCTCACATTTGACTGTTCCAGAAAGAAACTGCTTCTTTTTTTTTTCAGTCTCGATGCTTTTCTCTATTTCCTGTCAACTCTTTCACACCTTGCTGTCTGTTATGCCGTGACTGATTATAGTCAAAATACATCATATAAATGCAGGGTTTGTATGGGTGCTTTAAGTGCTTGAAAATGCTTGATTTTTTTTTTTATCTAGTGTTTTCAATACTTAGATTAGATTTTGGATGAAGTGCTTGAAAATGTAATCATGTTACTTTCATAATTTATCTTACTAAATGGGTAGTAATTAACTGAAAATAAATCTTCATAAACATAGTAAATGACAGTAATTCAATGTTTTGCTTGGGGCAAATGTTATCAAAATGTTTCCTAAGAATACTATATATATATATATATATATATACTATATATTAGGGGTGTGACGAGATCTCGGGAGACTAAACACGACAAGATGTCAAGTCGAGGTGAAAAGTTGACTTTTAGCCGCTTTTTGCGACAGGATAAGCCGTACACACACGGTTGTTTGACACTATTCTCTGTACCTACCAAGACAATAAAGGACCACAGACACACACATCTCAAGATCTCCTCCAAGTGCGCACACACACACGGGTGTCATCATCATCATCACCGAACACACTTTTATGTTGTCCGAAAAAAAAAAAAAAAAAGTTTGATTTCTCATGTGAAATTGTGCAGGGGTGAAGCCAGTCAGTAGAGTTTATAGCTAAATATTTTGCAGTGTTTGCATGTCCTTTATGGAATAATTCATTAAAATAGAAGTAAAATAACATTCATTATAAGTTAATAAAAAAAAAAAAAGCACCTAAATAGTTTTGCATTTTGTGATTTATTTTTCTCCAAGTTGATTAAAAGAATAAAATATTTTCCATTCATATATTTCATCATTGAAGATTTCTTAAAAATAGTGTAAAAATCTCATCTCGTTCTCATGAACCCAATCTCGTGTCTCGTCACACCCCTAATATATATATATATATATATATATATATACACTATAATAACCATAATGTACTATGACATTTTATGAATATGAAAAATTTAAAAATGCACCTGAAAAGTACTTGAAAAGTGCTTAAATTTGACTTTAGAAAAGCCTAAAAGCTCTGATTTCTCTGTGAAAACTGTTATGCAATAATTTACGGAAGTATTTTCTTAAACGGAATAAAGCTGAATCAAATGGACACAATATTCAACTGAATCCGAGACAGAAAATGTTTATGTAGCGTTCACTATATGCTCTCTGTACAGTCATTTCAGTGTGTATCACCGTGATTACTGATGAAATGAGAGGATGAATATGAGATAAAATCACCAGTAGGTGGCGACAAGTCTTAATGAGTGCCATTGAGCCTTACAAAAATAAAACAATCTGAATGTTCTGTATTGTTTTGGATTATTTTTGTTCACAAAATACAGCAGAAAATTTGAATATTTTGGTTAATAATAGCTGTCATATAGTAGGCTATTATTTACCGAAATGTTAATATAATTAGATACCATGTGCACAAATGTTCACGAAACAACAAACCAAACCGCAAATGATTATTTATTATCTACTGAGATGTGCAAACTTTAGAAGTGTACATAATGTTTTTTTTGTAAACATTTCAATAGCATCATTATTGTTTATCAATTCTTTTTGGTAATGAATAAATAAGACTAATTGTTTTCATCCAGATTTAGTCATACATCAAATAATGAACAAACTTGAATAATATGTTATTAATTGCACACTTAGCAAATTGCACCTCTCTAGAAATAGTCTTGTTGATTTACAAGTCTTTGGACATGACCTAGTATTTCCTATTTTTTTTTCTTCTGGAGAAAGTCTTATTTGTTTTATTTCGGCTACAATAAAAGCAGTTTGAATTTTTTTTAAACCATTTTAAGATCAAAATGATTAGCCTCCTATAAGCAATATTTTTTTCGATTGTATAACACTGTTATACAATGACTTGCCTAATTACCCCAACTTGCCTAATTAACCTAATTAACCTAGTTCAAGGTGCAGTATGTAAGTTTGACACCCAGTGGTATCGCCTGGTTCAAAATAAACGCAAGTGCAGGTTGCCAGATTGACAACATCAACAGAAGTGTGCCTAACCATCGAGCCTAAAGGCTGATTTAAACCGTGTTCTAAATAAAAGCAACGGCATGCAATAGAAGAAATATTTTCCTTATTAAAAGGTGTTTTTGTCCTAACCAACACCTGAAATTAAAATTTTAGAAACGGCTTCTGTTTCTTGCAGCTGAACAACAGAAAACTGACAATGATCACCTCAGGTACACCTCATGTGCTTTATTCAGTGTTAAATGCTAATAATGTGAGTTTGAATGCCATTTTACGTGACATTTATTGCCATACTACTGAAAGCAGCAGCAGATCTGGAAAATAGAATAAACCGTTTGAAATTGAGCTTTAGAACTGACTCAGTGCAAACCAACACATATCAGTGATTCAGCATGTACATTTTATAATGTTTTATATGCATTAATTAGATTATAAACCTTGGAGTGCAGTGAGTGCACTATTCTGTGCTTCTAAATGGCTGTATTTACATTTCTGTCATATTGCGTCTGGTGCAAACAGCCAAATTGCTCATAACTGCAAATCTCTTCACGCAGCGTGTTGTTAGGACACGGGGTTACAATGTAATCTGCTCACCTAATGTTTACGTTCTTAATATTTATATTAATTGCTAATTAATAACCTCATGTGGAACTCTGAATCTGCATCTTATTTCGGAGTTTGCTACTGTCCACTGGAGATCGCATTTCGGTCACTGACGCATGCTTTGAGAGCCTTCCTGACTGAATGAATGAAATATGCGGTTTTCCATCAAGGCAACCCGGGGTGCTGAAATATAATTGGCTAAACTTGCATTGGGCGGGTTAAAAGAACCAAAACAAAGTCTTTCCGGCATGTAACTCGCATTTTCAAAGCAGAATATCTGACTTCAGCATTGTTTTTCAGATAAACAAGAATGTTCACTCGGCATGTTTCTTAAATATCTGCAAACATATTATGGTGTTTTTATGCTTTAGAAGAGTCAAAAATACAGCACCTTAAAGCCTTTAAATTGCACTAGTGTCTTGAAAAATATCTAGTCAAATATTATGTACTCTCATCACGGCAAAGATAAAAGAAATCACTAATTAGACATTAGTTATTAAGCCTATTTTGTTTAGAAATGTGTTGAAAAAACTGTATAGACAGACATATATGTTGTTGTGCATGTTTCATGACTTTAAACCAGCCCAGGGACAGATACAAGACCAAATCCCTCAGGTGAAGGCCCACGGGATGACACGTGCTGCCAGTTCCCTGTAAAAAGCTGGATTTATTTATCCAGGCTGTTTTGCCAGGCCTGTATCATCTGATATGCAGGTCAGCAGGGAATTGAGAGTGATCTGTTTCTGAAGCAGCAGATAGAGAGAGAAAGAGTGTGTGTCTCTAAGAGGAAGTGTGTGGTGTGCCAGGAATGGGCTTCTCATTGGCTGCTTCACAAGTATGTAGACTGTGGGCTTTCCTGTTGTGTAAAGGATGCAATCCATTTTTCTCGCTCTTGGTGGGCAATATTTAGCTCAGTTGTTTTAAAGCATGTCAAAATATGTCAGAAGCACATTAAAAAAACTGTTCAAAAGTCTAGCACAATTGTTGCAGTTTTAAAACATATATATTTATTTATACTGTAAATGGGCAAAGACTATAGAATACACAAGATGCATCACTCGTATAGTTTTGAATGGAGAAATGTCAGTCAATATGGGGAATGAAGCACCGCTTTCTAGTACAGGAGCCAATCATCGATCGCTATAGACTGACGTTTCTCCAGGGGAGAAGCTCAGACCAGACGTGTGCTTTTACGACAGTTTGGTGGTCAACAAACACACTGGAATCTCAGCGAATACTTGCTTCACAGACAAGAAATATATCCAAATAAAGCTTGAAATCTGTGCTTTTAAATGAACCAAGTGCACTTGAAAACAGAAGTTTTTTGGTTTTGTAATCTGTATGAAACGAACGCGAGGTACAGTCTGTACTGTCAAACGCACATCACATGACAGCAACTACTCAAACGCACACAAACGTGTAAACAAAGAGTCGCTGTCATTTCTGGAGGAGATTCGCCATTCAGACCAAGTTGTGGATTACTTCAGAAGAGCAGCGCGATCAGACGATCATTATTAGGAGGATAATAATGTGTAGAACGGCCATAAATGAGGTTGGTGATCTCGTTCCTTTCGAGTGCGCATGTGCATTAGCTTGGGCAACCTGAAAATACACAGATTTTGGAACGTTTGGAAACTAAACTGATGAGACAGTTGTTGTTTAATTTTATTGGTGGTTCCAAATGTGTAATGTAATCGTAAGCTTGGCAAACAGTATTGGAGAATTTGATGTTCCCCATTCAGACAGAATGCCCGAGCACACTGCCCGAGAGGCATTTCAAAGATGGCCGGCGAGTGAAATGACGGGACTTTGATATGATTAAGATTATAGAATACACAAAACGTGTCACTCGTATAGTTTTGAATGGGGAAAAGTGTAACGGTCAATATAGTGAATGAAGCCCCGCCTTCTAGTATAGCAGCCATTCATCGATCGCGATAGACTGAGGATTCTCTGGGGGAGGGTCTCAGATCAGATGTGAGTTTCTGCAGATTACGTGTGATTCGAACGTTTAGGAATGAAACTAAAGAGACAGTTGTTGTTTAATTGTATTTGTGATTCCTAATTTGTAATTTAATCATAAGCTTGGCAAGCAGTTTTGGAGAATTTGATGTTTGCCTTTCGGGCATTCTGGGACTTTGATATGGGTTAAAACCACCCGATTCGAATGTTATCACTCGATTGAATGGGCGTTATCAGTGGATATCAGCTGATAGATATGGGCCAGTAGGGGCCTTCTGCGCCTCCTAGTGGGCTCAGAAGGTTGTAATCATCCATCCACATGGTTAATCAGCTATTCTAATAGAGAACAGTTCAGATCCAGATGTGTTTTTACATTACTGTGACGGTTGGGTTTAGGGTTGGGGT
>CAIGQV010019624.1:1478242-1510918 GCA_903798115.1 Danio jaintianensis
GGTTGGGGTTGGCGTTAATAAAATACAATTAATGGGAAATAGTATAATTTCATAAAAAAAATCACGCGTGGCGGTATACACGCTTACCTCCATATGAATGGATTTTCCATAGTTATCAGTTACTCCAGTGGCTCACCGTGTACGTCAGCAGACTTGAGACGTGGAGCGGAGTTGACAGCGATGACTGGGTTCGAATTTTTTTCAGAAAGCAGCTAAGACAAAAGTTAATTATTTGTTTTTATTGCTTTTTTAAAAACAGACGGTTGGGTTTAGGGAAGGAGGAGGGCAGGTTAATCGCTGCTTTTGAAAAATAATCGCTGCTTTTGAAAAAATAATGACCGTTGGGTTTAGGGAAGGAGGAGGGCAGGTCAATCGGAGCGGCCTCTGCTGGATTTACGCGAGAACAGCAGATTAACCATGTGCATGTAGGAACAGTAGGTGCAGTAGACCCCTACTGGCCCATATCTATCAGCTGATATCCACTGATAACGCCCATTCAATCGACTGACAACACTTGAATCCGCTGGTTAAAACTACACACAGAAGCAGCTCAGACTTTTTGACTGGCACATAGTTATCTCAATCTGTGAAAATGACAGTCACACAGATCACATTTGTGTTTTATATGACAGTGTTGTATTAAGCTAATAGTGGAAATATCGTTCTACAGCTATGGGAACAAAATAAGAGACCACTTAGAAATTTTGACTTTCTATGCATTTGTAGTTTGGGTAAAAGGTTATTTTTGTTGTTTTACAAAATGATGACATTTCTTCTAAATTTAAAATAAAAATGTTGCAATTGGGTGGCTCAGTGGTTAGCACTGTCACCTCACAGCAAGAAGGTCACTGGTTTGAGTCCCGGCTGGGTCAGTTGGCATTTCTGTGTGGAGTTTGCATGTTCTCCCCGTGTTAGCGTGGGTTTCCTCTGGGTGCTCTGGTTTCTCCCACAGCCCAAGGACATGCGCTATAGGTGAATTGGATGATTTCAATTGGGCATAGTGTATGAGTGTGTGTGTGTGAATGCGAGAGTGTATGGGTGTTTTCCAGTACTGGGTTGCAGCTGGAAGGGCATCCGCTGCGTAAAACATATGCTGGAATAGTTGGCGGTTCATTCCGCTGTGGCGACCCCTGATAAATAAGGGAGTAAGCGCGAAGGAAAGTAAATTAAATGCATGTTGTAATTGGAATTGTTTTCAGACCTGTTTGCCTTCATTTTTAGACACAGTACCAATGTTTTAACTTCAGAAGAGTTAAGGAATTAATATTTGTTGAAATCAGCCTGATTTTCAAGCATAGCATATGACAACATTTTATTTTAAGCAGTTGTCATTTTCAGAGGGAAAAAAAATGCTCTAAATTAAAAATATATATATTTTTTATATATCATATTTTTATTAATTAGGAAGAATTTAATCAGATATTCATAGAATAAAACAAATATTAGCATTTCACTCACACACACCTAGGATCATATTCAAGTGCTCTCTGAATTTTTTTACATTAGCTGTATTTTCAGAAGGTTATAGACACATTAGCGTTAGCATTACAGTGGTCCCTCGTTTATTGCAGGAGTTACGTTCTAAAAATAACCCACAATAGGCGAAATCCGCAAAGTAGTCCGCTTTATTTTCTACAATTATTCTAGATGTTTTAAGGCTGTAAAACCCCTCACTACACACTTTATACACTTTTCTCAGACAGACATTAACATTCTCACACTTTTCTCTCTTGTTTAAACACTCTCAAAGTTCAAACCTTCATAGAAAAATAAGTCCAGTATTATAGAATGAACCCAAAGATCAAAACCTGTTGTCAGGCACAAACATTCATCGCTGTCAGCAAAAGGTTCATAAAGGTTTTTAGCTTTTGTGCGGATAATGTTGGCATCCAGAGTAATGTTCATGTTCCTGCAGTCACTGATCCACAAAGCGAAAGCAGACTCTATCCTTAAGGGGGTCACACACCGGATGCGCTGCACACATGACACTTGGAAGTAAACACAGACGCGCACATTCGCAAGTTATTTAAAATGAAATTATTCAGATGGCGCTCTTTGGCGCGGCAGAAATATGAACAGTGTCCTGAGTTGTAGATGGGCACCACAGACAGCCGCCAACTTGCGGCGCCGGTGTGCGTACCCTGATATAAACCTATGTTTGCATGGCGCTGCGTGGCGTGGTGCATCTGGTGTGTGACCCCCTTTACGATGGTCTTGCTACGGACAGTTACAACCCTTTTTGCATCGTTGTTGAAACTCACACTGCTAGCGATGGAAGATTTATGTTAATTTGGCAAGCTGAACCCATTCTGTACTGTACATGAGACACGGAGGAGATTGATTAACAATGTTCTACAGCCAATCAGGACGCAGAACACAATGCACTGTAAAAATAAATAAATAGAAACGTGTTATAGCGAGGGACCACTGTATTAGGTTTTATTTATTTATTATTATTATTTTTTCGCTGCTGTTGATAGTCATTAAACTGCCATTTCTAATAACAATGTTATAGGAATTCTTTGTAACTATATAATCTATTTTGTTTCTGAGTTTGATCATCAAACATTCTCAATCGGAGCTGACTTTGGAGAGTTGATTTATCTGCGGTGCGCAGGGATGTTAAACTAAAGCAGTTTAATTATGTGCACAGTCTGCATGTACAATGTCAGATTCCACTGAAATGAAGCGATGCAGCATCTGTGTGGGCATGTGATGGTGTGAAGGTCACTGTGTGCTGTAATTCCATCCCTTCTGTTCACATAGAGCTGTAACCCTCACCCACAGTCATTAGTTCTGTCATGACAAATAGAAAGCTTAGCCGTAGAACTCTTTAGGACTCGCAGTGTTTAAACATGTCAGAAAGCAGCTTTAATTAGCTCCTGAAAGAGTCAGAATCGCCATTAGACACCTTTTTGATGCACAAATGGTTTCAGATACATTGGAGACCTGAGCATGTTAGGACAGAGACTCTCCTGTTTGTTAAAACAAGGCGCACACTGTCAGGTGCAGTTTGGTCTGTGTGTGTGTGTTTTTTTTTTTTAATTGAACAGCAGATGTTTAGCTGTTAGTATCACAGGTGATGTTGGAATAAAATGCATACACTCTCAAAAGTAAAGGTACGAGAGCCGTCACTGGGGTAGTACCTTTTCAAAAGGTACACGTTTGTAACTAAAGAGTCCTTATAAATACCTCAAGGGTACGTACTAGTACCTAAAAAGTTACATTTTATGTACTAATTATAGACCTTTGAGGTACCAAGGGGCCGCCACAGCGGAATGAACTGGCAACTATTCCAGGATATGTTTTACGAAGTGGATGCGCTTCCAGCCGCAACCCAGTACTGGGAAACACCCATGCACACTCATTCACACACGCACTCATACACTACAGTCAATTTAGTTCATTCAATTCACGTATACCGCATGTCTTTGGACTGTGGGGGAAACCGGAGCACCCGGAGGAAACCCACAACAACACGGGGAGAACATGCAAACTCCACACAGAAATGCCTGGGAATAAGACTCGAACCAGCAACCTTCTTGCTGTGAGGCGACAGTGCTAACCATTGAGCCACTATGCTGCCTCTGTAAGGACACCTGTAAATCTTTAAAGTTGCATCTGAACACAGCTGAAATATTAAATGCACCATTGTTAGCCACATTGCTGACTGTTTACAAATAGAGGTGGGAGGAGTCCATAATTTGCTTGGAGGAGTGCACATGGGGAAAAGTAGCTGGTTATGTATAAACCAGCACAAAATCAAGTAAATTATGGCCTCTCTGCGCCGCACCATGACGCACCATCGCAAGTTGCATCGCAAGTTGGCGACTGTCCGCGGTGCTCAGCTACGACCAGCTTCTGATGACGTCGTTTAAATGGTTTCATTCATTTATTCATTTATGACGATGCCATCTGAATAGTTTCATATTAAATAACATGAGAATGTGGTGCGGCACATCCGGTGTGCGACCCCCTTCAGACAAAACAAGCGCTGTATTTTCTACTTGTCTGAGCTTGCAGACACAGCAGAAACTTAATTAAACAAATTTACAAAAGTGAAAATTTAATCCGATGTCACCTTTAAATGTCAAGAAATATTTTTTGAATGTTCAGACGTAAGGTGTTTGATATAAGACTTCGCTCCTTGCTTTTCAGCCCGTGCATGACTAGCAACAAAAGTCTTCAGGCTTCAAGTCTTTTTGCCCTACACTTTTGTAAAATTCAGAAGGTACAAGAAAACCTTGTTTAAAAAGGACAAGCTGCCTGAATCTCCCAAAACACATTTGTATTACTCGGTTCTTTCTATTTTGGAGCTCTTGATAGTCTGTGGGAAAATTCACTTTTACTGGCATTATACTTAAAGGGATAGAACACTCAAATATGAACATTTGCTATTAAATTACTAACCCTCATGCTATCCAAGATTGAGGTCTTTTTTTCTGATCATTACAAATTATTTCTAGCTAAAACTGAGGTCCTTAGGTTTCAGGACAATGGTTTCAAATAAAACTGATTCTGCTATAGACATAAAGGTAACCTACATTTTGAAAAACTTGAAGATGTGTAAGTTAACAGCTAATGGTTATGGTGTATTGTCCTTTTATTGATGGATTAGGTAGACAGATATGCAGATGTATGGATAGGTAAATGCTAATGTGTGAATTTTCAGCTACACAGTCATAATTTTTGTTAAAGATATTCAAGTAGTCATAGAAAACAAAGATAACGGTTTAGATTTCACATATAAACACTTTCACACCAAACACTTGTTATTCCCAGCTTATCCAGAATCTTTTGGTACTAAAAAGATAATTGCATTTATTTTATTGTTGGTGTTGTTAGAATTTGAACTTGCGGACAAAAGTTAGTGATAAGATGCCTGCTCAGATAAGAGCAAACTATCTTGTTGAACTTTGTGTGAACCTTTAAGCAGCAACCTCACCTGAACCGATAAAGTTCTGCTACCTATTGAGTCAGATTTTACAAACTTGCCTAGTACTGCTTGCTTTGTTTGGTTGTATAGACCTGGTGTGATTGTGCATTGTGGGCAGAGTGTGACGTCAAGAGGGAAAATCCGCCAGCCAATATGTGGCACATTTTGGCAGTGACCCCCCTCACGTGCGCGTGTGTGTCCCAGCCTGAGCCCTGCGGCACATTAGCAGCATGCACAGGGAACACCATTGATTTCTTATTGGCACCACACTGAGACACACCAGCCAATTCTCTCTTAATTTTTCCCATTTAACCAGTCAGGAATGTACAAAATAACCACACAAATGCAGGGGAAAGTGTGATGGGACAAAAGGGGACAATCTGAAAAAGCTAACCGTGGCTTGCTATTATGTGTTTTACCCTCCTGTAATGTGCTGACTACTGTCGAATCCTGGTTGCAAACTTATTTGGTCACAAAGTTGTTTTTCTGAATGACGCCGCAAGCAACCACTTGTTAAGATTGTATTGAATCGCCAATATGTAAAAACTGGATCTATGGTGGAAGATTATTTTAGCCTAGTTACTCCAAGTGCTTAAAGATGATGTTTTTCAGCAGATGTTTTTGGCATTAGCATTGGCTCATCAGTGGAATGTAATAGTATTGTTTTGAATTTAACTAAGTATATTTTGATTGACGGTGAAAATATGCCTCTGTAAATGATTGGATCCAAACCACACACCCTTTTCCCATTCTAAACATAGCTTCCTGTGATCAATAAGAGTCATGCAGCCAGTGGTTTAACACTTTGTTTATTGGAAACACACTCCAACATGTAATCAATCGCCCGCTTCAGAACAAGTCCACTTTTTCCTCTCCCTCCCTCGTGCCTCTATATTTGTGTCCGTCCGAGCCTGTATCCAGTATCTCTTTTTCCTTCCTCTCCTATTCTCATCTTTCCTCTCTTTACCACACAGATTATAATAAGCATCCGCTTCAAATAGAAGTATAGTTAAGTAGGCTTTTTTAGTAGGCTGTCAGCTCCAGCTGTCTTTTTACAGCCATAGTTGTTTTTATTGGCTGCTGCATTTTAGCCGCCCAGTTGTGTGGCTCTCATCAAAGCCTATTGATTCAAACTGCTTTTTTGGCGTTGGCGCTCAGGGAGGAAGAGGCAGGGTGGCACAGGGGAAAGCGAGTAGAAAGGACTGTCTTTTTTTCACTGAAGGCTACTGCTACTTTGGATTCTCATGATTTTCTCTCGGCAGGACTAACGGACGGTGTATGGAAGCATACTGATCTTCCAGAATGACGAGTGCTGCACCCGCCCGGAAACCGTACCGAAAGGCACCTCCGCAGCACCGCGAGACGCGTCACACTGTGCCAGTATTTCGAGAGGATGTTAGTGGGAGTGCCTTGCCATCCGCCAACCCTGCAACGTCAGCCCAGCCTGACCCCTGCCAGGTAATTTTCCCCCGAAATCATGCACCTGTTTTGCAGCGTACACGGTTTACAGGCCCTCATCCACAGAGTCCTGAGAGATCTTCATGGTCGCAGGCGTCTGACAGCGAACTGGAAGTCTCAAGCCTTTCTAGTCTAGAACTTAGTGTTCTCCCGCCACCACGGATCTTCAGCCACAGTTCTCTTGTTATGAGACTTCCTCCCAAGAATCTTCGTCAACCAAAAATTAACCGTTTCATCAGCCGTAGTGATGACCTGCTGGTGCTCTCTGCTGACGATGATCTTGCCTCCTCGAGCAGTTCCCAGCAGTGCATCCGAGGCAGCTCTCCATCACATTCCAGCAGGAGTGCGGAGCGTTCCCTGGCCTTCAAAGAGAAAGCGGAGATACTTGTTCCCAGAGAAGAGCAGTGTCCACTGCTTGCAGCATCTCAGATGCATGTCCTTCCACCCAAGGGCATCCTTAAGCAGTCTCACCAGTTGGGAGTTTGCCCTTCTGACAGTCTGCGCAAGTCTAAGTCGGCAGAAATGTTAGACAAGGCACAAAGTCGTGGAAGAAGCAGGAAGCCTAAAAGCATGTCCTTGGACAGGGAGAAGGGGGTACGAGTCTCTCCCATGGGACATGGAACTTCCACATCGTCTATATCTCCAAGCTCCATGCTACCAGACTGGAAAATGCAGCTGCTTGAGGAAAAGGTCAAATTTTCACAGTTTGTAGATGAAATCACCTACCGGGTGCTAAGCCCTGCCAATCTAAAGATGTTGCGCGGGAACTTTCCAAAGTCTTCAAAAGGTAAACAAACCAAGCAGCACAGTAATCCCCAACAGTATGAATTCAAGGACCATCATGAGAAAAAACAAGAAAGGTATCGACCTTGGGATGAGTGGGCTCATAGCAGAACAAGCAGACAATCGAAGGAAGTGAGACCCAAGACATGGCACATCTCAGGTGATAGTCCAGAGAGAGTGCCGGAAAAGCAGCATGTTGATCCTCATCGGGAAGGAGCCCGACCTAAAGCCGAAGGGCCAATTTACAGTCGTGTCGGGGGCAGCGATGATTCCGAATGGGATGACAGGACTCCAGTGGGGGTTCAGCTCCAGGTTCCCCATATAGAGAACCGAACCCTGCAGAAGGACAATGTAGACAAGTCAGGGTTGCCAAAGGGTGAGATTCCCATTATTCGTGTGGAGGGTGAGAAAACGTCTTTATCACAAGTGACTGCCTTTACTATATTATCACAAATCAAGGTATGTGATTGATTCATTTTTATTGCATGAAAGTCCAGTTTTGCATTAAAATATCTACCCATTTAATGCGTATCCATGAATATTATTGCATTTTTCAAACAAAATGTTTTGTAAATAGCAGTTGTTTAGTTAAAATGATATATTTTCTTATCATTTATTCATCCTCATATCAGTTGTACTGTGATGTCAAAATGTTGATGCTGCTTGTTTCAGTACAATGAAAGTGGATTTTGACGTTAAACTTTTCCTTAATTCTGTCAGCATAATGACCTTTGTCCTCATCTCACTCTTTTCGTATGATGCTTTGCTCTGAACATGAGAGTTTACTCAAACCCCCATCACCAGTTGTCACTTTGGCAACAGTTTCATCAACTTTGCCCTTGGCATTTTTATTTTGATCACAGATATTCATCCGACAACAAGGAAATACATAATTAGTCTTTAAACAACAGCATTGTTTACAAGCTTCCTCTACATTTGACAAATGTAAAAAAAAAAAAGCATTGTCATTTTCAGCGCAGTGGGATACAGTGGCCATTTAGCTGGCAGAAAATAAATACAGGCTGTCAGAACGATTTTATAGCTTCACTAGGCATGTGCATATTGACCTGTTTGGCAGAGATGATGGCGTCAAATGCTTTCCCTGCATTTTTTAAAATTGTTTTTTTTGTTTTGTTTTGTTGTGATTGTGAAATAATTAGGCAACACAAAGGCCATTTATAAAATGACACATGATATATGCCCTAGTGTGTGAATATATTTACAGGTACTACACTGTTAAAAAAAATTAATATTGTAAAAAATTCATAACAACATATGTTTCTAGGTTACTTTAACTTATCCTTATTTATTTCTATAGCACTTTTAGGAGCTTAACATAAAAGTTCTAAACTAACTCCATGTTTTTTAAATGATATCACCTAGCGGTAGCATATATAATGTAAAAAGTAAGGGACCAAGAACTGAGCCTTGTGGTACCCCTCAGTGTACTTTTGATCAGTATGATGCCTCTTCATTAACTGATACAAATATTAATAAGTTATTCATGTTTCAAGTTTATTTTTTAAGTTATGCAATTTTAACTTATTGGTTGTGTCAGTTTAATTGATGTAAGTTTAAATGACTAGTAAAGTTAGTTTGATTCAACTTAAAAATTGAAGGCAGCAACCATTTTTTACAATGTGTCTGTTTAGAATTACAATGTCTGTCCATCAAAATTGTATCCTATGTGTTCAACAATATGATAATACTTAAAAATGAGAAGCATTTAGCAATTGTTTTATAACCACACATGAGATAAGTCCAGAATCAGGGGAAAAGTTGAGAGTTTTTGTTTAGTCTATTGGTAAAAAAGACAAATACACAGCAGTCTGAGACATTTGTTGTAATATGTTGTAACTGATTCCTCTAATACACAGCAATATGTTTATGTAAAAGGATGTTCAGTTTTCATGTACTAAATGCGTGTTCTTTCTTACAGGAGTCCTTATCAGATGCCGACAGAATCAAGTACGTTTATTTTCTTTCTCTTCATTGTGATGTTTTCATTTCAAGTCTTCAAAAATGTTGCCAATTTCAGTCATTTTTTGCAGGGTGTCATTTATTTGTTTCGATATTTAGTTCCAGTGTCCTTGTACAGGGTTCCACGGGTCTTAAAGTCTTTAAAAAAAAATCTTTAATCGCTTTTCCTTGAATTAAGGACTTTAAATCAGAGCAATGGCGTTCATTTTGACAAGAAAAGAAAAAGAAGCACAATTTTTTTTATCAATTTAAAATACTACATTTATAATAAATATTTTATCACATTTTATAAATGCATTTTTTATCATTTATAATTTCATTATATCTTGCTGAATGTTTTTTTTCCCTTAAATTTTCTGTAGCTGTTACTAAAAAAGTCTTAATGTCTTAAATGTACCCTCATAAAACCTGCTGAAAGCCTGTTGTATAATTCATGACATGCATTGAATAGTTCAAGTGTTAGGTAGCATTAGCCACCTAAGCTGACCCTAAAGCTGATTATTCATTGGCTCTTGCTGTTGAATGGCACGGTTGGCCAAGAGCCAATCAGGTGAGAAGATTTAAGGGATTCCCAGCTGATTATCCCAGAGACTCCAGAGTGATGGGGGCTGACTCTTGGGCTTATGGGGTGTTTGGAGTGAATGTCAGAATGACAAGCTGCTGGCTGTGAGGTCTTGTGATAAAAGAGAGTTCCCACCTTCTATTAACATCAGACGTCCCGCTACCCCTCAGGTGCTCACTAGGGTACTAGGTCGAATGCTCTTTGATCAGTGACGTCTTGCCTACTTTCCAGGCTCACAGGGATTGTAAGGCTTTTAGGCTTCAATACCAACCAGCAGGAGCTCATAGTAAGGAGATTCTGCTTTCTGCACAGGGGCTTTCAGTTTCACAGTTTTATGTTTCCGTCCTGTTCTGTGTACTCTTTGTTGCTGCTTCAGTATATTGGGGGAACAAACAACCCAAATTTCAAACAAGACAACACAAATATGCCAAAACAAGCACAGGATACCTGAGGTGCTTTCATTTTTATACTTCAATTTGCTGGTCTGGCTTGCCTAGCTTTCATATTACATAAATTTTTATCATTCCTTTTTTTCAAGATAATTATTATTTAATAGATAATATATTTAATATTTAAAGGTGCCGTTAAATTAAAATACATTTTTATTTATATGATGGTATCAGTCTGTTAGTTTTAAGGATATCTATAAGCTAGTGTGCTTCAAAACAGTGACAAAATTTGCGTTTAGAAAATATAAAACCGATATAAGCATGTAAAGCTTGCAGTTTGTCACTTCCGCCTAAATGGATCAACGTTTTTTTTCACGTCACCTCATAATTCAGTTTCTCATCAAATCTTGACCAATCTAATGCTCTCTAGTATCTGACATGCCCTGCCCCCTTCAAGACGTTATTGGTGCAATGTTGGTTTGATTACAGAAAAGTGTAGTAGAGACCTATACTGCGTTCACATCGGACGTGGTTGAATCGTTAAGCGCTGATTATTTACATACCTATGCAAAGATGCAATCCGCGGCATGGTCTGCATGAATGAGATTGGAATAGAATAAAGTAAAACAAATAAGTCAGAAGAGAGTTATATGCCACAAACAAAGAGTTTCTGTGCAATAAAATAAATGAATTTGATCACCTCCAACAGGGGCTTCACCCAGTATACTGTCTAACGGCTAGGCCTGTCACAATAATCAATATATGGACTTATTGCACAACACATGGACATGACCTCAATCATTTTTGTTGATGGAATATATATCGCCCATACATAAAAACCAATTCTAGCAACATTTAAGCTGATTGTGCAACCTCTCTATCTCTATTGGAGGTGTCAGTGTGGTTAAAAAACACTACACTATTTACTATAAATTACTTTAGTAAATTACTTCATGTGTGTGCCTGACGACTGAAAATAGATCCAGTAGCAGATATCGCAGCCTCTGTTACTTTTTACCTTGCACTTTTTTGTTAACATTTATTATTATCTATTTAGGTGTTTTCACATTCTGATTGCAATGCCTCATTATTAAACTGTTAAAATGTCTATAATTAAATGAAATATTCTTAAGAATAAAATATGATGTGTTCTTTGGAAGAGTGTACTTGCGTTGTGATGATATTATATTGTCATTCTGGCATAAAAAGGTCTTAAAATGACAATAATATTGTTTATTGTAATATATTTTTGTGCAATATATCATACAACAAAAATAAATATCATGACAGGCCTACTAACGGCAAAGGTAAAGTGTAAAAATTGGTCAATTAGACCATGACGACCTTTCCTGGATTGCTCCCATGTAGGGCTGACAGGAAGCTAACAGAGCGCAGTCTGACTCAGTGTTAGCTTCATGTGACGCCAGGCGGAAGTGTGCCGGACACGGGCGGTCGGCAGACACATCTATCGATTGGCCTAGTTGTCTGTTTGATGGGTGGAGAGAGCTGAACGCTGGCTGGAGTCTGAAGATGGCTTTCTCCATCATCCGTTTCCACACCCCTCGGGCTGGAAATCTCAAATAAATGTTGGCTATTGTTGTAAATCACACACAAAAAAGCATTGTGGGTCTGTTTTAATTTCCTCAAGACATGTGATATACGAACTCTTCTCAGTTCTACCACAATATTAAATGGATAGTTCACCCAAAAATGAAAACGATGCCATCATTTACTCATCCTCCACTTATTCCAAACCGGTTACTTTCTCCTGTTGAACAGAATTGAAGATATACTGAAGAATGCTGGTAAAAACAGCCATTGACTTCCATAGTATTTTTTTTGTTTCTACTATCTAAGTCAATGGCTGCTTTTTTCCAATGTACATTTTGATTTCACATGGACTTTAATCATGACGTGTGAATGTCTCCATTGCAAGATTCATAGAGCCTGCATTGGCACCAATAGTGTCAAAATCAGCCATCGGTCCCGTTCCCACTCATAGTTCCTGCCAGCCTCTGCTGACACTTTCATTCATTTCAGCAGTCTCAGAGCCTTTTATAAGCACAGTGGTTTGTATGTGATAGCGCAACATAAATGCTCTCCAGTTTGACTTTATTTGGACTTCATTTGTCATAATTCTCATGCTGTTTCACTGGGAGAGATCGAGCTGACAAATGCAAGGTTATAATAGTTTTGGATGCTTCATTAGTTTTAGTTTTTATTTCGTTTCTACTTTTTGTTTTCAAATTCAGTTAGTTGTAATTCGTTTTCAGAGGTAGATTTACTAGTTTTTATTGGTTTCAATATTTTGTAATTGCTTAGTTTTAGTTTAGTTTTTATTAGTTTCAGTATTAGTTTTAGTTTTTTTGTTTGTTTTTTTGTAAATAAGGATATTTTTTAGGTGCAAGATTCAAAATCATCAGAATAAATATTGTATAATAAAAACTCAACCAAAGATAGGCTTTTTTGACACAAGAACACTGCCATCTACCACAACCATCTACCCATCCTCAAATTCAAATACAGCAGCCCACAAGATAACGTTATCAGCCTTAAGTACAATATGTGTGCAAGGCTGCTTCTGAGGTTAAACACACAGTAGTGATGGGAAGTTCAGATCTTTAACGTGAACCGGATCTTTCGTGACAATCTTTTCAAGTTTGGACTCAACATATCAAAAATATGTAGTCAGCAATCATAATTTCAGTCAGTTAAAGCATCACCATGATCTGAAAAGTTTCTTACAATTAAGTTTTGCAACCCAACTGAAGCATGATTCACTTATTTAAAGTCCATTACGACTTTCTGTTATGAAATACACTTACGTTTGGCCAGATCCTCTTATTTAAGCCCTCGGTTTACGCGCGCTGCAGTTGTTCAAGTTTAGTTCAGTCACAGCAGGCTGTCATGTACTGTTTGTGTTCGGTTTACTGAATCACGCATGCGCAGTATTATCAGTTCACCGCTTCTCAAATCTGATCTCTGTGCACTGTTCTAATAGCTAAATAACTCAGGAAATTGGTTTATTTCGAGTCAGAGGGGGGTATCAGGCATGTTAAAAAGTAAGTTGTGGATAAGTACTTAACGTTACTGGAGACACGAATCATTTCAAATGATTCAGTTGGTAGATTAGTTCAACCGGTTCACTTAGAAGATCCGGTTAAAAAGAATGATTCGTTCGCGATCGCGATCACTAATACAGAAATAAAACCCATTATTTGGCACAAATGTATTTAATCAATACCTTTTTAATGTATTTAATGTTGTCACCGTTCTGCTGTTATGTCCAGCCGTTGTTTTTGTCACGGGAGAAACAGCGAGGATGACTGGAGGAGAACCGGCTTGATCTGGCCAATGGCAGCAGGACTACAGACTCTGAGGTGCCGTACGGGTCAAACACCGGGCAGCGCGAAATAAATAGGTTTACTTCTAAAAGGCATACAGTAGACTTATGTATTAAATCCATTTACAAAGACAAAAACGAAGGATGTTTTTGCTATAATTTTAGTTAGTTTCAGTTAGTTTTGTAAGTACACAATACAGTTTCAGTTCTAGTTTTTAAAAAAAACTCGTTTTTATTTTTATTTCAGTTAACGAACATGTTTTTTCAATTCTAGTTTTTTTTTTTTTAATATAATTTTACTATAAAGTTATAGTAATTTTACTATAATTAAACTTATAAAGTTACTATAATAACCTTGGACAAATGAGATATTGGATGCGAGGAACTGCTGGAAGAGTGTAGTTTTAATGGAATTTGATACCACACGCCGTATGGGAGAAAAACCTCCACATTTTGCGATGCAGGTGTCTGTGGTCCTTCACTGACTCGGTAGGTGCAGAGAATAGTGTCAAACAGCCGTGTGTGTATGGACCATCCTGTCGCAAAATGTGGCGAAAATCCTTGACAACGGTAATAGTTTGATTGCGTTGTTTACATGTCTGTACTGCACTTCAATTATGCGACTAAAATCGGCATACTCCACATGTCTTAATTCCATTTCTGTTTAGTTCGATTATGATTTTAATCAGATTAAATTAATCGAAAATCGTTTACATGGTAGACTCTTAATCAGAGTATTGTCTTAATCGTATTAAAATTGGATTATTGGTGTCCACATAAGCGTACTCACTGACTACGTTTACATGGACATCAGTAATCTAATTATTTGCCTTAATCTGAATAAGACAATAATATGATTAAGGTGTTTACATGAGGTGCATTTTGAATGCTCCTTTCATGTTCCTGTTTTACATGTTAAGTACAGGGGTGCCCAAACTCGGTCCTGGAGGGCCGGTGTCCTGCATAGTTTATCTTCAACTTCCTTCAACACACATGCCTGGAAGTTTCAAGTATACCTAGAAAGAGCTTGATTAGCTGCTTCAGGTGTGTTTAATTGGGGTTGGAACTAAAAGTTGTCAGGCGCAAACATTCACCGCTGTCAGCAAAAGTTTCATAAAGCTTTTTAGCTAATGTTGGCATCCAGTGTAATGTTCTTTTTCCTGCAGTCACTGATCCACAAAGCTAAAGCAGACTCCATCCTTAAGGGGGTCGCACACTGGATGCGCACGCACATGACAGTTGGAAGTAAACACTGACGCGCATATTTGCATGTTATTTAAAATGAAATTATTGTTCATATTTCTGCCATGCCACAGTGTCCTGAGTCGTAGCTGGGCATCACAGACAGCCGCTGACCTGGAGCGCCGGTGTCCATACCCTGATATAAACCTATGCAGTGCTTCCCACACATAGACTTTACTTGGGTGGGCCGCCCAGGTATATTAACGGCCGCCCAAGTATATTTTGTGACACGTTTTTTTTACTATTATTATCATCCTTTTACACTTTTTTTTTTTTGTATCCGCCCAATATAAACAATCATCCGCGAGCGATTAAGTAGTGGAAAATCTTCTCTCCTTTACCCGTTTCATACTGCTCGTTCTGTGTGTGCGAGAACTGTCAACCCTCCCACAGGTAATCTCACGTGCTCTGCAGACCCACAGAGACCCGCACCTTTTTGCATCCAGCCAGGGTTTCTAAATCTCCTAAAATGTCCGGGATTTGGTTTTGCTTTCGTTTTCTAAGCTGCCGTTAATTTTATGTGCACAGCCGCGAGAGAGACATTAAATAATTAGTTCTTTAATCTAAAAGACTCAGACAAACTAAATACACAGAGAGGACGAAATTACATCTAAATTGGCTGCAGAATATTTGTACACCATTAGAAATGGGTAATCAACTCATTTGTCTTATTTAAATAATCTACACGTTTTATTCTTGTAATTATTATAATTTTTAGAGATTGTTTTTATTCATTTTTTCTGTCCTTTATTTCTCATTTGCTGTATATTTGATCAATTTGATGATGTCAATATATTACATATTTTATACATCTAAAATGCTTTTGGCAGCACTGTACAAAATGTCATGCCAATAAAGCAATCTGGACTTGAATGAGAGATAGAGAGAAGCAGATTTTGCCTGTCAGTGGGTGCGCATGGCTCCTGAATGGCATAAAAGAGAAATAGTGGATTTCTTTTTTTATTTATTCAACAGTCTTTTTTTTATAACTTTAACCCATTGAAAAGAAAGTTTAAAACAGATAATAATAAAAATAGTGTTAGAAATCAAATGTTTTGTTTGTCGCATATAGTTAACTATTTATGTGCTGTGGGTAAAAGGTGTGTTTCAATCTGGCTACCACTGCAAGTATATTTCAGACCTGTGGGAAGCACTGCTATGTATACAATTCTAAAATGCATGGCGCTGCACATACGGTGTGCGACCCCCTTTACGATGGTCTTGCTGCGGACAGTTACACCCCTTTTTGCATCCTTGTTGGAACTCACACTGCTAGCGATCGAAGATTTATGTTCATTTGGCAAGCTGAACTTATTGTACTTATTGTACTATTGTACAAGCTGTACTGTACAGGAGACACGGAGGAGATTGTGATTGACAATGGTCTACAGCCAATCAGGACGCAGAACACAATGCACTGTAAAAAAAAAAAAAAAAAGACATGTCAAATTGCACTAAAGAAAATCCGCGAAACTGCGAGGCCGTGAAAGGTGAACCGCGTTACAGTGAGGGAGCACTGTATATTGAAAATATGCCTTGAAATTATCAGCTAGTCTTTGTCAATACTGTATGCATTCATCCTTACTGATTTAATTTGCAGGATTTGTGAGGAGTTTTTTCTTTTTGGCTCATGGTTGAGAATGTCTTTGCTAACCTTGAAGCAGACAAAGCTGCTTTTCATGGCTGAAAGCAACATATGCACATTCAACAAAGTGTGACCGCCAATCGCGAGAATCTTTTATTTTTTTCACACCAAAATCTGAACTTGACGATCCTCCTCAATTAAATCAAGTGGGGGATTTTCCAAACAGATGTTAGGGTTTGTGCACAAAACCCCATAATGAGTGCGTGAGCGGGCATCACACATTCAATTCCGCATCTTTTATGTCATCTGAATAAAAAAAAAAAACAATTAAGCCAGTCATTTTATGTGTTCTTCTTTGGGGAATGTGCAGCACGTCTCCTAAAAGCACACACTCGCTTCTCTTTGTGCTTTTTACATTCGCTACTTTGTTCTTGTGCTCCATTTGTGCTCTAAACATGCCTGTGAACCAGCAATTTGCCACTAAAAAGAGTTACGTTGGTGTATTTATAGCTGAAAAAACCCATCTAGGTCTATAGCATGAATCATTGATGCTCATGTTTTTCTGCTTTGCTGTTGCTTTCAGCTGGCTCACGTTGACACGTTGTGTGAGTATCGGTCTGGAAGTGTGCGTTTCTCCTTGCTTCCTAATGTTTCCTGTGCTACTCTGAATTGCGGAAAAGACTGGAAAAGGACGTTGCATATTCTTTAGGATTCTCGAGAGCCAGTCAGTGAGAGATTTGAAGTCTTTAAGCATTTTCAAATCCCTCATTTGTGTGTGGAGTTTGAGTCCCACAGGTCTGTCTGATGACACCGTGATGAAGACTTGCATAAAGGGTCCTCCTTTAAAATTTGTTTTGCTACCACTTTTTTCTTTTTGGAAAAATAAACATTTCATCACATATCAGTCTTTGTGTTATCAATACCTTTCATAAGGCTGAATTATACTTCTGCATCGAGTGATCGCCGTAACCCATGGCGCATGCCTTGAGCGTATCTGTGCATTTATACTTCTACATGCGGTTTGTGTTGCTCTGCAATAACACTTTTGAAACGTTAGCTAGCAGTGAGGGTTTTATGTTCCTCTGTGTCGAGTTTCTTCGCGGGTGTTTTTAATGCTACATATAATACAAGTAGTTCAAACTCGCTCATTCGGAGGCGGGAACCAGCAGAAGTGCAACAACTTTAATCACAAGGTAAACACAAAACAAAAGTCTCCATCTGGAGCTCCTCCACGAGACTCGACACTTGTTAAACACTCGCTTCATTGGGCTTGCTGCTCTGCCGTGGCTCTCAGCCCTGCCCACATTCGTCACCGCAACCAATCCGACCAATCACAGAGCTTGCGCCTCACCACGGCGAGGGCTGTGCGACGGCATGAAGGCTGCGCAGGACCATATGCGTGCGCTTGACGCAGAAGTATAAATCAGCCTTAATGGTACGTTCACACTAGATGCGGATGAAGCGTCAAGCCTGAGTGATTTACATGGTAAGTCAATGCAAAGACGCAATCAGACATCCTGCAGTGCTATTCCTGTGAATGAGGCGGCACGAATGACGTGGTTCGAGTGAATGACTTGAGCGTTTCGACAAATTGAGCATTTCAGGTGTTTGACACGCCAACGCATGGTTCGCCTGAATTGCTCAAGTTGAAAGATCTGAACTTTGACGGACATTCGCGCCATGTTAACCAATCACGAGCTTGCTCTAGTAGGGGCATGATTAGGACAAAGCACCTGCAGTTGTTGTCCCGAGGGGAAATCCTCCTGCTGACACAGGACAACAGCTCATCAAACTGGGAGCGGTACACCTCTGAAGGATCTAATGGACTCAGACACGGCACCGAACAAATCTGCTGTTTTTCAGCCTTTCTAAAGCACATAAAGCACAACTCAATAAAATCCATGTCAGCCATTAGCAACAAAACGCCCTCTCATGACTCGAATCCGCATCTATTGTGAAGTGAATTTCACGAGCGAATGAAACGAGTTCATGCATTTAATTACGTGCGAATATTACGATCTGCTCGCGCAGGCCGCATCTGGTGTGAAAGCCCCATTATGCCTTGATCACACCGAATGCGCTATTTGCGTTGAGGAACAAACTTTTTTTTTTTTTTGCACGCTGCTTATGCACCCTACATGCCTCACGTTTTAACTGCGTGCTGCGCTTCGCGTTTTTGTCGTTACACTGTGCGTCTGCAGTTAAAAAAAGTCAACTCTGAGAGAAAAAGCACGCTAAGTCAGTCGCGTCTTTTTCATTCTCCAATCAAATGAAAGCAGAGGCGGGGTTTCCGTTGAGGTGACAGCAGAGTTTGTGCTGTCAAGACAACAACAAAGACTTTTAAAGATGGAGGAGAGACTAGTGGTCGCTGTTTCGAGTAATGCAGAGCTGTGTGACTTCACAAATCTTGAATATCACAATATTATTAAATATTACAATTATAACAATATCAACAGCAATGCTCGCGCACAATACACAGCTGATTCAGAGGTTGCCTAGTGAAATAAAAAGTGCAGCACACTTCTTTTTTTTCTAGTCAATAAGAATATATATATATATATATATATATATATATATATATATAAAATGACTATACAGTGTTATTTTACATTTGATTATTAAATTTGTGTATCTGAATATTGCTAGACTTTCAGAAAATGCTCAAAGAAACACTGTATATTTTATGTGTACAGTATCGTTGCTCTACTGTTGCTTTGTGATTGGTTTATTTTATGCTATTCATTTCATGTGGTCAAATTATATATTCAACATCGCGATTTATACCGTATAACAATAAATATAGCAGTATATTTCAATATCGTGCAGCATTCTCTACAGCAGATGTGTTCAGCATCACTGCAGCTGCACACACACACACACACTCCGCCTCCTAATCACACGTTCACACACCTGCATGACTAACACTTAACTCGCTCTCAGTAGGCACAACATTTAACCTAATGTTATACTGCAGAGAGCCTTTTAATCATCAGGCTGAAGGTTGTTCAGCAGTTTTTACGCACGTGCAGTTTTCTGTGCATTAGTTTTGGGAAAGCGTGCTCGTTTCAACACCTTCATTGTGTTGTGGATGTGCTTGCAGTTGGAGTAATTGGGAGATTTCGGAGTCTTGTCGGGGTTGAAGACTCAGGCATCATTATGTGTTTGACACCTTCTGCTGTACATTGGCTGTAAGATGTGAAAGTAGCTGAGATACACATGTAGTCCTGTAATAGACCCTGTAGGGGATTATAGGTACTGGATGCCATCTTGTTTTTGAGTTGTTTTCCTTTATTAAGTTGCGTACCAAATGACACAATATACACTGTACACTTAAATGTCATTGTGTATTAGATTATTAACACTAACATTTTGTTTGCTAAACGGAAATTCTAACCGTTTCCCAGGCGACAATTACAGTAAGGGTCAGCAAATAAATGAAATAAATGACCAAACTAGCAAATAGTACCTCTCATGAGTATGACCGAATTCATCATCGGGACGAGGCATACACACTTACATTTGAGCGTTTTTGTTTGCAAAAATAAAAAGTAAATTATAATAATAATCCAAAATAAAAAAGTAATTTAACCTCAGCTGCCAATAGCTCTTCCCCCTCATCAGAAGCTCCTCCCCTTTTACGACATGAGCAAAGCTGTGACCTTTGAGTGCATGAAGTGTTCAACATTACATCTTTTCTTTTCGGTTCAATAAGTACATCATCCTGGTAATTACAGTCCACTTATTCTTTTTTAGAATTGTTTTGTGTATATAATAAGTTATAGTTACTAGTTACTTCTCACAAATAGTAACTGACTTAGTAACTGAGTTACATTATTATAAAAGTAACTAATTACCAGGGAAAGTAACTATTGCGTTACTTAAAAAAAATCTAATTTGTCAAATGACTATAAAATAAATATAAAACATTGTAAACTAATCTACATTATTTTAATGTTTTTGTGGGACAATGTGAGAGACAACGGCAGCATGTCCTCAACTATATATCTAGATATTATTTTGTTTAATTCTGTCTGAGTAATAAGTGTTTGCGGTGGAGAAAACTGAAGTTTTATTTGCTTTGACGTCATGGCTTCATCTCCTCCTTTGGTAGCAGAGCTTACGTTATTATGGTATATTAGCCACTCATTTTGTGGCGGCATGTGAGGACGTGAGGCGCTTCATTAGATTAGAATTACGGTCACCAACGCAGAGAAACTCTTTTTTTCCTGGGCATAAGTTGCACGATACATAAACATTCTTGCCTTTCACCTCAACGAGGGAAAAGTAGTGCTTATATTTCCAGTTTGCAAATGCTACCTTTGAACTTGTTAGGGACCGAGCACCGAACGGTGCGTAGGCCCTATTGGAATTGCTCCGTTTATTATTATTATTAGGGACCGAGCACTGAACGGTGCGTAGGCCCTATTGGAATTGCTCCGTTTATTATTATTCTTATTCTTCTTCTTCTCCGGAATGAATCGCCTTTTTGAGGGTCTAAACATGCACGAAAACTCACGAAACTTTGCACACGCCCCAGAAGTGGCGAAAATTTACGTTTGTTATAGGTTTCGGAAGTGGGTGTGGCAAAATGACTCGACAGCGCCACCTATGCACATTTGACGGACTGGCCCCCGAGCTACGTTTCACGCACACGTACGAAAATTGGCACACACATCAAACATGCCAAAACCTACAAAAAAGTCTCCTGGAGCAAAATCTCAAACCCAACAGGAAGTCGGATATTTTTAACTTCCTCTGCCGAAAAAGTGCAGTTTTTGCCATTTCCAGGCGTCGTACTTTAACGAACTCCTACTAGGGATTTCATCAGATCAACACCAAAATTAGGTATTGTCATCTAAAGGCCTTGGCGATGTTAAATTGCGAAGATCTAGAGTTTTCGTCGAAGGGCATGTCCGTGGCGCCCTCACAAACTTTGACGCTTCGCCACGAAACAGGAAGTTGTTATAACTCAGGCATACATTGTCTGATGTGCTGTAAAATCCATATGTTTGATAACAGTCCTGACCTGAACACATTTAAATGCCAATATCCAGATACAGTTATAGCGCCACCTGCTGGCAACAGGAAGTTACTTGTTTTACGGTGTAACAAACTCCTCCTACAAATTTTATCACATCGAATCCATGTTCCATTAGTTTAGTCCAAAGGCCTTTGTGATGTTAAATTGTGAAGATCTAGAGTTTTCGCCGAAGGGCGTGTCCGTGGCGGACTGAGAAAGTGCGATGCTTCGCCATGGAGGAGGAAACACTTATAACTCAGCCAAACAATGTCTGATCTGCCTGAAAATGCACATGGTTGATAAAATTCCTCTCCTGAAGACATCTACATGCCAATATTGAGTCACAGCCATAGCGCCACCTGCTGACAGAAGGAAGTTTGGCATAAATCAGTGATTTTCTCAGGTGTTTTAATATATATCGGCTAAAATATTATTGTCCGCTGTTCTCTGTCTTCCTAAGGCCACCGGGCGGCGGTGAGCCCGGGTGCGAGGTCCCTTTCATCGCTGCTTGCAGCTTTAATTGGATTTGACATCGTTCTGACTCCTGGTCGTTGGTGTGTGTGACTTACTGTGTGTGTGCTTGTGTGTGAACACCCGCATTACTCTGCCTCCAATTGGCAAACGATGGACTTGTACTCTGTCCAAGCCAATCACCACGTTCACAGACACACCAATCATCATCACTGGTTGGTTATGTGTCCCGCCCCAGCCCAGAACACACACACACACACCCCAGAGAAAGAGAGGTCCTATGGCTGAGAGAGGCACTGCTTGCATGAAAACCGCTTCAATGTTCTCAATTATAGTAAGGCGCATTTTATTGTCAGTAATAGTAACGGCGATGTAACCAGGGAAACAGTAATTAATTTGATTACTCGTTACTGACAAAAGTAACGCCGTTAGTAACACCGTTTATTTATAGCGCTGTTATTCCCATCACTGCTAATATCTGCCATCATGGCAAAGACAAAAATAATTATTAAAACTATTAGATTTTAAAATGTGTTGACAAACAGCTCTCTGTACATTAAACAGCACTTGGGCAATATATTTTAAATAATAAAAATTCCCCAGGAGGGCTAATCATTTTGAATTCAACTGTATATAGAAGAGAACAACCTTGAAAATGATTCCTTAAGTTCAAATAAATACCTAATTATGAAAATTCATTAATCAGTCAGTGTCCACAAAACACTGTAAAATGCAATATAAGATGATTATATGAAACATGCATGATGCTAATGACACATTCTTTCCCCATCACTGATGTCAAATCTGAGCAAAGCGTTAGCGCACTTTATATTTCTCCAGACATAAACATATATGAGATGCTTACGATGTTACAGAGACAGCAGCCATATTTAAATGTCGTTTCATAAACATCTCTATGGAGTTCATTACCTTTCTGTTTGCAATATGAGCTGTAAAATGACACCAGACATGACAGAACGGTCTATTAGAGGAATACTATATGTGGAAATGTGAGCTTGCACAAATGCACATCACAAATGCTTTTCGAGGCAAGATGAAGAAAAAAAATCATGTCCTTCCAGTGTCATCCTCCAGTTTTTCTCTCTGTTCTTCCAGTGTTTATAAATACGTCCTCTGGTTACCATGGAAACAGCCGTAAAGGAGTTTAGTGTCTATCATTGCACACACATGGTAGCGCAAACTATAAATGACATGTTTTAAATCTAATTAGAGCTTAAGCGACAACAGTTATGGGACGGGTCACTTCAGATTATGCTGCTGATTTGAATTGTCAATTAATTGCGAGTCCAGTTTTTGAGGATTTCAGGATTTCATTTCGATGTCTTAGCTTTGGTCTTGGATGAGCTGCGCAGGGGCATTGCAAATATGGCTGCCGAATGAACTTGACTTTCCTTGAAAGGGACTTTGATGAGGATGGTGACCTTTAGTGATTCAATGCTGTTAACTCTTATCTGACTCTATGTATCTGTTTCTCATTCATTCCGTTCTTTTGCTCTCATATATTTGCAGAATCCTCCAGCAGCAAAATGAAGACCTCCGCCGCCGACTGTCCCAGACCACGCATAAGATGGAGGCCATGGAGACGGAGTTCGAAACCAGTCGACACTACATGCAGGCAGAGCTGGGTCGAACTAGAGACGACCTGGAGAAAATGAGAGACAAGTTCAGAAGGTTAGTCAAAACACACACTCACACACAAACAAACATTACCACTTGTGCACTACATATCAAAGATGGTTTTGGTTTAATCCAGCTGCTTTTGTGATTATTTAAATGTTTGTAACAGAAATGATCATACTGTGTGGTTGAAAAGTCTGAAACTGTATGAAGTTGCATAACCAGTGTTGAGGGAAAGTTACTTTAGAAAGTAATGCATTACAATATTGACTTACTCTTCCAAAAAGTAACTAGTTGCCTTTGGGGAAAGTTACTTTTAGAAATAATGCATTACAATATTGGGTTACTCCCCAAAAAAGTAACTAGTTGCATTTGGGGAAAGTTACTTTTAGAAATAATGCATTACAATATTGGGTTACTCCCCAAAAAAGTAACTAGTTGCATTTGGGGAAAGTTACTTTTAGAAATAATGCATTACAATATTGAGTTACTCCCCAAAAAAGTAACTAGTTGTGTTACTTAGTTACTTTTTATGGTAAGAAATGCGTTACGTTACTTTTGAGTTACTTTTCCTTACCTTTGCTGAGGCTTGATCTCTTTCAGAACCTGCAGGGTTTTTTATATACTTTTTTAAATAGAGGAGCTCTGCATTTAACAACGAAATTTATAAATCACACCTTCACCTACAGTTTAAAGCAATGTGTTTGCTACTTTTGTACTTTTTGTCTTATTAGTTAAGTAAAATCGCTGTCCATTGAGACAATCTACTTTTAATTTTTTTTTTAAATGCGTTCAAAATTCATTCATTCATTCATTTTCTTTTCAGCTTAGTCCCTTTATTAATCTGGGGTCGCCACAGCGGAATGAACCGCCAACTTATCCAGCATATGTTTTACGCAGCGGATGCCCTTCCAGCTGCAACCCATCACTGGGAAACATCCATACACACTCATTGACACACATACACTACGGACAATTTAGCCTACCCAATGCACCTATACCGCATGTCTTTGGATTTGTGGGGGAAACCGGAGCACCCGGAGGAAACCCACACGAACACGGGGAGAACATGCAAACTCCACACAGAAATGCCAACTGACCCAGCCGAGGCTCGAACCAGCGACCTTCTTGCTGTGAGGCGAACGTGCTACCCACTGCGCCACCGTGCAGCCCTGCGTTCAAAATAATGAACAAATTCTCTCATCGAGTGCAGGATTTCACGTGACTATGTTAATTTTAATCAGAGGTGGGTGCTACATTTATTTCATTACATTTACTTGAGTAAAATTGTTGGGAAATTTGCACTTTTTGAGTACATTTAAAGATGTGTACTTTTACTCAAGTACATTTTTTGAGAAAAAAAACTTTACTCTTACTTCGCTACATATGACTGCGTTCCTCTGTTACTGTCAGATGGTAATAAATATGGTTGATTTGTATGACTTGTTCGCATATATCACGAGGCGCCACGTTGGAGAGGTGTAAATGATGGCTGAAGACGTGCGAGTTCATCAAATCAGAACACTCGCGGCCTCAAGTTCAGTCTGTTTTCACTCTAAGAAGTAAAAAAAAAACGTTTCAAAATTTGGCGCGCGTTGTACATCGAGCTGACATCGCAAGATTAAAAGTAATTAGTTACTTGAGTATTTTTTCATCTGATACTTTTTTACTCGAGTAACATTTAAGATTTTACTTTTACTTGAGTAAACATTTCCTCAAGTACTTGTACTTTTACTTGAGTATAGATTTTGGATACTCTGCCGATCCCTGATTTTAATTCAGCTATTTATTTTAAACTAATCTATTAAACTAAAAAGTAACTTGCATTACATTTTTAAAAAAGTAACTCAGATATTATTACTTTTTTTTTTTTTTTTAAGTAATGCGTTACTTTACTCGTTTCCTAGAAAAGTAATATTACGTTACTTGTGTAATGTGTTGCCCACAACAATGATCATAACTATACATGTCAACTGCTACATGTCAAATACAAAAGGTTTAATAGAAACACGCCAATCACAGTTATTAAGAAATAAAGTCACATGATCTTGTGTGAACCACACATCATTCATTCATTAATTTTCCTTTGGCTTAATCCCTTATTTATCAGTGGTTGCCACAGGGGAATGAACCGCCAACTATTCCAGCATATGTTTCACACAGCGGATGCCCTTCCTCCCACAACCCAGTACTGGGAAACACCCATACACACTTATAACCCATGTCCATCTTATAAAGATGTATTCCATTCACACACTACTGTCAATGTAGTTCAACCAATCACCTATAGCGCATGTCTTTAGACTGTGGGGGAAAGCGGAGCACCCGGAGGAAACCCTCGCCAACACGGGGAGAACATGCAAACTCCACACAGAATGCCAACTGACTCAGCCGGGATTCGAACCAGTGACCTTTTTGCTGTGAGGCAACAGTGTTAACCACTGAGCCACCGTGCTGCTCAACCGCACATCAAATGATGTTTATTTAAAACACTTGAATGTTGGTTTTGAAACATTTTCATGTGAAAAGTGAAAATATTCCAAAACCACGTTTCATTTGTGTTATTGTTATTAAAAAACCTTGTAATTACTGAATTACAGCTCAGAAAGCAAGAACAGTTAATCCTGGGTAAAACGCAGAGTCTCATGTGTAATTTGGAGTAATAATGGTTTAATTAGATGAGACATTTGATGAGATGAAAACAAGCAAAGGTGTTTCTGCAGTTGGGAAGAAGTGTGAAACGAGTGCAGGATCACTGTTGCGTGAATTTACCTGTTTACATGTACACGTCTTATTAGTGTCACCTTCACACATTAGATAAACACTTTAAATGGCCTTTCATTTCAAAAGAAAATCTGTGAAGCTGATAATTGGTTGCTAATTACTCTCTTGACAGCCTCCGTATTTTTTAGATCATATTTTATTTTTTTATAGTTCTTGTCTTTCTTTCTTGGTCACATGTACAGTGCTCAGCGTAAATGAGCACACAATGAATATTTTTATCCATTTCTCAGTAAATATAGTCAATCATTTTTTGTGCATTTAACAGGGTTCGCACAAGGTGCTTAAAGTGCTTGAATTTGACTTTTAGAAATTCAAGTCCTGGAAAACCTGAAAAATTGGCTCGTTAAACATCATTTGGGAAATATTTGAAAAAGAGAAAAAAAAAATCACGGAAGAGCTAATAATTTTGACTTCAGCGCTAGCTCCGTGCTAAGAACTGACAAATGATGCGTCTCGTTGAGGTCTGTCGAAGAACGTCGATCGTACCCAAGTTTACAGGTCAGATATTCGACTTCTAGCGCTGTTCTAGACGTTATTTCCAAGTACTTTTATCTATCTGTCTGTCTGTCCGTCTGTCTGTCTGTCTGACAAATATTCAAAATCTTTTTTGACAAGATTCATTGGATTTACAATTTTTTTTTTAAGTTAAGTGGTTGAAAACATTTTATATGGGCTGAATTTAAACAAACAAATTAAATTTATTAAAGGTGTGACCGAATGAGATTGAGACATGAGGTTATTAATTAGCAATTAATATAAATATTACAAACGTAAACATTAGGTGAGCAGGTTACATTGTAACCCCGTGTCCTAACAACACGCTACGTGACCAGATTTGCAGTGATGAGCAATTGGGCTGTTTGCACCAGATGAAACACGACTGATATACAGCCATTCAGAAGCACAGAATAGTGCACTCACTGCACTCCAGCGAAATGGTAAGGTTTATAATCTAATTAATACATATTAAACCTCTTTAACATTATTAAATGTACATGCTGAATCACTGATATGTGTTGGTGTTGAGAGACAGTTCTAAAGTTCAATTTCAAACGGTTTATTTTATTGTCAAGATCTGAGGTGAACTATCTGCTGCTGCTTTCAGTAGTATGGCAATAAATGTCATGTAAAATGGCATTCAGACTCACATTATTAGCATTTAACACTGAATAAAGCACATGAGGTGTACCTGAGGTGATCATTGTCAGTTTTCTGTTGTTCAGCTGCAAGAAATAGAAACCGTTTCTAAAATATTAATTTCAGGTGTTGGTTAGGACAAATATCCCTTTAATATGGAACATACTCCTTCTATCGTGTGCCGTTGCTTTTATTTAGAAGACAACTTAAATCAGCCTTAAATCAGTCTTCAGGCTTGACAGTCAGGCACACTTCTGTTGGTCCTCAATCTGGCAACCTGCGTTTGTTTTGATCCCAAAATGCAATACCTAGTTCAACCACTGGCTGTCAAACTTACATACTGCACCTTTAATGTTCAACTTTAATTAGTTTGTTTAAATTCAGCCCATATAAATTGTTTGCATCCACTTACCTTAAAAAAATAGTAAATCCAATTAGTATTTTTTTTTTTGCAGTGTAGCGTACAGCGCTGCTTGTGATTTATTCATCCCAAATTGGCCAAATTCTGTGAAAATGATTTTATTTCTCTGAACCTCAGAGTGTGAAATGTCAACAGCGTTTCAATGGAAGTCTTCAGGAAGGAAGTGGATAAAGCGTCTTTCTCACTAAAGTTGCAGGGGTGGATGAGATGAGACGTGCCTCTGCAATTCATTTTTAATGATTACGATCAAAGCAGCCAAATTAATGAGCTTTTTGTAGTTGTGTGAAGCTGGCAGGCATTACTTTAATCCACTGACCTGCGGCTGTGTAGCGTTGCCGGACCCCTGCTGCAGGCCTCACTACACACACAGTGGGACCACCGCTGCAAAGCATGCTGGTTAGGCAGACAGAACAGCAGAAAATGAGACGACTGCAAACCACATCAAACATCTGAAAGACTTCTTTTCCCTTGCTAATAATTCTGCGGTTGTGTTGTCGCAGCACAGTTCTGGCCTCACACAAGATGATTCAGTTAAAAATGGACCGTTTATGGTTAAGGTTGCCATTAGAGATTCTTTTAATAGTTTTTCCTGTCATTACATTCAATACAGACAGTAAGTTCACTACTAAAACGTAATGGCTTTTTTTGCCGTTTTATATTCAGTGGCAGAGGACACATTTTTTAGTGCTGTGCTCCATTAGTAGAGGAAGGCAGACACTGTAGAATCAACACAACTAAAAATCATTTGGTTCCTCAAGTTTGCAGGGATACAAACAAGTTTGCGTTATCTCTTTGTTTTTTTTACTTGTGTTTTTTATATATATATATATATATATATATATATATATATATATATATATATATATATATACTACCTGGCAAAAGTCTTGTCGTCTATCCAAGTTTTAGGAACAACAAATAATAACTTGACTTCTAGTTGATAATTTGGTCTCAGAAGTGGCTCAGAAAGGCAAAGGCCTCTAGATTACGCTTATTTTACCAAAATAAAATATGATCATGCCTTGATTTTTAATTATTTAATTAGGACAGTAAGGTCTGACTTTGCTTAGACAAAAGTGTTGTCACTTAACAGAAATAATGTACAGTATAGAATATAAAGTCATGCTGCAGTGGAAAAAGAATGAATATTGTGTATGACTCCCATGAGCTTGGACGACTGTATCCATACATCTCTGCAATGACTTAAATCACTTATTAATAAAGTCATCTGGAATGGCAAAGAAAGCGTTCTTGCAGGACTCCCAGAGTTAATCAAGATTCTCTGGATTCATCTTTAATGCCTCCTCCTTCATCTTGCCCCAGACATGCTCAATAATGTTCTGACACTTTTTCCATATATATATATATATATATGATAGAATATTTTGTGTTATTATATTATTGTATGTTCACGCATCTGTTTATGCGCTAATAGCACGATTTGTACACGTAAGCCACGTCTGGTGTTGTGTATCTTTCTGCACCAGTGAGAGCTTTTGTATTTTTATTTTTGAAGGGAACCTATTGTGCAAAATTTGGCTTTACGGCTGCTTCTCAGTCAGGGCTGTTTATGCTAATGAGGGAGAGGTTGTCACTAATTGGCGGGGCTTTCGTCCTCTGATGACACGTACAAAGGGACAATGTCAATCAAAGTGTTTCTGCAGACTGTTTTTATCAAGTCTGCAGAAAAATAAAATTAATTCATTTTTACCATTTGAAACCATTTTTACCATTTGTTATATTCACACATTGTCGCCACACAACTGTGTTTAAACCCCTATTAAAAGTGATTTTTACATAATAGGACCCTTTAATATATACACAGTATTGCTAACTCAATTGGTCATTGTAAAGTCAGTGTGAAATGTGTAAGCTAATTTTATGCAAAATGATATAGCCAACCTTAGACTTCGTCCTCATTAGGAAACTCATCTAAAACCAGAAGTAAACAGGGCCTAAGAAAGCACAGCAGTGTTTATGCTAATTGTTATGTTTGTTCTTTTTTTATATACTAGTTAATTGAAAGGTCACAAACTTTTTTTTTTTATTGAGTGTGAAATATTACACCTTTAATTAAATGGACTCAAAAAAGCTTTATCAAACCATATGCAAATTGTACCAGACTAATAAATAAATAAATAACATTTTAGCAGGCGATCGAGCAGCTCTGTTGTTTGAGAAATGCCTGGTGTTTCTGCAGGCTAATTAAGAACGGCTTGTGAATCTTTTAAGTGGCTGTAGTGTGTTGGTTTGGTTTGCAGAGCAGCTGATTTCAGATCAGTTTTTAATGAGCAGCAGTTGACTCTGGCTCTGCGGTTTGTCTGAGGCTTTACTGCCATCATAATGAACAGTTACATAGCGGCAAACTCCTGACATGCAGACACGCTGCTTATCTGTGAACAAAGGCGGAAAATAGCACAGACGACTGCAATTCCACAGCGATCATGATTCTGATAAAAGATTATCATGACAAACTCTCTTTTTTTCTCACTTTGGAATAGTGTGCTCTGGTAATCAGACCACCAGCCACATTCACAGAACATTCTAATGGATAACATTCGTCTTAACTGATATTTTTTTACACAACTGATGTCTTTCCGTCTTAAAGGGATAGTTCACCTGAAATTCTGTCCAAACCTGTTTGAGTTTCTTTCCTCTGTTGAACACAAAAGAAGATATTTTGAAGAAGGGTGGAAAACTGTAACCATTGACTTCTATATTATTTGTTTTTTTCATTCCAAAGAAATGCTTTTCTTTCTTGGATTTCTTTGTCCTGTTTCTAGTCCAAGTATCTAAAAATTCATAAATCAAGAAGCATTTTCTACACAAGCAAAAATACTGTCTTGTTTTCAGAAATACTATGCCAAAATTAAGTGGGTTTTTCCTTAAAACAAGCAAAATAATCTGCCTTTGGGGAAAGTAAAACAATATTGTTTTTTATTTTGACATAATATTATTTTGCCTACCATTTTGAGGTATTATTTCTTAAAACAAATATTTTTTGCTTGTCTAGAAAATGCTTCTTGATTTTGATAATTTTTAGATATTTGAATAAGACAGAAATACTAGAAATGAGACAAAAAAATCTAAATAGGAAAAGCTTTTTTTGCAGTGTTCCTACTATGGAAGTCAATGGTTACAGGTTGTCAGCTTTCTGCAAAGTATCTTTTCATAGGCATATAAATATACAGGCAGTAAAATAAGTATTGAACACATCATGGTTTTTCATGTAAATATATCCGAATTACTACTGAGATTTCAGCTGCTGTCTGGGCTTTCCATGCCATCTTGCACCTTCCCTTCTTCATGTGTTCAACACTTTTTCCCCATTGTCATTTCATTTTATTACACACGACCAAAATTCTACACTAATTAGTTTTGTTTTGTTTGTATGTATGGATTGCTTTGGCTGTTACCAACATCTGGAGAAAATTTCAAGTCAACGGCACCTTTAAGGCTGATTTATACTTCTCCGTCAAGTGCACGCATTTGGTCCGGCGTAGCCTTCACGCGGTCACAGACCCCTCGCCATGACTGACGCTGACCTCTCAAAAAATTTTACTACACGTGATGAGTGTGGGCGGTGCTGAGAGCCACGAGCCCGATGGAGCGAGTGTTTACTGGAGTCCTGTGAAGGAGCTCCAGATGGAAAATTTTGTTTGTGTTTACCTTCTTATTAAAGTTGTTGCACGTCCGCTGGTTCCCGCCTCTGAATAAGCGAGTTTTAGCTACTTGTATATTAAGGTAGCGTTCATAAAAAGCAAAACACCCGCGAAGAAACTCGACACAGAGGAACATAAAAACCTACTGCCGATCACTCGACAGTAGTGTATAAACTAAATAAAGTATAAACCAGTCTTTAGAAATATGTTTTCTGACTAAAACGGTGATACATTCAATACTTTTTTAACCTTTTAATTACTTTTTCTTGTGTCTATGTGCTGGGTATCTCTGTACAACTCTTCAATAGTGAATTCTACATGCTCCAGAATCCCATTCAGCATACTGTAGCTGTATATTACAATTAAAAACGTTCGGCTATGATTTTTCCCTCATTGCATTCAATCTTTCTTAAATTGAAAAAGCCAAATAATGCCTGATATTTGTCATTAATCGTAAAAAGGCAAAGTAAAGCACTTGAATAAATCACTTTAATAAGGATAATATATATTTAATTTGTACGTTAAAAGACTGTCAAGCGTTCTTTTACAATTGATTACTTCATGAATTGTTGGTACTTCAATATCTTTGTTAGGCTTAACTGATTATTTTTATATTGGTAATGTTTTGTTCTTAATTATTACCAGTGTTGGGCATGTTTCTTTAAAAGAGTAATTAGTTATAGTTACTAGTTACTTCTCACAAATAGTAACTTACTTAGTAACTGAGTTACATAATTATAAAAGTAACTAATTACCAGGGAAAGTAACTATTGCGTTACTTTAGAAAAAATCGAATTTGTCAAATGACTATAAAATAAATATAAATCATTGTACACTAATCGGCAGCATGTCCTTAACTATAAATCTAGATATCATTTTGTTTAATTCTGTCTGAGTAATAAGTGTTTGCGGTGGAGAAAGAAGAAGTTTTACTTGCTTTGACTTCGTGGCTTCGTCTCCTCCTTTGGTAGCAGAGCTCACGTTATCACCTGCGTAGCCACTCATTTTGTGGCGGCATGTGAGGACGTGAGGCGCTTCATTAGATTAGAATTATTCATCACCGACGCAGAGAAACTCTTTTTTTCCGGGGCATAAGTTGCACGATACATAAACATTCTTGCCTTTCACCTCAACGAGGGAAAAGTAGTACTTATATTTCCAGTTTGCAAATGCTACCTTTGAACTTGTTGGATTTTCCATTGTTCTGACTCCTGGTCGTTGGTGTGTGTGTGTGTGTGTGTGTGTGTGTGTGTGTGTGTGTGTGT
>CAIGQV010019624.1:1511018-1524074 GCA_903798115.1 Danio jaintianensis
TGTGTGTGTGTGTGTGTGTGTGTGTGTGTGTGTGTGTGTGTGTGTGCCACTGACTGTGTGTGCTTGTGTGAACACCCACCCAACTCTGCCTCTGATTGGCAAACGATGGACATGTACTCTATCTAAGCCAATCATCACGTTCTCAGTTACACCACGTTCACAGACACACCAATCATCATCACTAGTTGGTGATGTGTCCAGCCCCAAACACACACACACACACACCAAAGAAATAGAGGTCCTATGGCTGAGAGAGACGCTGATCGCATGAAAACCGCTTCAGTGTTCTCAATTATAGTATTTTATTTGCACATTTTATTGTTAGTAACGGTAACGTTGTTGTAACCGGGGAAACAGTAATTCATTTGATTACTCTGTACTCGAAAAAAGTATCACTGTTAGTAATGCCGTTCATTTATAGTGCCGTTATTCCAGTCACTGATTAATACTAAGTATTTACACATTTATTAATGTTTGAAATGTATATTAACATCTTACTTTTTGATATGCTATCGAAAATTTAAATTTTTGTTAATTTATTAGAAAGGCTACATCAAACATTTCATTATTAGTGTGTTTTGGCCAATTAAAGTGTCATTAAAATGTTATCATGGCAAGTATAAAAGTGGAAGCAAGCCGGTGGATATCTGGAATAAAAAGAAAAGAGACTTGTCTCAATAATTATCACTTTGCACCTCTTAAATTCGGACACCGCGTTACGGCTTTAGTTTGTGATCCTCGTATCAGACTGATAGCAGATAGTGATCATTTAATCTCAGGCTCATATCAGCCCAGTGTGTGCTCCTGAAGCTCTCAGCGCAGCGCTTTGTGATTGAGCCTGTGTGTAATTTGGCAGCAATCATGCCACTTTATCCCTAATCAGGATGCATCTCCGGCTTATATGCTTTCAGACGGCACAGAGATTGAATTACCCAGCATTCCTTCCATCAAAAAAAAAAAAAAAGAAATTCACTCACATTTGCTGCTCCATTTCCCAGCCTGCCACATCCTAAACCTGCATGCCAGCTCCGCACAGATAATAGCTTAATTGCATTGTAATTGGTTGGTGATTCTGCAGCGTAGGCGCCTGAATGCGATCGCTGTAGCATCATCACATGCGCTGTCAGAATTATTAGCCCTCCTGTATATTTTTTTACTCAATTTCTGTTTAACGAGAGAAGATTTTTTCAACACATTTCTAATCATAATAGTTTTAATAACTCATTTCTGATAACTGATTTCTTTTCTCTTTGCCATGATGACAGTACATAATATTTGACTAGATATTTTTCAAGATACTAGTATTCAGCTTAAAGTGACATTTAAAGGCTTAATTAGGTTAATTAGGCAAGTTAGGGTAATTAGAGTTATTGTATGTTTCGTACTCTAAACTTTGCACCACAAAGCAAATATGCTTTAATATAAAGCAAGCCAGACCCGTAAAAATAAATAAAATTTAATGAAATTAAATAGAACACCTCTATAATTAATGAGGAGGCCGGAGTCTCATCTCCCGGCTCAAAAGCAAGCAACAACAAAGACGATTGACCAACGAAATAACAGTCAAATTTATTTATTAAATTCAAAGGAGACATAAAAATCTTGCGAAGGTTAAGCCAAAATAACTAACAAAAGCTCAACATCTATCTAAGTTTTAAACCCTCTTACCTGCACATAAATTAAAACAAATGAAACAACATTCACTTACCTCCCACAAAACATGAGAAAACTTAATAAAACGAGAAGACACCCTCCTCATCACATGTGTAACAAACTACACACACACATACACACGCATCACAAACTACCACTTCCAGAATGCATTGCACCAATCAACACCTGCTCCAGCTGACCATCATATGGACACTAAAGCCGCGGTTACACTGGACTTTTCTCCCCATAGACTTCCATTCATACGCATGCAAATGGGTCAGACCGGAAACGCAAGCTCCTGCAACAAGTTTCGCAGTTCGCTGTGGTGCAAAGTTCAAGCTTGGTGAACTCTGACCTGCGAAATCGCATCACGTGACTGCGTGAGACCAATCGAAGATCAAAACATGACCTCTCAGTACAGAAATTGAATATATGGAGCAATTGCTTGCTTTTTACACGTCTAATCATCTTGTTTAATCCAGCCCCTTTTCGCAGTGCCGTACGACAGAATTTTGCATGCTCAAACTCTAGTGTGACCGCAGCTAAACACACACACACACACAGCTGCGGTGCATTCCACTTAATTACCTGGGTAGGGTTGCACCAGCTGATCGTAAGTTCTTAAACTGGAATGTAAAATCCACGCTAGGGTCTTAGTAACTACTAGCTAGTTTGTAACTAAATTTGTTATTGCTTCGGTTGCACCACATGTTCTTAAGGCAAACCGTAGTTAGTAGGTCGTAAGCTCTCTGTAAAGTCATGCGTAGTCGCATTGAATGACGCAATATCCAATAAAAAGCATTTAAATCGTTAAACTGCTTTAAAATTCTGCAACTGATGCATCTATATATAACTGTTCTATGAAAATGAAATTATAAATCACATTTTTATAGTACATTACATTGCAGTCAGTCACTAATAACAGACGACGCACATACCTGCATCGCGAGCCGTGAATGTCCGTGAAATACACATGAAGTTATGAAAAATTTGTACATTTTTTTATATCCTACATATGAAAGAGAAAAGAGCAGGAAGAATAACCCAACCCAGTCATGAAGAAATTCTCATTTTAATTGATGGAGACAATTAACACAAAACACTCCTTGAAAATAATTAAACTCTTCTTTCACAACCCGAAACAAATGCGAGATTTGGGAGTAAATGAGGCTCTGAGTAGGGGGAGATTCTTTATTATGATCGCGAGCTCTTCGATGTAAACTAATCTCACTGTCATCTTTCCTCTACCGTTATACATGGGGGGATGCTGCCGTAAATATTTAATGTAGCGTTACGTTTAAACTAAGTTCAGTGGTGCAAGACAAAAATATTTAGTAGTGTGTAAGTTGTAACGTAGTGTCCCGTTAAGTCACAACTAGGCTACGTTTTAACTTACGCAACCGGCCCCTGGACTATGTACTTCAGTTTGTGTTCCCCTCTCGTTGTCTGTTGTGTTTTCGTTACTCCCATGATTGCCGTGTTTTCCCTAGTTTGTTCTATTTTTGTTTTGTTCTGGTTTGTTTAATAAATATATGTTTAATGCTGCGTTTGGATCCTCACCTTGTCTTCCTCCTTCGCACTACACGTCGGCTTGTGACAACATGTGTCTCCGTACATTGGTCTCAATAGTTTAACAGTCAAAACTCAGCGTTAAATTCGACAATATCACCGAGCAAATACAACGTAAGTTCTCACAAATAAACAAAGCATGCCGGGAGAGAGGAGACTCTCCGAACGATCGTCCAGTCCGGTTTAAATGGACTTTCCCAACACGCCATCAAGCTCCCATGTGTCGACACCTGATTCACCGCACCTGCGCGCGCTCATTATGAAACCTGTCGGAAAGACAGCGGAGAGAAGAGAACCACAACAACAAGAAACACATTCAACAACACAAAGAAACCCTCACTAACTTCAAATCAGATAACTTTTCTTTTATATTATTGTTTAAAAAAAAAAAACATTGTGTAACAGTGGTTTATTCTGTAGACAATAAAAAAATATTGCTTAAATACTCTGCGTACCTGGTACCGGGTCCGTAACACCATTTACTTCTGCATTATTTAAATTTTAAAGGTCCGTACTGGCCCAATACCCCATAAGTGGTTCCGTTCTCTCATCAGTTGGAATAGAATAACATTTGCATAGATTATGGTAGAGACATTTTTTCATGATTACTGACATGTGCAGGAACCACCAAAATTAATTACAGCAACCTAGACCCCACAGAACCTAAAAGGTACACTTTCAAATTTAAGTTTACAAAAAAAAAAAAAAAGCACCCTTTTTTTTGGAGGGGTTTATTATAACAAAGACAACATATACAATTATTTTAATCACTTTCAACAGTGTTTTATGAAAATTCAAAGGGTTTTCTTTAAAATGATACCAAACTTTTGCATTTGCACCTCTGCATGTGGACTTGGGAAGCTTTTGAATTTGGGTAGGCAAAATCCAGGCCGAAACCCCAAAATAGCACTTGACTTTAAGAGGGAGTCTAATAATATCGACCTTAAAATGGTTTTAAAAAAATTAAGAACTGCTTTTATTTTAGCCGAAATAAAACAAATAAGACTTTCTACAGAAGAAAAAATATTATAGGAAATACTGTGAAAAATTCGTTGCTCTGTTAAACATCGTTTGGGAAAGATTTTTAAAAAAGAAATAAAAATGGGCTAATAATTGTGACTTCAACTGTAATTACCTGTTTATTTAGTGCAGTTTTATTAAATTGGTTTTTAGCTTCTGAGGCTGTTCGTTTGGATCTCCTCCTCCTCTGTGATTCCGATCGGTCATCAATCTGCAGTAATTATTGCGCTTCATCAGCACCGGCCGTCTGCAGCGATGAGTTTATGACTGCTGAAATGAATTGATTTCATTCTAATTGTTATGAAGCAAGACGGTGAAAGTGGCTTATGATCCGCCGGGCAGTGAAAGCGTATTGATCCACCAGAGGGAAAGAGTGATTGAGACCGAGCTTTCAGCTGTAAACGGAAAGGCAGAACTTGGAGATAATGCGGCCTGTGGGGTAGATGGACTTTGTAAGCATAAATTGTGCATTTGAATCGATGTTTCATTCTAAAAGTTTTATGCACAAAAGCCTTGGTGCTTATTGTTCAGTCAATCAAGATTTAAAATCAAAAGTAGGGATGCACCAAAGGAAAATTCTGGCCTGGAATTTTTGTTCTTTTATTTTGAGAGAAAATGAGTTATGGCCATAACATAGGCCTGCACGATTGATCGTTTCTGAACCAAAATCGCAATTTGAAAGAGTGCAATTTTCAAATTGCAAAAGCAATTAATTCAATGCATTATCAAATATGGTAACAAGCATACACTACCTGACAAAAGTCTTGTCGTCGATCCCAGTTGTAAGAGCAACAAATAATAACTTGACTTCTAGTTGATTATCTGGAAAAGTGTCAGAAGGTAGATTTTTCCGATGAATCATCTGTTGAACTGCATCCCAATCATCACAAATACTGCAGAAGACCTACTGGAACCCGCAGGACCCTAGATTCTCACAGAAATCAGTCAAGTTTGGTGAAGAAATAATCATGGTTTGGGGTTACATTCAGTATGGGGACATGCGAGAGATCTGCAGAGTGGATGGCAACATCGACAGCCTGAGGTATCAAGACATTTGTGCTGCCCATTACATTACAAACCACAGGAGAGGGCAAATTCTTCAGCAGGACAGCGCTCCTTCTCATACTTCAGCCTCCACATCAAAGTTTATGAAAGCAAAGAAGGTCAAGGTGCTCTAGGATTGGTGAGCCCAGTCACCAGACATGAACATTATTGAGCATGTCTGGGGTAAGATGAAGGAGGAGGCATTGAAGATGAATCCAGAGAATCTTGATGAACTCTGGGAGTCCTGCAAGAACGCTTTCTTTGCCATCCCAGATGACTTTATTAATGTTATTTGATGATTGCAGAGATGTATGGATGCAGTCCTCCAATCTCATGGGAGTCATACACAATATTCATTCTTTTTCCACTGCACCATGACTTTATATTCTGACAGTGATTGGCCATGAAACTCATCAGTTCACAGCACTTCACCGTGGTTAACTGACTGTAACCACAGATACAGGGACACTGGAGCGTTTTAAAGCCGCGAAGATCAGCTGGTCTGTTTATAAGCTGACATACGAGTGATCCGCTGATGAATCGACTGATTTTCGCGGCTTTGAGACACTCCAGTGTCCCTGTATCTGTGTTTACACTAAGTAAACAGCGGTGAGTTTGGTGAACCGATGATCTTCACGGCCAATCACAGTAATTTCTGTTGAGCACGTGAACACAATGACAAATCAGCGCTGTTTAAGAACAGCTCAACAGTGCTCAAATGTTAGCGGGAAATGGACATTTTTAAATTTTCAGTACCGATTGGTATCGAATTCCAGTATCGTGACAACACTACTATCAATATGTGTTTGAATTTGCATTTGCGCTAACTGATGTTGTCAAAAGAACTGGTGCTAAGTTGATAAAAAATTTAAAAAAAAAGTTAGGCCTCACGTGGTTTTTGTTTTTCAGGGACAATTAAATAAATGAAAAATGTTTAAATAAATAAAAATAATGAAATTAAATGTGGTTATTTAAAAAAAAAAAATATATATATATATATGTCGCCTAAAACAAATGCCATTCTAACTTTTTTTATTCAGTAAATCTATGTATTTCTTATCTATGTAGTTCAGTAAATAATGTATTTTCTATTCGCATCACATAAATGTATTTCAGGCTACCAAAAACTGAAGAAAAGCTACCAGGCATTTAGAAATTTTGCAAGCCCTGTGTCTCATTCATCTATTGTAAATCTCCATTCATAGTTAATACAACCTGTATATAATGTTCATAGTACATCCATCTGTAAAAATCACCATAATCTTTCTATAATTGCACTTTTTTAACTTATACCTATATCCTGCACTTGCTGCTATTGCACTCCTGGTTAGACCTAAACTGCATTTCGTTGCCTTGTACTTGTACATGTGTAATGACTATAAAGTTGAATCTAATCTAAATCTAATCAAATCTCATTCTGATAACTGCTAATACTATGATCATTGAGGTGTTACAATAATAAATCCTTAGATTTTGCATTAATAGTTTACTTTTACAGCATCAGTTGGGAGCACTAGAGCTCTGAGTGCCTTCTGCTTGTTGGCTCATTGAGTCAGACTCGTCCTTATTGTACAGTCTAATGAATTATTAAAAAAGAAAAATCATAATAAGACTGCACTTGGGTCTGTCTGTCAGTCATTAATTAGATTTTGAGATGTGGCCGTTGTGCTCAAAAATGATTGGCCAACAGGGTGAAACCTGTCATTTATCAAAAAGGTCAGCTTTTGAGATCTTGAATAAACATTGTGAGATGTACAAACAAATTGCACAAAATTATACTTGTGTGTTTTTTGTGTGTTTTGTACATTTGAGCAGTTCCATCCAAATCTCCAAAATAGTGAAACCCTTTCTAGGTTTTTTTGTGTAGGCTTCAGAGATGGGAAGTAACGAAGTACAAATACTGTACTTAAGTACTGTACTGTACTTAAGTAAATTTTTCTGGTATCAGTACTTTACTCCACTATTTATTTTTCGGACAACTTTTTACTTTTACTCCTTACATTTTTACACAAATATCTGCACTTTCTACTCCTTACATTTTTTTAATCGGGCTTGTTACTTTCGTTTTCATGTGTTTGGTGGCGCGATCTATATTATTTCTTGTCATTGCGCAATTTGAACGCCTTTTTGATTCTGTCAATCTATTTTTTGTCATTGCGTGCTGCAGTGCGCGGCTTTTTCAACCTCTGATCGCACATCGTAGGCTTATTTAAGTTTACCACTGGAACGGCTAACGTGGATGAGACAGAGGGAGTCCGCGATGTTATACCGGGTAATAAGATGCGTTTTGGTTGATCGGATCACAGGTATAACAAGAGACGCATTCCTGTTCAAATCTGGCATTTAAATGGGGTTAAAGTCTTTTGTCCACTTCCGACCATGGTGTACTGTACATCTCTGATCTTTCAGTCTAATACCGTGAAAAAAAACAACTAATAATCATGTGCTTTTTTGTCAACATTTGTACAGTTAGTACTAAAGCAATTAAATACCTATTTCCTTTGTTTCCAACGAGTTCATACTTCCTAGTAATATGTTTTCCTAGTAAACAAAAAAGACTTTCTCCAGAAGAAAAAATATTATAGGAAATACTGTGAAAAATTCCTTGATCTGTTAAACATAATTTGGGAAATATTTGAAAGAAAATTCACATGAGGGCTAATCATTCTGACTTTAACTGTATATTGTGCAGCATTAATGCCAATCCCCATATACTCATCTCACACCCACACTGCACCAGGATATTTATCATGTAACGTCATGATGTAGCTTTATACCCTGACAGTGACGTGTGTTTGTTTTTTTTCCTCCACAGACTTCAGAACAGCTACACGGCGTCTCAGAGAGCTAATCAAGACCTGGAGGAGAAACTTCACGCTCTGGTAACCTTTACACTTCACTTCCCTCTTCCTCCTGAAGCCCTTTATCTTAAACACCCGTGTCTTTAATTGCTGTTTAATTGTTTCCTGCGCCCTAATGAGGCCACGCTCAGTCAGTTTGTCGCAACCATCATGAACTGTAATTGAGGAAACTTTGTCTTCATTCTCTAGGGACTAGCAAACAAGTCACAGTATTCCTCATGCATACTGGAAGTTTGTTTTCCACGGAGGGAAATTGTTGTTGGAAGACAAGCGACGGTGATTGTGTTGCTTTGATTCGATCTTGAGATAAAAACCCTGTCATTCTTGCATTGTGATTGGAATTGTTGCAGCTCCGTTACAAGCCCGCTGTGAGCTAGGCTTGGGTGGCATCCAAATTTTGATACCGTCAAACCTCCTCCCTATTTTACCTCGTTATATGGTATTACCGTGAAAATAAAAAAAATCATGACGTAAGGCTCAGACAGCGTCACCAAACTGTTGGCTTGTGCCTAAACCGTTCAGAAACTGAATACCAAACACTAATACTGAAACAATAACAAATTCTAAACAATAACAAAGTGCAAATACAACAGTCAAGAACAGAAAAGTTTTCGCGCAGAGACACGTGCACAAATCAATTAAATTTTACCATGTCCTTAAAGGACTTTTTTTTACAATGTGTGGAAAGAGACCATTTCCTTCGCCAAGTATTTTGTCACTGCATCAGTACAGGTTTTCCAACGGACACTGTCTTTTTTGTACTTTCTTGTTTTACCGAAGCCCCCCATTATCATTGGCTGCGTACTGGCGGTGGACCTAGATGTTGTTGGTCCTGCATCGGGAGGCATTGAAACTGTTGCACTGAGTGAACTCTGGTCCATCCTTGCAGCAGTTAGTGGATGGTAGTTTTGTATATGCAATCTTAGGTTAGAGGTATTTCCATCTCTCGTGGTCACCTTTTTATTGCACAATTTGCTAATTTTCTCGTCCATATTTACCGCCTCTCCCTTCTCGTTCGGTCGAAACCTGAAATACTGCCAAACTGCAGAAGTTGTGTTCTTTTTCCAGACCAGGTCACTTGGTGCTCGACTCGCCATCTTTCCCCACCTCTCTCTTTCTCCTCCACGCTGTCCCGTGATGACAACCACGCATACGCATTTATTAAATAAATTATATTTAATATTTAATCCTGGTCTCTTATATAAGTGCATTGTTTTTATGATGGTATAACGGTATTGAAACTGATACCGTTGCTATTTTTAGATACGGCGGTATACCATATTACCGTATTACCGGCCAAGCCTACTGTGAGCTTGGTTCATTGGCCAGATCACATTTTGGCTCTTTCTGAATGGTCATTTTAGATTTGGCTTTATAGAGCCATAGTGATGTGTGTGTGTGTGCGTGCGTGCGTGCGTGCGTGCGTGCGTGCGTGTGCGTTTGCAAACTGGAAATATAAGCACTACTTCTCCCTCGTTGAGGTGAAAGGCAAGAATGTTTATGTATCGTGCAACTTATGCCCAGGAAAAAAAAGAGTCTCTCTGCGTCGGTGACCATAATTCTAATCTAATGAAGCGCCTCACGTCGTCACATGCCGCCACATAATGAGTGGCTACACAGGTGATAACGTGAGCTCTGCTGCCAACGGAGGAGATGAAGCCACGACGTCAAAACAAATAAAACTTCATTTTCCTCCACCGCAAACACTTATTACTCAGACAGAATTAAACAAAATAATATCTAGATATATAGTTGAGGACATGCTGCCGTTGTCTCTCACATTGTCCCACAACAACATTAAAATAGTTTAGATTAGTGTAGAGTGTTTTATATTTATAGTCATTTGACAAGTTAAGTTTTTTTTTTTTTTTTTTTAAAGTAACGCAATAGTTACTTTCCCTGGTAATTAGTTACTTTATAATTATGTAACTCAGTTACTATTTGTGAGAAGTAACTAATAACTAATTACTCTTTTAAAGGAACGTGCCCAACACTGATAATCATAGTCTTTGTTTCTTCCCACTGCTGTCATCTCATTGCGGAGAAGTTAACACTTTATTGGGCGAAGATCCATATAGGGTTGTCACGATACTGGAATTCGATACCAATCGGTACTGAAATTTTAAAAACATTTAAGCGCTGTTGAGCACGTTCTTAAACAGCGCTGATTTGCCATTTGACCCACATCAATGCGAAGACTCGTCTGTCACTGTGGTCTTTCAGGAATCAGTCTCATGCTGTCTAAAGCAAGAGATAACATGTTTTTTTTTCTGAATATCCGAAACCATAACATTAAGCGCCAGTACTTCAAAGGAATTACACATATAACCGTTTCTCTGATTAGTGTGTTTGGACTTTAGGACATAACGAGACAGATATGTGTGTTATATTTCAACAAAGTTATTAAATAGCAAAAACGATCAAAATGACCGCCTCGGTAGTTCTAGTGTTAAAAAGACACCAGATCAATTAAACGCTTTATAAATAGGCTACTTTATGCATTGACTAATCTTATGCGCTGTTTTTGAACCACCGAGCACAACAGCGTATTCTAGTACAGTGTTTCCCAACCCTGTTCCTGAAGGCACACCAACACTACACATTTACATTCATTCATTCATTTTCCTTCGGCGTAGTCCCTTTATTCATCAAGGGTCGCCACAGCGGAATGAACCGCCAACTTATCCAGCATATGTTTTACACAGCGGATGCCCTTCCAGCTGCAACCCAGTACTGGGAAACATCCATACACACTCATATACTACGGCCAATTTAGTTTATTCAATTCACCTGTACCGCATGTATTTGGACTCTGGGGGAAACTGGAGCACACACCAACCCACACCAACACGGGCAGAACATGCAAACTCCACACAGAACCAACTGACTCGAACCAGCGACCTTCTTGCTGTGAGATGACAGTGCTAACCACTGAGCCACCGTGTTGCCCTACACATTTACAACCTCTTTACTATTCAAACAAACCTGAATTAACTCATCAGAACTTTAGAAGAGACTCCAAACCCTGAAATGAATGGGTCAGATAAGGGAGACATCCAAAATTTGTACTGTTTGTTGGTGTGCCTCCAGGAACAGGCTTGGGAAACACTTTTTTAGTACACACTTCAAAGCAGAATCAAGAGTTTGTAAAAGAGCATAATAGCACCCCTTTAAGGCCGTGGATCAATCAGGAATCTTGAATGTCCAAAACTCAGCATGTTTGCTTGCCTTTTTTCCCCGTAAAAGCTTTGTTTGAGTGAAAATTTGCCGTGCTTTAGAGCCCTGCTACAAAACACAATGTAATTTTCTGAGAACAATGAAGAGAGAGAGAGAGAGAGAGAGAGAGAGAGAGAGAGAGAGAGAGCAACATCAAAAGTTAAAGATTGAATAAATGTACAAATTTGTCCCTAAGCTTCTTTCTCTTTACAAAGCATAAAACAATTCCCAGCGGATCTTCAAATACATCATAATAACTGTCCCGGACTGCAGTCGTCATCCAGCAGTGGGATTCGATTAGAATGAATGCGATTTTAAAGATTATTTGGATGCGATTGTTCATCACAGATTCAGACGTTCACAATGATGCATTTATTAAAAACAATCTCTTCAGAAGCTACCATTGGTTGTTGGAATCATTTATTAAAGGATTTCATGTATTATTAATGCCAATACGAATCTAAATTTCCCCTCGACTTCTTCCAGTTTGGCTCGTATGAAAATTTAATCAAACACACGCATCTACAATGAGTTATTTTAGGAATCGTTTTATCAAGCTGAGGTGGTCTGCAGAATTATCTCTGGAGTCATTTAGCATGACTAAAAAACTTCAGAAAGAGATGCCAGCTCTTAATCACGTCTGGTGTGTGCGTGCGTGTGTGTTTTAATCATTTGAATGAGACTTTTCACCAGCCATTGGTGGTTGTAATGACATGACAGGCCTAAATCAGCAGAAAATGAATTGTCATTATTGTAGAAAAAACTCAAAATGGAGATTCATAATACATTTATTTATTTATTTTATATTTTAGATGTTCTACATTTATTTGTTTATTTTTTAGCTTTATTTTTGTAGTTATTTTATTTAGAGAGTAGTATTTATTTATTATATTTATTTATTTTATATTAACTTTTATTAACATAAAAATATTTATTTTTTAGCTTATTTTTTTGTAATTTTATTTAGAGTACTGTTTATAAGTTATTTACTTTAACATGTTTTATTTTACTTTAGCTTTATTTTGTTATTTTATTTAGAGAGTAGTATATTTATTATATTTATTTATTTCATATATATATATATTTTTATATATATATATATATATTTTATATTTAGTTTTTAGCCTTTTTTAGTAATTTTATTTAGAGTACTATTTATAAATTATTTATTTGAACATGTTTTATTTTACTTTAGCTTTATTGTTTTTGTTATTTTATTTAGAGTAGTATTTATTTATAAAATGTATTAATTATTTTTTATATTTATTTTTTTGTAATTTTATTTAGAGTACTATTTATAAATTATTTATTTAAAAAAAAATTATTTTACCATTTGCAGTTTTTCATCTGTTTATATCTTATTATTTTAGCTCTGTTTTAATCAGCAGAAATAAATCTGAAAGGTTTGAATTTTTGTTGCAAACAAAATGATTTATTATTATTATTATTATTTATTATTATTATTATTATTATTATTATTATCATTGGATCATTTATTACCGATGAAAATAAAAGTGATCTTTCACACGTCTCATTTCTGCTTTTCTCTTTCCCGCCCTTTTGTTTTTGTCTGTGCTTTTCTTTTTCTCTCATCTCACATCTTTTACTTGCAGATATGCTAGTTAATATATGTATACTGTGTTTTAAGGACAGCTTTATCTCTTCATGATCTGTTCATTTTCAATTCAATCCC
>CAIGQV010019624.1:1524474-1537596 GCA_903798115.1 Danio jaintianensis
TTTTTTTTTTTTTTTTTTTTTTTTTAATGTTTGTATGTATGTGTGTGTGTGTGTGTGTGTGTATAAATATATATTTATATATATTTTTTATTATTGTTTTATATATATATATATATATATATATATATATATATATATATTTATTTTTTTGCTTCATTTTGTATTTATTTTATTTAGAGAGTATTTATAAATTAGTTGTTTTAACATTTTTAATTTTACTATTTGCAGTTTTTCCATCTTTTTATATTTTATTATTTCAGCTCTTAATTACCAGAAATGTGAACTGTTTTAGTTGCAAACTACCTTCATAATGATAATTTATAACTGACAAAAAAAAACAACTGGTGATCTTGTAGTGTATCTTTCACATGTCTCATTTCTGTTTTTCTTTTCTCGCCCTTTTTTGTCTGTGCTTTTCATTCTCTTTTATCTCACATTTTCTACTTGCAGATATACAAGCTAATATATATATATATATACTGTAGGAATAAAAGCTCAATTAAATTTTTCTTTCTTTCCCCTTTTCTCTCCTTCATGCTGCCTTGTGACTTGGGTATTTCACCATCATCTTCATCTTCATCATCATCTTCAGGCTGCCATCAGTCAAACTTGGGTCTATGCAGTTGCGTTGTCATTCTCTATTTTCTTTCTATCCATTTCTTCTTCCTAATACTGTTAAGAACATTTCCATGAGCATTGTGTGTCTCTCCTCTTTCCTGTCTTCTGTTCCTACAGTAGACATCTGGATAGATCTGTGTCTGTGCATGTGGACAGGTGCATTCTGGGATAGATACTGCAGTCCAATTGTTTAACACAGTGGTTACAATGTAAAAAAATGCTGGGTTCCACACAATTCTTCATGTTGTCCCAACACAAATTGAATAAGTTAACTTAATTGTTTTTACACATTTAAGTGGAAAACACAAAGCAATTAGTGCCAAAAAAACTTAACAATTGTGTTGATTCAGCTTATTTTGAATAAGTAGGTAGAACAAATAACAAAAAATCTGTTTATTTATTTTATTGTATTTTATTTTTTGAGTGTAAAATGCACAACTTTGAGTTAACTTCAAGAACGATGGGTTTGCTGCAACCCAAACTTGGGGAAGATGTCTTGGTTTATATACAGTTGAAGTAAAAATTATTATGTATATATATATATACATACATACATACACATATATATATATATATATATATATATATATATATGAATATATACATATATATATATATATACACACACCTGTCAGTTTGCTCTTCATTATGATGGCTGTTGCTTTGGCAAAAATCGTTATCTCTTTTATTGGTCCACACTGACTATAAAGCAGCCTCATCATTGGAATTCATCATTTTATCATTGAAAATACGTGCCTCAGCCTACAGGTTTGCCTAACATAAAATACGTTGCTCCGGGTACATTTTGTTGCACGTTTCAGATGACAAATCCACCAGAGGGCGCTGTCTACATTTTTGCGAATATAAAATATGTTTGTTACAAGAAGGCGGTGCTTGTTGTAAAGATCACCTAGCGAACCACTGTCCTAAACCCTTCCTTAAATTCAACCAAAATGTAAAGGGCCAGTACACACCAAGCCAACGCAAAACAACTAGCACCAAAACTGATGCAAACACTTTCTCTGCCTTTATTTATTTCTGTTTGTCAGTTTGCACTTCATTATGCTGGCTGTCTCTTTGCCTTAGTTGCTGAAAATCTTTCTCTTTTAACACTTTTATTGGTCCACACTGACTATAAAGCAGCCCAGGATCATTGAAAATACGTGCCTCAGCCTACAGGTTTGCCAAACATAAAATGGGTTGCTCCGGGTATGTTTTGTTGCACGTTTCAGATGACAAATCTACCAGAGGGCGCTGTCTACATTTTTGTTAATATAAAATATGTTTCTTATGAGAAGGCAGTGCTTGTTGTAAAGATCACCCAGCGAACCACTGACCTAAACCCTTCCCTAAATCCAACCAAAACGTAAAAGGCCGGTACATGCCAAACAACTAGTGCCAACAAAACCCAAAAGCTACCCATAAACATACCAAACGGATGAAAATCAACTGACACGAGATTGTCTTTCCACACCCATACTAGTATTTGGCTTAAAGTGCGATTTAAAGGCTTAATCAGGCAAGTTAAGTTAATTGGGCAAGTCATTGGACAACAGTGATTTGTTCTGTAGCCAATCAAAGACATAATTTTATATGGGGGCTATTGATATTGACCTTAAAAATATAATAAAAAAAAAAAAAATGGGTGGCAGTTGTCTGTTTTCTTGTTCACAACGGGAAACCGGAACTTCCGATACGCAGTGGAAAGTAAACAAAGCAGCGTTCAGTACCACTTTCACAGTAATTGTCACTTACATACTTCTGCAAATATGTTCAATACTCTAATAATCCATATCGTTTGCGAATATTTAAGAAATGTAGCGAAATTACAGCCAGCATCTTTGTGCTCCATCCTGAATTGACTTGCTACTCTGCTTCACTACGCCACACGCGCGCTCTGATTCGTTGCTGAATAACGAAAGAAATCACTCTCTTCAGCCAATGTTGATTCTACATGCTAAATTGGGCCAATGAGATTTAATGTTAACCCAACAAGAGGCGACATTTGGAACATACCAAACCAACTACCCCAACGGCCAACCGTCGATTTGGTGTGTACCAGTCATAAGAGAAAAGTGCACTACGAATACATAATTTTACCTTGATTTTACATTGCTTTTACCTCTTTTGTGGAAGCCTGCTTCACTAGACTCGAACCCAAGTGCATCACAAGTACAAAACCGTACAAATTGAGCTACTGAGCACAACAGAAAAGTTGACCATATGATGATAAATAAGTGACGCAAACATATTCATTACAAATCACAGACATCGTTAAGTTGTTTAGTGGTATTCTTTTGGTATTGTGCAAAGAACTAAATCTAAATAATCCTTTAATTGTCGATAATATGTCTCTGTAAATGTCATTAGTGTGAAAAGGAACCAAAGTGAGTCTGTGTTGCTTTAAAGGAAATTCTATTGTTGTGGACATGCCGAACTCTCGATTGAGGGTCACCATTTCTCTCTACTTTCCCTTTGTGTTTTTTTGAATCTCTTTTTGAACTTTAACCAAGAGCCGACAATACTGAAGTGTGTCTTAAGGACCAAGGCTTTTGTTAAATGTGTCCTCTTTGAGATTCTCTGAAGAGCTTTTGTTCAGTCATTTTAGTATGAAGACATATGAAACAGCACAGAAGTGTAGTGTCCTCCTACTGAGCTCTTACCCTTCAGTGAGGAAAAACACCGAAGTCAGACTCAACACTTTTTAGGTAGAGAAAAAAGAAAAAGAAAATTCACAGGAGGGCTAATAATTGTGACTTCAGCTGTAGGTATCGGTGCTATATGGTCACCGGGTTTGGGTACCCAACCCTAAATGAGAGACGGTGAGATTCAGCAAAGTGAATACTGCTGCGATTAAGGCAGTTCTGAAGGCAAAAGGGGGTCCAACCAAGTACTAGTAAGGTGTACCTAATAAAGTGGCCAGTCTGATCTCCATTGTTTTCTCATGGGTTGACTATTCCTTTGCATCCATGTCAGCAACGAGTTCACTATTTTTAGATTTTTTTGTTCAGTGTTTTGGTGTTGTTACAGACAATTATTACTAGTCTTTTACATTATTATTTAACCTCATCCAAAACCCTTTACATTGAACATTTCATGAATGTCCTTTTTTTCTTCTTCTCCTTATAGCTCCGTAAAGTGGAAAGAGACAAGAAAACCATGGATCAAGAGATAGTGGAGCTCACCAATAAACTTGTGGACGCCAAAAATACTATCGACAAGCTGGAGGAGCTGAACGTACGTGCTGTATCAGAGCTTTCCGTGTGTTTGTGTCTGAGCCACAGTGTTACTGGGATTGATAACTACTGGAGCTGAAAATTGAAAGTTGCACGGGGGGGGTCTGTGTGGAGATTTGACACAAGTCTACTGTCAGATTCCTGAAATGACGTCCGCCTGGGGAACACGATCAAGTCTTCTCATTAATTTCTTTCTCATTTTAAGATTCAACCTCGAGTCAACTGCGCACAAACAACAAAAACTCAACTACCCTCTAGACTACGGGTCTCAAACTGCCATCCCCTGGGCCAATTATGGCTCCCCCTCCTCCTCCCTTCGGCCCGCAACTGACGTCAAAAATATAATGAGATTCGGCCTACCAAAATATATTTTTGAATCACTATTATTGTAGTGCAGTCGCATATAGCCACTTGTGGTTTTGACCCGCCACCTACTGGGCATTTAAAGCATTGCACCATATATGTGGTTTAGTTTTACTTTAGTTTTACTAGAGTGCGGTCGAGAGTAACGCACATGCAGATTATTTTAACGTTGAAATATACACCCGTAAGTGCTCTTTTTACTAAAGCTCTATTTTTGTAAATATTCAAGGGTCTTTGGATTATTATCAGTTTGATTCTATGTTCACACCAGATAAATTGAATAAGTCGTGCATAAATAGATGCGTGAACATGTTGAGTTTGTTTGCTTCATTCACGCATTAAATTCGCTTCATTTGCGCGTCAAATTCGCTTTACAATAGACGCGGATTCGCATCATGGCCGGGGCTTCTGTCTGCTCTGTGACTCTAGCTTCATTGCTAAATGGCTAACGTGTATTATATGGCTGAAAAACAGCGTATTTTCATTTGGCACCGTGTCTAAGTCCACTAGATCCTTTCAGAGGTGCACCCAGTTCTGTGAGTTAAGCAACTCCTCCAGAAACTGTACCTGGACGATGGAAGCTTTCAGTGGTGCTTCCGACTGAGCCGAGCCCAGTTTGATGAGCTGTTTTCTGATGTCGGCAGAAGGATTTCCCCTTGGGACACCAACTGCAGGCGCTACATCATAATCACGCCCCTACAATAGCAAGCTCCTGATTGGTTAATGCTGTGCGAATGTCCGCCAAAGTTCAGATTGTCCTACTCGAGTGAATCGCGTCATTCGTGTTGTCTCATTCATGCGATAGCCCCCCTCGCACTAAAAATGGCCCCCCGACAATTTGAGTTTGAGACCCCTGCTCTGGACCAAGTCTTTTTAAATCAAATTGCCAAAATCGTCAAAAACATAATAAGATTCGGCCCACCAAAACATATTTTTGAATTACTATCATTGTAGTGCTGTCACATATAGCCACTTGTGGTTTTGACCCGCCACCTACTGGATATTTAAAGTACTGCACTATTTATTTGTGGTGTAGTTTTACTTTCGGTTTCTCTGAGTGCGGTCGAGAGTAACGCACATGCAGATTATTTCTGTGGCTGATTTAAACGTTGAAATATGCATCCGTAAGTGCTCTATTTTTACTAAAGCGCTATTTTTGTAAATATTTAAGGGTCTTTTGATTATTATCAGTTTTATTCCACTTGTATTTTGTTGTACAAACACTTCTTCGTGGCTTACACAATATGCTGGTGGTGTAACAAATATGATAATTTTGTTAATATTCGATTCAAATGGTCTCATTTAATAAATTTTCCTCATATGCTTATTACGATTTGTTTAAAAACTATGCACATTAATCAAATTTTACTGCTGGTTGAACTGAACATTTTTTTCTTTTACAAAAAAAAAAAGATATTACGAAGAACAATTGCCAGTAAAGTCAGTAAAGTTACCCAAACTGCTTTCTGCTGCTCTTACACTATCTGTTGAACTTTTGCTTAAGCAACAGTTGGTTGGGACAGAATAATAATAATATAATGTGCTAATTAAATGTCAAAATGCTAATTTAAACTACCCCTTTAATATGTACAACAAGAAATACCACTTTTTTTTGTGCTTGAATGGTAAAACGGCCCTCTTATGATTTGTCAGTCACTGAAATGGCCCCCCGCCAGTTTGAGTTTGAGACCCCTCCTCTAGACGAACCCTTTTTAAATCAAATTGCTTTTAAATGCTATCTGTGGCCCTGAAAAGCCTTCGATTATAATGAGAGATTTCATAAACACTCCTGGCAGTCGAGTCGTTTACAGAGGACTGTAAATTAGCAGACAGATTGCCGTTCCGACGGTGGGTTTTTAGGATCATAACTCAATGAGGAATAACAAAGCGCCCGAACGCAGGTGATACTAAGATGCCTTTATTACACTGCATGTAGAAAGTGGTGCCACGGGGAACTAATTATAGCTCTGGAGAAAGTGATGGCCGTCTGTTGGCGGTGTTTAAACGCTGCGCTTCATCTCCTTAGACAGATCAAGAGCACATCAATCATACCTCTTTCGTCAGAGGTTCAGAGCGCAGGGACTTTTTTTATCTTTATGGCTTTTTTAGTTATAAATCCTGAATACTGCAGCAGCCCTGCGGGACATTTTCCTTGTTTTAATGAGTCAAGTATCAGTCAAAGACTTGGACACAGAGTGTGTGGTTTTTTGTCATTAGATATGTTTCCATCCAAAGATGGGATTTAAATGTATGCGCAAAACTGGAATATGGCACAAAAGATTTGTGAATAAAGCAGCATTTCCATCCAATGAGTCAAAGAGAACGTCAAAAAAACTGAATTTGCTTTGGTAGGAGAAGCTGTGTGAGTCTTTTTATTATACACTCACCGGCCACTTTATTAGGTACACCTGTCCAACTGCTCATTAACGCAAATTTCTAATCAGCCAATCACATCAAACCGAGCATCAGAATGGGGAAGAAAGGGGATTTAAGTGACTTTGAACGTGGCATGGTTGTTGGTGCCAGACGGGCTGGTCTGAGTATTTCAGAAACTGGGATTTTCACGCACAGCCATCTCTAGGGTTTACAGCGAATGGTCCGAAAAAGAGAAAATATCCAGTGAGCGGCGGTTCTGTGGGCGCAAATGCCTTGTTGATGCCAGGGGTCAGAGGAGAATGGCCAGACTGGTTCCAGCTGATAGAAAGGCAACAGTAACTCAAATAACCGCTCATTACAACCGAGGAATGCAGAAGAGCATCTCTGAACGCACAACATGTCCAACCTTGAGGCTGATGGGCTACAGCAGCAGAAGACCACACACAGCTAAGAACAGGAAACTGAAGCTACAATTCGCACAGGCTCAAAAATAGGACAATAGAAGATTGGAAAAACGTTGCCTGGTCTGATGAGTCTCGATTTCTGCTGCAACATTCGGATGGTAGGGTCAGAATTTGGCGTCAACAACATGGTTTAGGGGGTATGTTCTTGGCACACTTTGGGCCCATTAGTACCCATTGAGCATCGTGTCAATGCCACAGCCTACCTGAGTATTGTTGCTGACCATGTCCATCCCTTTATGACCACAGTGTACCCATCTTCTGATGGCTACTTCCAGCAGGATAACGCGCCATATCAATAAAGCGCGAATCATCTCTGACTGGTTTCTTGAACATGACAATGAGTTCACTGTACTCAAATGGCCTCCACAGTCACCAGATCTCAATCCAATAGAGCACCTTTGGGATGTGGTGGAACGAGAGATTCGCATCATGGATGTGCAGCCGACAAATCTGCAGCAACTGCGTGATGCTATCATGTCAATATGGACCAAAATCTCTGAGGAGTATTTCCAGTTTCTTGTTGAATCTATGCCACGAAGGATTAAGGCAGTTCTGAAGGCAAATGGGGGTCCAACCCGGTACTAGTAAGGTGTACCTAATAAAGTGGCCGGTAAGTGTATATTTATACAGTTGAAGACACCGTTAATAAATTTGACTTTTAAGTTATTTTCAAAGTGCTGTTTAATGGTGAGAAATTTTTTATTTTTTATTTTATTAGTAATTTTTTTGTCTTTGCAATGACTTAACATACTATTTTACTAGATAGCCTTGTAATGAACCAATGCTCATCACAAACAACTTTTTCCACAAGCAGAGAAACATACTAATATACAAAAGGTGCTCAGTGTCTTTCACAACTACTAAACACCATCACGGTAACACACATGACACTAAAGTAATGCAATAAACATTATATATCAGCATTACGTGTAACATGAAACTTTAATGTTCATAACTCATGAGAAAAAGAGCAATAGCAATGTCAACAAATAAACATAAAAAATGAAGTGTCACGCAGAAAAATGCATGTCATGCTTCTGGGAAAGTAAATTTGCGGTTATTCGCCATATATATTATGGAAACTTACTGTTAACCAGGTTACAGATTTTTACTGTAGCATTTTACGGTTTGTTGTTGAAATCACTGACTTTTTTTTTTTTTTTTTTTTTTTTTTACAGTGTAGGCACTTAAAAAAAAAAAATTCACTTAAAGTTATTTCAACCTGCACTCACCGGCCACTTTATTAGGTACACCTTGCTAGTACCGGGTTGGACCCCCTTTTGCCTTCAGAACTGCCTTAATCCTGTGTGGCATAGATTCTACAAGGTACTGGAAATATTCCTCAGAGATTTTGGTTCATATTGACATGATAGCATCACGCACGACGATGCTCTGACACGATGCTCAATTGGCACTAATGGGCCCAAAGTGTGCCATGTAAATATCCACCACACCATTACACCACCACCACCAGCCTGAACCGTTAATACAAGGCAGGATGGATCCATGCTTTCATGTTGTTGACGCCAAATTCTGATCCTACCATCCGAATGTCACAGCAGAAATCAAGACTTCAGACCAGGCAACGTTTTTCCAATCTTCTATGCTGCTGTATCCCATCCGCCTCAAGGTTGGATGTGTTGTGCGTTCAGAGATGCTCTTCTGTATACCTCGGTTGTAACGAGGTTATTTGAGTTGCTGTTGCCTTTCTATCAGCTGGAACCAGTCTGGCCATTCTCCTCTGACCTCTGGCATCAACAAGGCATTTGCGCCCACAGAACTGCCGCTCACTGGATATTTTCTCTTTTTCAGATCATTCTCTCTAAACCCTAGAGATGGTTGTGCATGAAAATCCCAGTAGATCAGCAGTTTCTGAAATACTCAGACCAGCCCGTCTGGCACCAACAACCATGCCACGTTTAAAGTCACTTAAATCCCCTTTCTTCCCCATTCTGATGCTCGGTTTGAACTGCAGCAGATCGTCTTGACCATGTCTACATGCCTAAATGCAATGAGTTGCTGCCATGTGATTGGCTGATTAGAAATTTGCATTAATGAGCAGTTGGACAGGTGTACCTAATAAAGTGGCCGGTGAGTGTATAAGGCTTTAACTCAACACTTTACATTAATTCTGATGTGTCCAAACCTTTGACTGGCACAGTTTGTGTATAAATTCAAATCCAAATTATTTTTGTCCCATACAGAGTCATACACAGTATGATATGCAGTGAAATTCTTACACAAGCACTCGTAACCTTAGAATAATAACAACAACAACAACAACAAAAATAATAACAATAAGAATCTATATTTTGGAAAAATATAAATGCGATTTAAAAAAAAAAAAAATGAAGAAAAAGAAAAAAGAAAATATACAATAAAATAAAGTACAAAGTATAAAAATATAAAGGATATGTCTGTACAAACAGAATATATACTTGCTTTTTCTCAGTTTAATGAAAGTGTCATTAGGAAAGCTGATGTTGTTGACTCTTTGGTTTGATGTGTTGTCATACTTGTTTCCCTGACTCTTGTTCTTGAACTCATTTTCTCTCCTTTTGCAGGAACGCTATCGGCAGGATTGCAATCTGGCCGTGCAGCTGTTGAAGTGCAATAAATCGCATTTCAGGAACCACAAGTTTGCTGATGTAAGTAACATGATCTGCTCCTTATAGGTTGCTAGTTTTAAGGCACACCCCCTCCCACATTTAAAGGTATAGTTCACCTAAAATAAAACAAGTCTGTCATTTTTATTCATCTCATGTTGTTTCAAATGCTTCTGAGCTTTTTTTTTTTTTTAAAGCAAAAGTTCATAGAATTTTGCTTTTTACATTTTTATTTGTGCTTTTTCCTTTTGATTGATGAAGAAAAATCACCTCAGTTTATTCAGAGGTGCAATTTGATGCATTTCCTGATTTATTTATGAGTCAAGCATAAATCCCATTTTAGTGTCTGGATTAAAGTACATTTAATTTATTTTAAGGGTTTTAGGTTTGTTTGTTTTCTGCATAGCAATGCCAAGATTGAATTATTGCAGAAATTACATCCATACGTCAATACAAAAAATAAAACAATGAAAATAAATGAAACAAAAAACTAAAAAAAAACAAGCCTTCAAAATATTTTCCACGTAAACCATTCCAAAATATACAAAGTTGTACCAATAAACAAATAAAAACATCAAGTCATTCTTACACAACCAGCAATAAACAACAAATAAAGTGTCTACTTTCAAATTTCTACATTGACTTTAATGAAAGTTAAATAAAATAAAATAAAAAATGTTCCACCATCATTTACCATAACATATAGATTTATGCCAAAATAAACACAATATATTAAGAAAATGTGTTTGTAATGTTTTATTATATTTTAAATAAACAGTTTTAAAACCTACAGTTTTGAAGAATATTTTCAAAGTATAAAGATTCATTCAATCATTTTCTTTTCTGCTTATTAATCCCTTTATTAATCTGGGATCGCCACAGCGGAATGAACCCGCCAACTTATCCATCATATGTTTTACGCAGCAGATGCCCTTCCAGCCGCAACCCAACACTGGGAAACACACTCCCATTCACATACATACACCATGGACAATTTAGCTTACCCAATTCACCTATAGCGCATGTCTTTGGACTTGTGGGGGAAACCAGAGCACCTGGAGGAAACCCACGCCAACATGGGGAGAACATGCAAACTCCACACAGAAATGCCAACTGACCCAGCCGAGGCTCGAACCAGCGACCTTCTTGCTGTGAGGCGACAGCGGTACCCACTGCGCCACCACGCCAACATTTATTAATCATAGTTCAACGTTTACTAATGTATTATTAAAATACAAATTTCTGCTTGTTAACATTAGTTAATACACTGAGTTAACATTGACTGTTTTTTTTTTTTTTTGTAACACTTTAGTTTCACACCATTTACTACTGGCTTATTACCTGCCTATTATTAAGATATTAACTGTTTATTAGCTTATATTAAGTATAATCTTATTTTGCATAAACTCAACTACTACCTTAACAAGCAGCTAATTAATAGTTTATTGAGCTAAAAGTCTTAGTTAAGGCTTTGTTAATAGCGTGAATTGTACATTAAAATAAAGTGCGACCGTTTTTTCCTTTACTAATGTTAACAAACATGAATAAATACTGTAATTAAGGATGTCCCGATCAGGTTTTTTTGCCCTCGAGTCCGAGTCATTTGATTTTGAGTATCTACCGTTACCGATACCCGATCCGATACTTCTATAATACATAGAAAAAGAATAAAGAAGAGCGAAGAAACAGATCCTGGATGTTCCTTATGTTTTATTTAATTCACCTTATTTTAACATTCAACAACTGTGTTAACAAACAGAGCGTCTCTGTGAGGTAGCTTGAACAATCAAGCAATAAATAACATAAATTCTTTGCTTTTGGACTCGGGAGACAGCGAGAACAGAGAACGTGTGCTCTGAGAAATGAGATGCTGCGTTCTTCCTGATTTTTAACGGAAAATTATTTAAACATTACAGCATTCATACAACGATTCATTGTTGTCCCCCTTTTTAATATATATGTAACATGCACAAAAGCCTCACAGATATACTTTGCACAATACAAATAACACAGATTTTAATACGAATTTCAGCAAATAAACACCCCTTATGTGTTTATGCCTTCATTAAGATTTTCATTGTGAATGTTTACTTTCACCGTCCCATTTAGGGGAACTCCTGAGATAAATAAGTTATATCTCTGAACTTTAATATTAAACGGGTATAAAATTCTGGCCTTCCCACCTGCTTTTTTCAGAATCAGCCGCAATGACTTCTGGAACTTCTCGAGCGAGTTTTGCACTCAAGTCTGCATTGACGCATCCTCAATATCAAGAACACATTCGGGAACTTTCACGTGTCCTCCGTTCTTGCGTTCTTGAGTTTTAAAACTGAACTTTGGCAGTTGATGATGACGTTATACTAGTACACAAGCACGCAAGATCGCTGAAGAACGCATATTGAGAAACAGCCATACTCGCGCTTTCCGCTTCAAGCTGCTTCCGTGTTTTACTTTGCCGGCATTTAACCCATAGCATCTCTGCAACAAAGTGATGTCATGCTGTTTCTATGTAAAGTCAAGAAAGAGGTCTAACTCTGTGTCACGTGATCGGATCTGGACATCCCTAACTGTAATAAATGCATTGTTCATTGTCTGTTCATGTTAGTAAATACATTACCCAGCATTAACTGTATGTTCCATATTGTGTTACAAAATCAACAGGATTAGTCGACTAATCAGGAAAAAATAATCGATCGCTTAATCGTCGCAAATAATAATCGTTAGCTGCAGCCCTATTGAGAACCCCTTTTTGTCTTATACACAACTATTCGGTAACACTTTAGTTGAGGTCACAATTCACGGTACTAACAATCCATAACGAACACTGCTAGCTTAATAAACTACTAATTAGCTGTTTATTAATAGTTGGTAAGGTTGAAGTTGGGTTTAGGTTTTGGGTTGGATTAACTACTAATAAACAGTTAATATCTTAATAATAGACAGATATGGTTGAAGTCAAAATTATGAGCCCATCTGATTTCAAATTTATTTATTTATTTTATTTTATTTTATTTTTTCAAGTATTTCCCAAATGATGTTTAACAGATTCAGGAATTTTTCACAGTATTTCCTATAATATTTTTTCTTCTGGAGAAAGTCTTATTTGTTTTATTTCGACTAGAATAAAAGCAGTTTTTAATTTTTTTAAACCATTTTAAGGTCAGAATTATTAGCCCCCTTAATATCTTTTTTTTCGATTGTCTAGAGAACAAACCATCATTAAACAATGACTTGCCTAATTACCCTAACTTGCCTAATCAACCTAATTAAGTCTTTAAATGTGACTTTAAGCTGAATATTAATATCTTGAAAAATATCTAGTCAAATATTATGTACTGTCATCATGGCAAATCATAACTCTCACTATGTAAAAGAGCAGCTCAGACATTCTGCTAAACATCTTGTTTGTTGTTTTTTGTAAGAAAGACTGATTTGAAACAACATGAGTGAACGCTGGCA
>CAIGQV010019624.1:1537606-1555031 GCA_903798115.1 Danio jaintianensis
GTGTGTGTGTGTGTGTGTGTGTGTGTGTGTGTGTGTGTGTGTGTGTGAGCAGTGGACACAGCAGAGGACCTGTCAGAGTCTGAAGGTGTTTTGCCCTCCGCAGTGACACTCGTGGACGGGGATGAGACACAGTTATTTGTTATGGACTCAGACCTTGGATTTTACGGACTGGGATCAGAGAGGAATAGTCAGAGAGAGAGAGATGAAGAGAAAGAGACCAAGAGAATAGAGAGAGTGTGTTAGCATGGGACCGTGTGTGTTATGAGAAACACGGCTGGTCTTTGGATGCGCTGGCAGAGAAAAGGCACAGTATTGACAAGGTGCCAAATTGCAGACACATCCGTCTGTTTGGCCTTTGTGTCTGTCCGCGGGGGGAAAGTGGGCCAGATTTCCAGTTGACGGACAGCACTGTGTGTACGCCAGCAGAGAGGTACGATACGACCGCTCGGCCTCATGGGCATCCGGGTATTGAACACATCGGGACTTTATCACCTGTGGCCCGCTCTCCACATTAAATGCATTTACCACTCTGTCGGCACTCGCTTGTTTGTTTGCTAATAGCATTAAGTCGTGGCCAAAGCGAGGACAATGCACTTAGCAGGTTTGCTATTTGAATCGCTCAAAGCTGTTTAAAATGCAGGAATGCCAGGCACTTATTTACTTCATTCGTTCATTTATTGTTTTAAAGTACACATGAAACAAACCATATTGATTTTGTTAGCTCACATTGCTAGTTTTGTGGTGAACAATTCATCTGTGCATGTCATTAAGGAAAACATTATTGTTTGCCCTTGTAATCTTTAATTGAAAGCTCACGGTAGAAAAAACAAGCCACGCCCACTTTCTCTTATTTAATATTCAGTTTCTATAGGAACTGCGTCACAATACGGAAAAAAACGGTCGCATCTTCCAGTTCATGCGGAATAATAACTAATATACACAGGCTCATTTGCATACTTCGAATCAATCCTCACTGTTAATGAATATATTCTCCTATATGCTTATCTGTTTGGATAATAATAATACAAGCTGAATAGTGTAGGCTGCATTCAGACATTATTTTTTCTGCAAGCTTTACATTTAATTAAAAAGCTATTCAATTAATACAGCTCAGATCAATGCTTTGTGTCTAATAGTTACATTTTGCCAAGTATCCAACTAGATGTACATCATCCCTACTGTCAGCTTAAACAATAATGAAAGCATTTTAATGTTTACAGGACACCTTCCTGCTTTTCCTTCACCATTTAGTCCAACTTAATCATTTTGTGAACAATAATCTAATGCAAATGTTGTCGTCAATCCCAGTTGTAAGAGCAACAAATAATAACTTGACTTCTAGTTGATCATTTTGGAAAAGTGGCAGAAGGTAGATTTTTCCGATGAATCATCTGTTGAACTGCATCTTAATCATCACAAATACTGCAGTCACTTCTGTCCAAACAGCTTCCAAATGATGATTTTGCATGACAGGTGCATTTTCAATTTCAAAGTCAATGTTTGGTTCATCCATTTTGACCAAGCATTTAGTTAAAAGGACCCAGCATTTTTTAGAGTGTACACTATCTGACAAAGGTCTTATCATCAATCCCAGTTGTAAGAGCAACAAATAATAACTTGACTTCTAGTTGATCAATTGTAAAAGTGTCAGAAGGTAGATTTTTCCGATGAATCATCTGTTGAACTGCATCCCAATCATCACAAATACTGTAGAAGACCTACTGGAACCCACATGGACCCAAGATTCTCACACAAATCAGTCAAGTTTGGTGAAGGAAAAATCATGGTTTGAGGTTACATTCAGTATGGGGGCGTGCGAGAGATCTGCAGAGTGGATTACAACATCGACAGCCTGAAGTATCAAGACATTTGTGCTGCCCATTACCTTACAAACCACAGGAGAGGGCAAATTCTTTAGCAGGATAGCGCTCCTTCTCATACTTCAGCCTTCACATCAAAGTTCCTGAAAGCAAAGAAGGTCAAGGTGCTCCAGGATTGGCCAGCCCAGTCACCAGACATGAACATTATTGAGCATGTCTGGGGTAAGATGAAGGAGGAGGCATTGAAGATGAATCCAAAGAATCTTGATGAGGAGTCCTCTGGGAGTCCTGCAAGAACGCTTTCTTTGCCATTCCAGATGACTTTATTAATAAGTGATTTGAGTCATTGCAGAGATGTATGGATGCAGTCCTCCAAGGTCATGGGAGTCATACACAATATTAATTCTTTTTCCACTGCACCATGACTTTATATTCTATACTGTACATTATTTCTGTTAGGTGACAAGACTTTTGTCTAAGCAAAGTCAGACCTTATTAAATAAGGCAGACTGTCCTAATTAAATAATTCAAAATCAAGTCATGATCATATGTTATTTTGGTAAAATAAGCGTAATCTAGAGGCCTTTGCCTTTCATATAAGCCACTTCTGAAACCAAATGATCAACAAGAAGTCAAGTTATTATTTGTTGTTCCTAAAACTTGGATAGGCGACAAGACTTTTGTCAGGTAGTGTATATTCACTTTTTCTGACCTCATTGAAGAATATAAACAAAGGCCTTTGTATAAAAAAAAAACGCAAGTTTATTAGGATCATGAAAAATGCATTCAGTTACGTTTGTCCAGATGTTTTGGTTTTGCAGAGAAAGCTTCACTTTCCAGTGAGCATGGGCACAGAATCTTCCTCTTTGGCCTCAATTAAATCACAAAGGATCATTCTTCATCCTTTTTTAATTTATTGAATTGACAGCAGCGACTAATCTCTTGAATTGCGATCTCTCTGAGAACTACAGCAATGGAGTGAGTTCGCCGGCACCGTGGTATTTTTAGAATATATTTGATCCACTGTCCAGATTATCCTCCTGCCCTGCTCTCATGAACTGTCTAATTCATTACTCTCTAGGTGAAAACCACAGACTATTGCTTTGGCTATTTTAAGGCTCAGTTGCGCCTAAGCCATTACCTGTTTTCAGCTGTTTTCTAGCATTAATCCACCATTGTAAAGCGTCCACTTTAAAATTGTCATTTGGAAAAATTCTCCAAATGAATGTCAATCTGATCTGCGCTGCATATGCATCAAACTGGCCACTTGTGAATCCTCTCATGGCTTCAGAAGTGCTTTGAGAACTGGAGAGCCATTATGCTTCAGTCCAGTGCTGGCAAACTGAGAGTTATTATAGCGGCTGCTCTCTATCTATAGCTGAAGATGGAAATGATGCACAGTAATTGGCACACAGTCTTTTACTGCAAAGTGCAGGTCAGTGCAATACAAGAAGAATTGCACATTCTCTTTGTTGGAAAAATGACTACTAGCATGTCAGAAGATGCAGGTAGACCTAAATGCTAATGATTCCTATTAAATAAGTCTCAAGTTTTTGTATGTATTCTCATGTAGACAAATTGTTTGACTTAAAGAGCTGAGTACATAGGCTGTACTCACACTAGGCTATCCGAACCATGCCCGGCTGTATTTGACCCCCATTTCCTGGTTCGTTTGACAAGTGTGAGTGCTCCGAATCAGGTCCAGGCGTGGAAGGAAGAGGTGTGCCAGAGCGCGGTTCGGTTGGGCTTTGGCACGGTACACTTGTAAAGCGTGCTTGAGCGCAAAACTGAAGACACTGCGTCACTTTTAAGGGACTGTTTCATATGGATTTATTAATAATTCTTACTTTATAATGAACGTCAACTGTCATAGTTTATCAAAGACGCAAACCCCTCGCTGGACGTCAGCTGCCACCTTCAGCAAACCTCCTAATACCTGCAGCACGATGATTTTATGAAAGTTTATGAGCATCAAAAGTGGTGGATCTGTTCAGCAAAAGATTTGGCTGTATGTCACTGCATATCAAACGACTAAAAAACAATACAAAACAAAAACAAAACAATAGAACTAAAGCAATCTCCATTGTACGGAGTGAGAGCACTTCTCTTCTGTTAAACTGAACAGTCGCATCATCATTGACGTAAGCGTGCTCAGGCTCGAAAGGTAAAATGCAATGTGAGTGCAGGCCGAGGGGGAGAGGGGAGGGGGGACAATCGCGCCTTGGCAATGCAACCGTGCCTAGTGTGAGTACGCCCATAGTAAAGATTTCTGCCTGACTGACTGAAGCCCAAAGTATGCTTCAGTTTTTATGTGTACACCAAAGTATGCATACAGTACAAGTGACCTACATTTAGCCATCAGCATAGCATATACATAACCAATTACAGTATTTAACAGTGCATGAACAGCTGCTCTAATTATTTGGTCCAAATATACCTCTTTTCCATCAAATGGTTTTGCGTTCTGGAGCCAGAGTAGGTTTTTCTAGTCTGATGTTAATCAACCGCATGGTGTTTTGCTGCGATGTGTTTCTTCTTCTTACTGTAACCAGTCTGAAATCAAACTTCACAATCTGGTGTTTCTGCAGGCAGTCCAGTATTTTTAATTGTTTTGCTGTTTACTGCACCGGGACTCAATCTAGAACCAACAGTTGCATAAACAGGCAATACTCTAATTGAAACAAAAAAAAAGCTTTTATTTATTCTCTCACAATAATTCAGTCTCTCATGTACACGTTTACCTCATTTAAACATACAACGCCAAACAGTGCAATACATTGCTCAAAATGGCTGCCATAGATTGTGCATTTCTCCCTTGTTCTGTTTGAGTTGGCAAGTTTTTAGGGGCTAAATTTAAGAAATCTTTCGAGCTACATTTCCTCTTTTGTGCAGTGGAGATTCAGTTCAATAAAAAACAGAGGCCATGATTCTGAGCTATGCTAGCACAGGCCTTAATTTTCCAATCAAAAAATTATACAATGGAAAGAACAACAAACTACCGTGGACTGAAACAACAATGCGCAGCAGCAAACTTGTGACGTACACTATATTGGCAAAAGTTTTGGGACATCTTTATGCTAGATATTCCAATTCGTAGAGATTCGCTTGTGAAGTTGGCAGACCATTTGTCATTGTAACAGTTTTAACTCTTCTAGGAAGGCTGTCCACAATGTTTAGGCTTGTGTTTGTGTTTATGGGAATTTTTCTTTTAGAAGCGCATTTGTGAGGTCAGGCAATTATGATGGAGGTGAAGGCCTGGCGCACAGTCTCCACTCTAATTCATCTCAAAGCTGATGTGTCAGGTTGAGGTAAGGACTCTCTGCAGGCCAGTCCAGTTCCTCCATGCCAGACTCGCTCATCCATGTCTTTATGGACTTTGATATGTGCACTGGAGCGCAGTCTTGATGGAATAGGAATGCCCTTCCCCAAACTGTTCCCACAAAGTTGGAATTGTGCATGAAATTGTCCAAAATGACTTGGTATGCTGAAGCATTAAGAGTTCCCTTCACTGAAACTAAAGTGCCAAGCCCAACCCTGAAAAAAACCCACACCGTAAACCCTCATTCCCCCCACCACCCCAAACTTTACACTTGGCCAAATTTTGTCAGGGAAGTACTATTTTCATAGCAACTGCCAAAATCAGACTCATTGGATTGAAATTGAATACAACCCTGAAAGCACGATAGAGTAAACAAGTCATCACGGGTATATTGTGTGTATTGATGCATCAGATGGTCATTGAACAGTTTGTAAACACACCCGAGTTGCCCTGATTTTCTGTGTGAGAAATAAATCTCGGTTTGCATTCAGTGTTGACCACAGTTTTGTAGCACTTTGTGTAACATCACACTAGCATGTGACGCTGCAGTGTTACTTAACCCCCAGGGACAATTAATTTAGGGAGCATCATGTAAATTTCAGAGCTAGAAGGCCATGAAGAGGTCATGCTTGGAAGTGCGGTCTGAACGGATCAATCCGCCCGTGCCCTCATGCCCAGAGGAAATAAGGGCTTTGTGGGTAATTGCTGCCTCACAGGATCGTTACAACATAAAGCTGAGCGTGGCTGTGTGATCACTGATTTTCCCTGCCTTTTTCCACAAATCAATGACCTGGCCTTGCTTTGTTAAATTGTGCCACACTACAGAATGAAATAAAGGCCTCATCACCTGCCTTTTTTCTTTTAGTCTCTCTCTCTCTCTTTCTCTTTTTTTTCTCTGTCTTTCTTGTCCCTCTTCGGTAATAATCTAATTTGAGGTGAGCTTTTTACTCTTTATCCTTTCTCGCATCAGGCCGAGCAGACATTGGATTGAAAAAGATGCTATTTTCTGCGGTTCTTGATCATGACTGTGATAGCCTTCATCAGGGCAGTATTAGCAGATAGGCCTCATCAAACACCCTATTCACATCCCAGTGTTCATTGAGAACATGTTAGTGAAATTGTTCCTTTTAAGATGACTTGCATGTGAAGATTCATCCACCAAATGTGCAAGCTACATAGGTCTCATAGCAACAGATGTGGTTCCATGAAAAGTATCAGAATAGACAAGGCATGGTTTTCACTGAAATTCAAAGATTTAGATTCTCACCCTTATGCGTTTAATTTAAACTTTCTTTCTTGGAACAAAGAAGAAGGTACTTTCTCGTTGTTTTTGTCCCTAATCACTGCCGCTTTGATTGGTATGGTTAAGACAGTGCAAACATTCTTACAATACATTATATTCTAGGGAGTGGGGTTGGTCCTTAATAAGCTTTTCACTAGATCTGAACTAAGCAATTTAAATGTCTGTAGGTGGTAACAAAAATGTTCTCATTATCCAGAAGTTTTCAGGATCCGTTTTAAGAATGGTTTTATGCATTGCAATTTGAAAATATGTAGAAAACATGAACCATCGTCATGTTTGTTTGTTTGTTTGTTTGTTTGTTTCTTTGTGTGTGTGTGTGTTTATATTCTCTGTAATGTTTTGCAGTTACCGTATGAGCTACAGGACATGGTGAACAAGCATATGAAGAGCAGCTTGCCCAACAAGACTCCGGGCCCTCAGGGAGCTCAAGCCCAGGATCCTGATACTCTAAGCCTGACTCCTGCAGATGTAGTGCCCACTTCGGTCATTGCTCGTGTTCTTGAGAAACCCGAGCCCCTGGTGCTCAACTCAGCTCAGTCTAGCAGCAGTGCAGGTCGGCCAGTGGCTGAGGATGTGTTTGTACACGTGGACATGACGGGACCACAAGATGATGGTGGAGGGCGTGAGAATGGTGGTCCTGTTCATGCTAGGCCTCCTGCGGTAGCTGATACTGACCAGCAGCATGTCAATGGCATGTGTCGAAGCCAGGGCAGCCTTGATGGTCCTACAGGAGATGATGGCGCAGCTCCCTCTTTTGAGAAGCTGAATCCGTACCCTACTCCTTCACCACCAAACCCACTCTATCCAGGTCGCAAAGTGATTGAGTTTTCTTCTGATGATAAAGTCAAGATCCCCAAGAACAGCCCACTGCCCAATTGCACCTATGCTACTCGTCAGGCCATTTCTCTGAGTCTTGTGCAGAATGAAGAAGAGGCAGCCGAGCGCCAGCGCACAGTGCCTAATAGCCCTGCTATATCTGATGGGGGTTGGCGATCTGGGACCTCCTCATCTTCCGGTGGAGGGATTGCTTCTCACCAGAGGACACCTCCACAGATGGATGCTACAGACACACTCTCCAGTCATTCAAGTCCCTTTAGTAGCCCCCCTCAGCCGCCCAGCGCCTTTGCCAGTTCTGGAAGTTCAGAGGAGGACCTACTAGCCAACTGGCAGCGCATGTTTGTTGAAAAAATGGCACCATCTTCAGATGGCTCCCTTGTCAACCGCACATCCCTCAGCAGTGAGACTGTAAAAGATCTCCAAAGAAGTCATAATGGAAAATCAGGAGTTGGTGCTCTGAGAGGTGCTTACTCTGATGGTGAGGAGGGATCCTCGGCTCAAAGCTGGACAGCAAGTAGAGAGTCAAGTTTGGACACAGACACCAGCAGCATGGCGGACCTCCGGGCAAAGAAGACACAATATGGTGGCAACTTTTCCCATGAAGAAGGCGAACACCTTCTGATGGCTCTTGATCCACTTGATAATGATGGTGCTAGTGGTGACACCATGGTCACCATTGAGAGCAGTCCCGCCTCTGAGAAGCGTCAAGAGTTTGCAGAAGATGCTGGATCAGCGGGAAGTTCAGCAGAAGAGCGAGATGTCCTTCCCCAGGACTTTCCTGCCACTGGCTCAAGGGTTCTTTCTGCCCTTGAGGATTATGCAGATAAGCCCCCTCGGACTGGCTCCTCGCGACCTCTGAAGAGTCCCAAGAGGATGGGGGTTCATCACTTGCACCGCAAAGACAGCCTTACCAGAGCCCAAGAGCATGGCAACTTGCTAGACTGAGACTTCCAGACTTGTTTTTCTCCTTTTTTCTTTTTCATTTTTACCTCGAGTGCTCTTCGTCTTACTAGCAATCACTAGTCATAGCAGCACACAACAAGTGGAAGGGATGGGATCAGGCTTGATGTGGTTATCCCAGAGTATGCGGCTGTTGCTACTCTTCTGTCCTCTTTTTAAGGCACGGAGCACTCTTTATCTCTGGAACCTACAGTATTGATGGGATCCATGGAGAGGTACCAGCTGCACTTCTGTTAGTCCGGCTATTTTGAGCGGACAGTGCTTCAGGGATAATACAAGAATGTCATAGCCTGTATTAAGGTGGTTTTCACCAGTTCAAGCCTTGCTTCAGCTTGATGCGCAATGATTGAGTGGGCGACAGCAGCACACAGCCATACAATCACACCTCCGTGAGAGAAAGAGTTCTTCAGAGGCAACAAGATTGAGCAGCATTAGATGTGATCCTCGTGGCACTGTGCGGACATGGAACATTTCAAATAATGGATGTTTTGACATTTACTTTTGCCCTCGGGTGAGAGTTGTCTACCCAGATAACGATATCTATTCAGTATCCCAGTACAAGCCCCTTGTTTTGGGAGATTGGGATGGCACCGACGGTCACAGCTTCACAGATACCACTGTGTCAGGCATTCTGCTGATTGAAGCAGGTTAAATGTAATCTATGGGACTCTCTTGTCAATTTTCAGTGCCTAACCCTTGCTCTGACAGAGGGGGCTCTCCATCACCCTTTAAATGAACATCTTTTTCCTTTAGTCGGCTTTTAGTCATCATAAACTGAGAGGATCCTTCACGTCAGATGTTCATTTGCCTCTCTTTATTTCCTCACCCAAACCTAATGACAGCTTTTGTACTTTCATAAACCACTTATGAAAGGATTTTAATTTTGATGTATTCCATATGTTTTAATGATCAAGTACTTGGATATACTTCCTGATTTTATTCTTTTTCTTTTGACTAATGATATTTAAGACGGATTATGATTTCAAGTAAACATTTTATGTATTTATTTGTCTTTTGCTGGTCTAAAATGTCCCATCCCAAAAGCAGTTAAGCAGAAGAGTAAAGAAGTGCGCAGGTTACTGAATCCTGAAATGAAATTAAGGTATGCAATCAGTTATTATATTAGTTATTACACTAATAATGCAACTCAAACAGTGCTGTATTTGGAAACGTTTTCAAAAGTCAGTATTTAAGAGTAAAATATTTCGCAAGTAAGGCAGACACGTTTGAATTTGTCATTTGGTATATTGTGTTCTCCAATTTAAAACTGCTGACAACACAAATTTCCATTCAGAGGGCAAATCTATGCATATAGTGCTGTTTAAAAAATACCTTCAAACATAGCAAAGCATTCTGTCTCTTCTGATAACGTTCTGATCTTGCATACAGTTGATGGGAAAGAAGATGAGCTAAAATACAGAAATTTCAGCCAGAAACACGTCTGTGATAGAATGGCGCTGAAACAAACACATTTTATTTTTTGTTTTTCAATCCCAGATTTAAAGGAAAGCCATGTTTTGATCTTAACGAATGTAATCGTCTTTTATGTAGCATTTGTTTTTCTTTGGTTCCTCACTATAACTGATCATACTGCTGTATGTCTGTCATTTGAGGGGAATGTGCACCCCACCATCATTTAGTGTGTTTTTTTTCCTGTGTGTATTTTCTGTGTGGAAATCTGAACTGTCCTGATTATGTGTGGAAATCTGAACTCTTGATTGTGGATGATCAGTATGTCCAGCAGCTGTTTGTTTTTGTGTTGATCTTAAATTTATTATTATTTCAAGCTTTGTTCAGATAGCATTTATCAGCTTTTCTCAAATGAGTTTCAGATGCACCACTAAAAGCATCCTCATTCTTTTGTTTTTGATGAATATATTTTAGAGACGATTAAACTCTGTGTTGCCTTTTTAAATGCTTCTTGCTTTGTGTTCTTTACATTTAAGAGTTTTAGTCTCTTGGTCAGTCATTTTCGAGATTTCCCAATTGTGCTTTAAGTACTGTAGGCTACTTAATTCAGTGTTGAACTTTGTGTGCATTTACATAGTTTGGGACCCAGGACCATAAAGATCCATTTTTATGCATCATTTGAACACTGAATAAAGTTATTTATTATCACTAGCTTTCCATGGGACAATATTGACCGAGATAGATAATTGAAAATTTGTAATCTGAGGGTTCAAAAATGTCTATATATATAGATATATATATATATATATATATATATATGTATACATACATACATACATACATACATACATACATACATACATACATACGAGTAGCAGTGTGATATGGCTGTATATCAGCAATGGTGGGAGGCGTGCCTTGGCGTGGGACACAAGTGAGGTTATACAGCCATATCGGACTGCTACGAGTGTGATATTGCGTTTATACAACAGTTTCGACAGCATAATCGTGTATATAAAAAAGAAAATCAAACACGGAGAGTCTCAAAAATCCTTTTGTAAGAGGAACTACTTTCTTCCGCCATTCCTTCACATCTGCAGCTGACGTCAGAACGGCAGAAACTGTTGCTCATTCACCGACGTCACTTTAAAGCTAGTATTTGAATGATTCTCTAGTGTACTGTCTAAAGTGATGACAAAACAGGTGATTTTGCTCACATTTTAAGATTATAAGGCTGAACGGCATGAAATGCCATCCGTCTACAGAGATTTCCCAGTATTTCTCTGTTGCAATCGGGAGATCACAATAATTAACCCTGAAAAAGCCAAAGCAAAGCCAACACTACCAGATTACTATGGTATAAATACAGCACTACAACATACAACAGAGAGAGATCGACTTATAATATCACTTACCTGTTTTATAATGATTTGATCAGCTGTAGTTTAAAATTATGCTGAGTTTTTCTCCTCTTAGGGCTTATTATGCGGTCTCTGTTGCCATCTTGTGGCTGAACATCAACCATCCTTGCTTTGCTCAGATCATCAGGCTGGTGGCCGCCAACGTGCTGTATCTCGGAATTGATAAATATTTAAAATAGGCACTATCCTTATAAATAAACTGCATAGTTGCAATCTAAACAGCTACATATAAAATAGCCTCAAAAGTACATTGTTGTCCAACAGCAGCAATATTTGTCGAACTGTAGTGTGTCCTTTGCTTGTTGCTGTAATTGGCTGATAGCCGTGCGATATTCTGCAATAACAGCACTCGTCCAGCCTCCTCACCCTTCTGTATTACTCCACCCACTTGGAGTAACAGCAGATCAATGAACTCACTACAGTTTGACAAATATTGCTGCTGTTGGACAACATAATGTACTTTTGAGGCTTTTTTAGTCAAGAATGTAGTTGTTTAGATTGCAACTATGCAGTTTATTTATAAGGATAGTGCCTATTTTAAAATATTTATAAATTCTGAGATACAGGTCATCGGCAGCCATCTGCCTGTCATTGAGCATAGCAAACACGATTGACGTTCAGTCATAAGATGACCTTAGAGGACATAATAAGCCCTTAGAGGAGAAAAACTCAGCATAATTTCAAACTACAGCTGATCAAATCATTATAAAACAGGTAAGTGACATTCTAAGTCGATCTCTCTCTGTTGTATGTTGTAGTGCTGTATTTATACCATAGTAATCTGCTAGTGTTTGCTTTGCTTTGGCTTTTTCAGGGTTAATTATTGTGATCTCCCTATTGCAACAGAGAAATACTGGGAAATCTCTGTAGACGGATGGCATTTCATGTCGTTCAGCCTTATAATCTTAAAATGTGAGCAAAATCACCTGTTTTGTCATCACTTTAGACATTACGCTAGAGAATCATTCAAATACTAGCTCTAAAGTGACGTTGGTTAAGTATCAACAGTTTCTGCTGTTCTGATGTCAGCTGCAGATGTGTGTGAACGGTGGAAGAAAGCAGTTCCTCTTACAAAAGGATTTTTTGGACTCTCCGTGTTTGATTTCATTTTTTACATACACGATTATGCCGTCGAACTGTTGTATAAATGCAATATCACACGAGTAGCAGTGCGATATGGCTGTATATCGTCACATACAGCCATAGCGCACTGCTACTCGTGTGATATTGCGCATATATGTGTATATATAAATATACACACACAGATACGCATGTATGAGAAGGTTAATTTATATATAATTCAGATCTAAAAAATGTAAATACTAACTTCTATATTGCATGCCATTAATTGATTAGTCATGTGGCAGCGCTACTGTCCTCCATCCTGACTGACTCCACACATCTTCCCAACTGCTGGTATATTTAACAGTACTCATAGTGTCCAATGTTGTACACTTTCATTTTTTTAGTTTTGTCTTTTATTTATAAACATATCAGGGAGTTAGAAAGTACAGCAGCATGCATTACATTATGACAGTACTCCTCAGGCTTGTGTAAAACCCATTCGCTAAACATTCAGCTTTTGCCTTGAAATATTCAGCTGTGTTTCTCGATGAAGGACCGAATGTGCAGTTGAAGGCCTCCAAACTCGCTTTTCTCGTCTCACACTTTGGTCTTCTTTTGTAGTTATCAGTCTTGCGTCAGAATATATGGGCGCACCACTAATAGCCCATGATTAATTGAAGTGTAACTACCCACCGTCCTGAATAATTTATATTTTATCATGTTCTAAAAGAGTCCTGCGATGCTTTAAAGAGACCGAGTGCGGCTGTCAGGCTCTTGCATGTGAAAATGGATGTCCTTAAATAATTCAGTCTCATCAGATGTTACACAGACGCCCGTTTGTGCAGATAAATACCGTTTTAAGAGAGAAAAGAAAAGACATGACAATGGTCAGGATGGTCAAAGTCTATAAATAGGTCTTTCACTTCTGGTGGCTTCAAGCTTTAATAATCCTAATTTAATTGCACATAGGAGACACGTGCACGTCTATAATCCAAGGTGACCCTCGGGCATGTGTGTGTGTGTGTGTGTTTGGTGTGCAAAGAATTCACTGACCAATCTAAGAAGAAATGTCAAGGTTATCCTCCAACCAATGCTTTCTGCCCAAAGCTGACGTCTTTCAACCCATTCATATGATAGTCTAACCTTCAAGACGTCTGTAATATGTGCTCCTTAACCTTTTCATCTGATGTTTTATTTATCTGTAGGCCAAATTACACATGACAAGATGTAAATGTCGTCAATCTGAGCCTAAAATTAGCTTTTTTTTTATTGATGGATACACTAGATGACAAAAGTCTTGTCGCCTATCCAAGTTTTAGGAACAACAAATAATAACTTGACTTGTAGTTGATCATTTGGTTTCAGAAGTGGCTTATATGGCAGACAGTAAGGTCTGACTTGGCTTAGACAAAAGTCTTGTCACTTAACAGAAATAATGTCCAGTATAGAATATAAAGTCATGGTGCAGTGGAAAAAGAATTAATATTGTGTATGACTCCCATGAGCTTGGAGGACTGCATCCATACATCTCTGCAATGACTCAAATCACTTATTAATAAAGTCATCTGGAATGGCAAAGAAAGCGTTCTTGCAGGACTCCCAGAGTTCATCAAGATTCTTTGGATTCATCTTCAATGCCTCCTCCATCATCTTACCCCAGACATGCTCAATAATGTTCATGTCTGGTGACTGGGCTGGCCAATCCTGGCGCACCTTGACCTTCTTTGCTTTCAGGAACTTTGATGTGGAGGCTGAAGTATGAGAAGGAGCGCTATCCTGCTGAAGAATTTGCCCTCTCCTGTGGTTTGTAAGGTAATGGGCAGCACAAATGTCTTGATACCTCAGGCTGTTGATGTTGCCATCCACTCTGCAGATCTCTCGCATGTCCCCATACTGAATGTAACCCCAAACCATGATTTTTCCTTCACCAAACTTGACTGATTTCTGTGAGAATCTTGGGTCCATGCGGGTTCCAGTAGGTCTTCTACAGTATTTGTGATGATTGGGATGCAGTTCAACAGATGATTCATCGGAAAAATCTACCTTCTGACACTTTTACAAATGATCAACTAGAAGTCAAGTTATTATTTGTTGCTCTTAAAACTGGGATTGATGATAAGACTTTTGTCAGATAGAGTACACTCTAAAAAATGCTGGGTCCTTTTAACTAAATGCTTGGTCAAAATGGATGAACCAAACATTGACTTTGAAATTGAAAAGGCACCTGTCATGCAAAATCATCATTTGGAAGCTGTTTGGACAGAAGTGACTCCAAAACCTTAAATGAATGGTTCAGATAAGGGAGACATCCAAAATATGTACTGATGGTGTGCCTTTAGGAACAGAGTTGGGAAACACATTTTTCAGCTTTTTTATGTTTAACAGAAGAAACTCATAGTGTTTTTGAAGCACTTGATGGAGAGCAAATAGTGAGCAAATCAGTTTTTTTCCTATTAAACTAGGGTCCATCACTGTCAAATAAAATGTTCAATTGAATTCATCTTTATTTCTATCGCGCTTTTACAATGTAGATTGTGTCAAAGCAGCTTCACATAGAAGTTCTAGTAAGCTGAAACTGTGTCAGTCCAGTTTTCAGAGTTGAAGTTCAGTTTAGTTCAGTTCAGTGTGGTTTAATTTTCACTGCTGAAAGTCCAAACACTGAAGAGCAAATCCATCGATGCGCAGCTCGACAAGTCCCAAACCAAGCAAGCCAGTGGCGACAGCGGCGAGGAACAAACTTCACCAATTGACAAAAGTAAAGGAAAAGAAACCTTGAGAGAAACCAGGCTCAGTTGGGCACGACCATTTCTCCTCTGGCCAAACTTCCTGTGCAGAGCTGCAGTCTAGGCGCTGGTGGCTGGAGAACGCTGGACGTCCATCGTGGAGAACTGCAGGTGTGATATTTATTTTCAATATTTATTTTCAATCCAAGTCAAAAGACAGAAAATATTGTTTTGTGTTCAACAGAAGAAATAAATTCATAAACGTTTTATAACCATTTGAGTGTGAGTAAATGTTTTTTTTTCAACTGCAGCAACTGGTGCTTCTTTCCATGTCATTGGTTCAGGAGTTATTTTTGTTTTTTTTGTTTTATTCTTCCATGGATGTGTAGATGTGCAGATTATTTTTCCCTCCAAAAACAATTTCATTTTAATTTATTTTTTAAATGTGTAAACTGATCTTCTATTTGAAAACCAAATAAAACTATTTTAAGCAATCTGTTTGAGCTTTACGTTTTGGCAGTGTCGCACACTAATTTTCTTTAGATTTCTTTTTTAAAGAACAGTATAATCGCAATACAAAAAAAACAATAATCTTTATATTTATGTATACAAACATTTATATACGAACCAGAAACCAATTTTTTTGTTTCACTATTGATTCTGATTCATTACTGATTTATTAGTACTGCCCTTATTGGTGATTATATGGTGTTCTGATTTTTATTTTATAGTACATCAGGGATAAAAGGTTTCTTGTTAGTAAATTTGCTTTAATGAATATTTAAGTATGGAACAAATATTATCAGATTATCAGAAGATTAATAACAAAAGCTTCCTTTTTAGTGTTCTCGTCCAGGAATCAAAAACTAATGTGATAATAAAAAAAAATCTATTATTATTATTATTTTAATGAATTTGAAGAGATCAAACCATATTTCAATCCAAAATGGACAGTTTCAAAAAAAATATGTGGGATGGATTTTGGCTGTGACAAACAAAAAGCACAGATTTCATCTATATTCTCTTATAGAAAGATAATGTTTAACGGGGTACACTTTATGTGAAATTTTAAACGAGAAAAAAAAAAGCGTTAGTCACTGTCCAAACTTTAATATTGTGATTCTTGGATTCATGTGTGTGTGTGTATTTTTATTTTTTATTTTTTGCCGGCATGACGTCACTGGAGGCACAGCGCGGCTGTGCTGATGCGGGAGCGCCCACTGCTGGTCAAAAGAAAGAGAAACAATCACACACACCTATAATTAGGGTCAGTATAATGCACTCCAGCAAAACTGACCACAACTATTTGGTTTTTTCTGAAAGTATACCTGCATGATCGCGTAAATTAACAACATGAGGCTTTTTAAAAAGGAAAGTTCACTCGAAAAATTAAAATGACCTCATTTACTCTCTGTAAAGTGATTTTAAACCTTTATGAGTTTCCTTGCTCTGTTGAACACAAAAGAAGATATTCTGAAGAATAATTGACTTCTATAGTTATTATTACTATGGAGGTCAAGTCTACTTTTGTGTTCAACAGAAGAAAAAAGAAGTGAAGGGCATGTAAATGATGGGAGAATCTTCAGTTTTGAGTGAACTATACTTTTAAAAAGAAATTACATGTACTATTGTGGTCCTTCTATCTTTCGAGTCAAATATAATTTTGTAATGTTGTGCCAAAACTATAGTGATTATTTCATAACTGTCTTTTCAATCTTATAGTTAAAAAGGCTTTGTTGCCGCTGAGTTTTTTTTATTTTATTTTTTGTTATTGCATAACAAGAATTATAATATAATATACAAAAGTAGAGAAATACCTGCATTTTTGGCAGTAATATTATATAAACAAAACATAAAGAAAGCTATTACAGGGGATAGATTACACAACGAAAAATCACAAGAAAAGGGTTCCAAAATTGTATACATCCTTATTACTTTTTGTTATATAATTATTATTATTAATATTATTAACCTTCCTGTCGTGTTCGGGTCAAATCTGACCGATGTACAACTTAAAGCACTCATAAATATTGTGTTTTACATCTGATTGCCTCAAGGCCTTATGATATCCTCAACGCTATACACTTGAACATATAAAAGCGATGATCCCCTCTTTCATTGAATTCTGAGTGTTTTAATCAACCTTGCTACACCTGTGGTGTTACGGGTCAAAAGTGCCCGCCATAGGAAATGAATGTGTATCCAGACTATAGTCATCCATCAGACAGAAAACATCGCCATACACACCACCCCAACTCACTCACTCACTCACACATTTCAGACTGAACAATGTATTTTGCAGGTACACAGCTTTTTCACATGCTTGTGCCGATCCTCCAGCCTGATCTTACAAGGAAACATAACTATTTTACGTTTTGTCAGTTTAGTGGCTAATTCGAGTTCAATTTGTAATCATTTATTTTCTTCCTTCCTTCCCTTCCCTTCCCTTCCCTTTCTTCCTTCCTTCCTTTCTTCCTTCCTCCTTCCCTTCCCCTTCCTTCCTTCCTTCCTTCCTTTCCTTTCCTTCCTTCCTTCCCTCCCTCCCTTCCTCTTTCTTTATTTCTTTC
>CAIGQV010019624.1:1574265-1601540 GCA_903798115.1 Danio jaintianensis
TTTAACAGCAGACGGCGCTCTAGGCTAGTTTTTACAGCAGACGGTGCTCTAGGCTAGTGTTTAACAGCAGACGGCGCTCTAGGCTAGTTTTTAAAGCAGACGGCGCTCTAGGCTAGTTTTTAACAGCAGACGGCGCTCTAGGCTAGTTTTTAACAGCAGACGACGCTCTAGGCTAGTGTTTAACAGCAGATTACGCTCTAGGACAGTTTTAGTGTTTAACAGCAGATGGCGCTCTAGGCTATTTTATACAGCAGACTGCGCTCTAGGCTAGTTTTTAACAGAAGATAGCGCTCTAGGCTAGTTTTTACATCAGATGCCGCTCTAGGCTACTTTTTAACAGCAGACGACGCTCTAGGCTGTTTTTTTAACAGCAGATGGCGTCTGCTGTAAAAACTATCCTAGACCGCCATCTGCTGTTAAAAACTAGCCTTGAGCGCCGTCTGCTGTTAAACACTAAAACTATCCTAGAGCACCATCTGCTGTAAAAACTAGAGTCTGCTGTGTATATAATTTAAGTGAAATATAATTAGTTTAGGCCTTTCGACTTTATTCCTTTTAAATAAATTATCGTTAAATTATTAGTCATGATGTGGTTTTTGCAGCTGCATTTAAAGCCAAAACCATGAAACGTTTCTGGCGTTCTAATGGGTTCACCCAATGACAGTTCACCCAAAAATAAAAGTGACCTCATCGTTCACACTCCCTCATGTGCTTTTAAACATTTACACGTTTCGTTCTTCTGTTGAACACAACAGTTTCCGTATTTTGTGATTCACAAGTATTTTCTGTTTATTTACGGTTGTGAATTGCATTATGGGATGTTGATCTCTGCTCTGTTGACTTTTGATGTTGAAAATTCAACACTACAGTTTAACAAAGTGACTTTTATTGACATTTTAGCAGTTTGAAATAATATCATGTATAAGAAATAGAGAAATAAGTCTATAAAATAACAGAAAATGTACTGGCAGTTTATTACAAGATTTTTGTAGTGTAATATACAACACCAACCCAGACAATATATCACTTTAAACTATTACAAAAAATGTTCATAAAAGTCACTTTTTCAAACTTTTCAAGGTTAAAAGTTGTTGGAAGAAAGATCAAGATCCCATAATGCAACTCAAAAGCAGAAATAAACAGGGAAAAATTCAAACGTGAATTGCAAAATACATAAAAATGCTAATTTACGGATATTTTTAACAGTGTGACAGTCTTATTTAGTGTTCTCCACAGACATCTATGCCTCAAACCTGCAGAAAGTCACTCACCCAAGGGATTGTAGTCGAGGTTGAGGACCCGTAACTGTGAGCTGTGAGCCGCGGCGATGGCCAGTCGAGCCCAGCCCTGAGAGCTGATGGCAGGGTTGGCACTCAACGTCAGCTCTTTAAGTCCTGTGCAGAATTAAAGATCACATAGAAGAGACTGTTAACTCACTGCTCATGTGCTAGACTTACCATAACACTCACTCACTATCCTTCAGCTTAGATTTATCAGGGGTCAACACAGCGGAATGAACTGCCAATTACTCTGGCATACAGTTGAAGCTCTCCTGAATTATTAGCCCCCTTGTATATTTTTTTTCCCCAAATTCTGTTTAACGGAAAGAAGATTTTTTCAACACATTTCTAAACATAACAGTTTTAATAACTCATTTCTAATAACTGATTTCTTTTATCTGCCATGATGACCACATAATATTTTACTGGATATTTTTCAAGATACTAGTATTCAGCTTAAAGTGACATTAAAAGGCTTAACTAGGTTAATTAGGCAAGTTAGGGTAATTGGGCAAGTCATTGTATAACAGTGGTTTTCTCTGACTATCGAAAAAAAATATTGCTTAAGGGGGCTAATAATATTGACCTTAAAATGGTTCTAAAAAAATTAAAAACTGCTTTTATTGTGGCCGAAATAAAACAAATACGACTTTCTCCAGAAGAAAAAATATTATAGGAAATACTGTGAAAAATTCCTTGCTCTCATCATTCATTTATTTTATTTTCGGCTTAGTACCTTTATTAATCTGGGGTCGCCACAGCGGAATGAACCGCCAACTTATCCAGCATATGTTTTATGCAGCGGATGCCCTTCCAGCTGCAACCCATCACTGGGAAACATTCATTCACACACATACACTACGGACAATTTAGCTTACCCAATTCCCCTATAGCGCATGTCTTTGGACTTTGGGGGAAACCGGAGCAGCCGGAGGAAACCCACGCAAACACGGGGAGAACATGCAAACTCCACACAGAAACGCCAACTGACCCAGCCGAGGCTCGAACCAGCGACCTTCTTGCTGTGAGGCGATCGTGCTACCCACAGCCCCAATTCCTTGCTCATTTGGGAAATATTTGAAAAATTCACAGGAGGGCTAATAATTTTGACTTCAACTGTATGTTTTACGCAGCTGATACCCTTCCAGCCACAACAAAGCACTGGGAAACACCCATACACACACACTCAGAAACTACAGCTAATATAGTTTATCCAGTTCACCTATACCAGGCCCGTAGCCAGCCTGGTAAAAAGGGTGGACCTTTTTGCAGTTATTCACCCATTTTAGTGACGTTTTAAGGACTATTTTTAGCTGAGTTATCTTGTCGGATGGTCATCATAACCACACTTTTTGATATAAATATGATATAAAAATATTTCCTAAAGATTTATAATAAAGAAATTTGAAGAAATACTTATTTTTAAAATACATATTTATTAAATCATATATCATATAGAAAAAAAATAGGAAGCTGTTAAAGTTTTAAATTAAAAACTGTAGTCTGTTGTCATTTATTAGGCAAATAACAAAATGGCCAGCACATTCGACTGTCCTCAGTTTGACCATTTGAAAAAAAAAAAAAGTAAACATAATAATAATAATGTAGAGCTTCACAGTTTTTCTAGCCTCTCTTGTAAAAAATGTACATTTGAAAATTCATGGATAACAACAATAGCCAAATTGGTATTCAAATCAATTTCAATATGGTCCACTTTTGGTCCTTCACACCTTTTTATTGCTCATTTTTTGTTTTAAGCATAAGGTCCAAGATTTAGAATAAAATTTACTTGTAAAATGTTTTCTCTGTTTAAAAACAATGCAGCAACGACAGATGACTTCACTTACGTCAGATTGTAAAATGAAAATATTGGTTAGCATTGGCCAAAACTGAATAGCTGAAGTCGCACCAAAGCGACAGCCAACAGAGGATTCCGCTTGGTCTTAAAGCCTTTTTTGATGGGTTATTTTCACTATTTATGATAGCATAGCAGTCAAAATAGGACAAACAAGCTCATGTTTGGGACAAATTCTGGACATTTGTCAGTGAGGGGTGGTTCTTCCGAACCACCCAAACCCCTCCTGGCTACGGGCCTGTATACCACATATCTTTGGACTGTGGGGGAAACCAGAGCACCTGGAGGAAACCCACGCAAACACAATAGGGCATGAAACTCCACACAGAAATGCCACAGGGCCCAGCTGGGACTCGAACAAGCGATCTTCTTGCTGTGCTTAACTTAAAGAGATAGTTCATCCATAAAATTTTTATTCTGCCATTATTGACCAACTCTTGACTTGTTCCAAATCAATTCACTGCTTTTCTTACTTAGATTATTTGGTCTTGTTTCGAGTTCAAATATCTAAAAAGTCTTAAATCAAGAAGAATTTTCTAGACAAGCAAAAGTTTTGTTTTCAGAAATGATAAATCCAAATTAAGTTTTTCTGAAAAACAGGCGACATAATCTGCCAATGGGGTAAGCAAAATAATCTTGTTTCAAACCAAAAGCAATGTTTTACTTACCACAATGCAAAACTCACTTCCGAAATATTTCCGAAAACAAAACCCTATTTTTTACTTGTCCAGAAAATTCTTCTTGATTTAAGATTTTTTATATGTTTGGACTATAAACAAGACAAAAACTAAGTAAGAAAAGCTTTTTTTGTAGCGTTTGAGTTTTTTGTTGTTAAACACAAAAGAAGATATTTTGAGGAATGTTGGAAACCGGTAACATTGATTTCCATAGCATTTGTTTTTCCTACTATAGAAGTCAGTGGTTACATGTTTTCAACATTATTCAAAATATCTTTTGTGTTCTCAAACAGGTTTTTAAAAAAAGGGTTAGGGTGAGTAAATGGTGGCAAAATGTTCATTTTTTGTGTGAACTATCCCTTTATTTATTTATTTTTGTCAATTTTTGATCTCCCTGACACATTTACATCATGTTCTGTGACATGTTCTGTTTTTTAGCTTCAGTATTTGCATGCACTGTGAGAAGTTATTTGTGTATGTGCTGTCCAATTGATTTAATTTAATTTAATTTCTTAACTGGCAGCGCATTTGAGCTCTCTGGGCCACCGTATAGGGAACAGTGTTTACAGGTGAAGTTTTGCTCTTTTACCTGATTTGGCTCCATCTGGAGGAAGCAGGCCACAGAGGAGACGAATGGCCTCGTTTCCCAGCATGCAATCTCCCAGATCCAAGGACACCAGTGAGGGATGAGTGGACAGAGCTGCGTTCAGGGTGACCAGGCCTGCGTCTAAAAGTGGACTGCCGTGGAGACTAGAAACAGCACAGCAAAAAGTGGACAGACGTTACGTTCTGTGCTGCATTTGCATTCCTTGAAGAAAATGTCAATGCCTCCGACACAGCAGAAGTGTTTTAACCGCTGCTTCTGTACATCTAAAAAAAAAAGATGTTTGCTGCTTGTTCAAACTACTTATTCAAAATAAGCTGAAACAACACAATTCTTACGTTTTTTTCAGGACAACTTCATTGTTTTATGTTCGATCCATATCAATGTGTAAAAAAAAAACCCAATAAAGTTAGCTTAATCGATTTGTGTTGGGACAACATGACGGAATTGTGTGAAACCCAGCATTTTTTACAGTGTATAAACAAAATAACTGGCACAGCAGCAACTTCAAGATAACATTTCTAGCTAACATTCATTCATTCACTCATTTTCCTTCGGCTTAGTCCCTTTATTTATAAGGGGTCGCCACAGCGGAATGAACCGCCAACTATTTCAGCATATGTTTTACACTGCGGATGCCCTTCCAGCTGCAACCCAGTACTGGGAAACACCCATACACACTCACATTCACACACATACACTACGGCCAATTTAGCTTATCCAATTCACCTATAGCGCATGTCTTTGGACTGTGGGGGAAAACGAAGCACCCGGAGGAAACCCACGCCATCACAAGGAGAACATACAAACTCCACACAGAAATGCCAACTGACCCAGCCGGGTCTCGAACCAGAGGCCTTCTTGCTGTGAGGTGACAGTGCTAACCACTGTATTTTGTATCATGATAGAGATTCCACCTCTATACTGTAAAAAATGCTGGGTTCCACACAATTCCTTCATGTTGTCCCAACACAAATCAATTAAGTTAACTTAATTGTTTTATGTTTAATCCACTTAAAAGTGCAGTTATCACCTTGTTTCAACTCATTTTAGATAAGTAGTGTAAACAAGCGAGTAGTTTTTAATTAATTTAACTGTTGGTTTCTCAAAGCCACACATGTACCAGGCTACTACTTATTTAAAATGAGCTGAATCAACACAATTCTTGAGATTTTCTTGGGACAACTTAATTGTTTTATGTTCGATCCACTCAAATTTGTTAACTTAATCAATTTGTGTTGGGACAACATGAATGAATTGTGTGGAACTGTAATTTTTTTTACAGTGTAGAAATATTATGACTGACAGCAACACTGTTAAAAATGGCCACGGTAAAAAAAAAATGGTAACAGTACAAAACCTGTAACCTAACGTCCTTAATGTATATACAGTGAATAATCGTAAATTCACTTTCCCAGGATCCCCTCATTCTACAGAATTTTTTAATGCTAAAATTCATTGCCATTACAGTCTAATCATATAGTAGACGAACAAGTGTTTTACCTATATGAAAATGATTACGTATTATAGCAAGAAGGTCGCTGGTTCAAGTCCCGGCTGGGTCAGTTGGCATTTCTGTGTGGAGTTTGCATGTTCTCCCCATGTTCGCGCGGGTTTCCTCCGGGTGCTCGGGTTTCCCCCACAGTCCAAACACATGCGATACAGGGTGAATTGAATAAACTAAATTGTCCGTAGTGTATGTGTGTGAATGAGTGTGTATGGATGTTTCCCAGTACTGGGTTGCAGCTGGAAGGGCATCCGCTGTGTAAAACATATGCTGCAATAGTTGGCGGTTCATTCCGCTGTAGAGACCCCTGATGAATAAAGGGACTAAGCCCAAGGAAAATGAATGAGTTAGAGATTCCTAGAAGACCATTCACAGAGGAGTCTCCTGAGAAAGACCACCATGTGCTGCTGATATTACAATGACGTCATCCAGCTCACTTGAAATCGAATGGCAAAACAACAGTGGCAGGTCTTCAAACTTCTATTCTCACGCAAAGTAAATATAGTATGCATACTTTAAGTTACTGCGGATAAAACCAAATTTGAACACAAGAATCCTGGTTGACAGATCTAAATGCATTTTTAAATTCTGATTTCGCTTTTATCGTCTGAAAGGTTAAAGTCAATTATAGCTTGCATCTTTTTCTTCCATAATATCTCCAACAATCATCATCACAATGCCGTTCGCTTGTCTAGCTGAAGATGTCTATTTTATATGTATGCATAATGTGGCAGCTTTGGAATTCCTAGGACATGAATATTGCATCAGTGTTCTACAAAATAATAATAATGAAATGAATGAAGGATGAAAACTGAGTTAGAGACTCCTAGAAGACCATTCACAGTGCAGTCTCCAAATAATCTTGGGGAAAAAACACCATGTGCTGATATTACAATGACGTCATCCAGCTCGCTTGAAATTGGATGGCATACAGTGTCAGGTCTTCAAACTTTAATCTCACACAAAGTAAACAATATGGATACATTAAGTTACTGTGGATAAAAACAATTTCAACCGGATGAGAATTTAAATATAGATAAAGATAAATATTCTGATTTCGCTTTTATTGTCTGAAACGCTAAAGTCAATTATAGCATGCATCTTTGTCCTTCCACAACTGTCTGAATGGTTAAAGTCAATTATAACATGCATATTTATTCTTCAAAAATTGTCTGAGACGCTAAATTCAATTACAGCATGTGTATTTTCTTCAATAACATGATTAATAATCATCATTTAAATGTCGTTCGCTTGTCGCTTGAAGATGCATCACTCACAAGAGGGTCTGAATGGATCTGTTGGCCTTCAGCGCATCTGCCAGCTGTTTGGTCCGGCCGATGGTGGACACCACGCCGAGGTTGAGGTTGAGCTGGGCCAGAGAGTGCGACTCCGCCACCCCGCGACACACACGACCAAAGTCCCGGTCTGAAAGCTGACAACCGCGCACCGACAGCAGCCGCACGCTGTTCTCCTTCAGGCTGTCGCATATGTCTTTGATTTCAGCACCGGACAGCGCCTCTCCCGTTATCTGAATGGAGCCCGGCAGCATCTCGGTGGTGTCAGGCTCGACGAGCGCGCATTATGGATCCTGGAGGTCGGATCTGATGTGTCTAATAGTGATGATAATAATCCATCCGACGCCAGAGCTGGAAGGTGTGGTGCTGCTGATGTTGTTGCTACTATTTCGGTGTTTTGCGCTTGGACATGCTGCTGGAGGATCCTAAAAGCGTTGCTGTCTTGAACATGAACTGAATACTGCTGTTGTTGGTTACTCTGGTGGTCTGTCTCGAAATGTCGCGTTAAATTGCTCTCATCTCATTGCCCAACAGCGGTATTGGTGAAGCAGGTATTACAGGAGGTAATCCGCCTGAAAGCTGATGCGGGATTGGCCACACGGAGAGAACGTCTCTCTCTGTGTGTGTGTGTGTGTGTGTGTGTGTGTGTGTGTGTGTGTGTGTGTGTCATGAGCGCAGCCTACTTCTATTCATTACTCTCTCTAGAGATTATGATGATGGTGGTTATTGGATGCAAGCTGAATGAATTGCATTAGAAAATAGCATAAATAAAAAAAGTCACATTTTAAAACTAGGAAATGTAGGTTAATATATATATATATATATATATATAAAACCTATTTTAGTCTGCACATTACATTTACAAAAGCAGTTTTAATGACTTAAACCAAAAAATTAATTAAAACAACACTGTTAAAATGCTGGGTTCCACACAATTATTTGGTGTTGGGACCACATGAAGGAATTAAGTTCACTTGTTAGTTTTTACACATTTAAGTGGATTGAACATAAAGCAATTAAGTTGTCCCAAAAAAACCCTCAAGAATTGCGTTGTTTCAGTTTATTTGATACAAGTAGTTTGAACAAGCAGCAAATGTCATTTTTGAGAGAACTGGGTAAAACCTAGTGGTTTGAAGGACAGTGGAAACATATATAAACATAAGAATAACAATGAATCAGTATTTTGGGGCTGCACTGTGATAAACGGCTTGCCATTTCTGTTTAGCTGTTCATGCGGATGCACAAATAACATTCATCCACCTGCACATGTGAGGCCTGTGAATAATATATTGAAAGGATCAACATGAATGTCGCTTGTCTTTCTCTGAGCAACAGTCTGCAGATGTGCCGGTGGATTGTATGACCAATTGTACCGTAGCGTGTCTGGTTGCATGGCCCTATCTTTGTGTCAGCCTCAGTGAGAGCAGGGAAACGTGAGCCATCAATTCAACAAACACATTCAATTCCTTATGCAGTCCAGTGTATGGACTCACCTTAATTTACCCTGAACACACTGAAACACCGGAGACTAAAAGAAAGTGTAGATTTAAACAAGGAGCGCATTTAAAAATGAAAACGAAAAATCGGTCATACTTTAATGTACAATTCACACAAACCATTAACAAACTATAACCTAAAGAGTTTTAGCTCAATTAAGTATTAATTAGCTGCTTATTAATAGTTAGTAGAGTAGTAGTTGGGTTTTGGTATTGGGATGTAAAATTAGATCATACATTATAAGTGCTAATAAAAAACACACTGTATTTTAATGTACAATTCACGCAAACCATTAATGAACTATTAATAAAAGGTTACTAATTAGAAGTACTAATTAGCTGCTTATTAATATAACCCCAAATCAGAAAAGGTTGGGACAGTATGGAAAACGCAAATAAAAAAAGAAAGTAGTGATTTCCAAATTTACTTTGACTTGTATTTCATTGCACACAATATGAACACAATATATTTCATGTTTTGCCTGGTCAACTTGATTTCATTTGTAAATATACATCCTTTCCTGTCATTCAGACCCACAGCACATTCCAAAAAAAGTTGGGACAGGAGCAGTTTAGGGCTAGTAATCAGGTAAATTGGTGAAATAATGATGTGATTTGAAACAGGTGATGTCAACAGGTGGTTGTAATTATGATTTGGTACAAATGCAGCATCCAAAAGGTCTAGTCCTTTAGGAGCAAAGATGGGCTGAGGATCGCCAGTTTGCCAACAAATACGTTAGAAAATGATTTAAATGTTTAAAAACAATGTTCCTTAAAGAAAGATGGGAGGACATTTGGATACTTCACCTTCAACAGTGCATAACATCATTAAAAGATTCAAGGAATCTGGAGGAATTTCAGTGTGTAAAGGACAAGGGCGCAAGCCTAAGCTGAACAACCGTGATCTCCGATCCCTCAGACAGCACTGCATCAAGAATCCTCATTCATCTATAAGCGATATCACCACATGGGACTACTTTGGCAAACCTTTGTCAAGTACCACAATGCGTAGTTACATCCACAAATGCCAGTTAAAACTGTACTGTGCCAAAAGGAAGCCCTATGATAACAGTGTCCAGAAGCGCTGTCGACTTTTCTGGGCTCGGAGGCATCTGGGATTGACCATCGCACAGTGGAAAAGTGTACTGTGGTCAGATGAATCAGTATTTCAGATACTTTTTTGGGAGAAATGGACGCCGTGTGCTCCGGACCAAAGAAGAAAAGGATCATCCAGACTGTTACTAGCAACAAGTCCAAAAGCCAGGGTCTGTCATGGTATGGGGTTGTGTCAACTTATGTAATTTGCACTTCTGTGATGCACCATTAATGCTGAAAAGTACTTAGAGATTTTGGAGCACAATATGCTGCCTTCTTTTCCAGGGACGCCCATGCATATTTTAACAAGACAATGCAAAACCACATTCTGCACACATTACAAAGTCCTGGCTGCAGAGGAAGAGGATACAGGTACTTGACTGGCCTGCCTGCGGTCCTGACCTGTCTCCAATAGAGAATGTGTGGCACATTTTGAAGTGCAAAATGCGATAGCGAAGACCCCGTACTGTTGCTCACCTTAAGACTTGTTTGCAGAAGGTATGGGACAAAATTACACCTGAAACACTTCACTTGGTGTCTTCTTTTCCTAAATGTCTTTTAAGTGTTGTGAAAAGAAATGGCAACATTACAAAGTGGTAAATGCTTTACTGTTCCAACTTTTTTTTTTAAATGTGTTGCAAGAACCAAAATTGAATACAATTTTTTTTTTTAATAAATGATAAGGAACACATTAAATAATGTTTGTTGTATTGTCTGCAATGAAATACAAGTCAAAGTAAATTTAGAAATCTCTACTTTCTTTTTTTATTTGCTGTTTTCATACTGTGCCAACTTTTTCTGATTTGGGGTTGTAGTTACTAGTTGGGTAGTAGTTGGGTTTTGGTAATGGGATGTAAAATACAATCATGCTTCATAGTGCTAATAAACAGTTCATATTTTAATAATAAGCAAGCCAGTAGTAAATGGTGTGAATTGTTACTTAAACTAAAGTGTTACAGAAAAATATAGTTCTTAGTGACAATGTATTGCATTTAATTATGGCTTTAATTTTCTAAAAAATTTATTTTGTTTCCTTACTATACAGCCCTTAATGGCACAGATAAACTTCAGTTTCACTAGTATAAGAAGCGCTGCTGCCAGACGAAACAATTTAACTGAAAAAACAATGCTAAAGTCAGTTATTCTCCTTTGAAAATGTGTGTTCCGTGTCAGAATATCTGTCTTTTTGTTTTGGTCTCTATACCCAGCCCACTGCCAGTTTAACTAATTATATTTCAGCACCCCGAGTTGCCTTGGTGGAAAACAGTGTATTTCATTTCAGCCATGAAGGCTGCCTCAATGTATGCCTTAGAATTTTAGTCCAGACACAAGGTGACAACACAGTTGGTTTTCTTCAGCACTACACTGAAAAAATAAATAAAATAAAATAAAATTTAAATAAATAAATACATACATACATACATTCATTGAATTTACCTAATAAAGTTAAGTGGTTGCAAGCAATTTATATGGGCTCAACTTAAAATAAAAATTAGTTGAACATTACAAAATTTAATGAGTTTGTTTAAACTCAGCCATATAAATTGTTTGCAACCACTTACCTTAAAAAAATGTTGTGAATCTAATCTTTTTTTTTCAGTGTAATTCTTTGGCGTCGGCTTGGTGTGTGTCCTGGCCTTTAGAGTCCTATACCTGCATTGACTTTGATCTCCTATCAAGTCTGATAAAGTTTGAGCTCATCTCAGAGCATCTTTCAATAAGATACATCAAATCATTTGGAGTTGTGAAATTGCTGAGAGGGCAGCACGGTGGCTCAGTGGTTAGCGGTCGCCTCACAGCAACAAGGTCGCTGGTTTAAGTCCCGGCTGGGTCAGTTGGCATTTCTGTGTGGAGTTTGCATGTTCTCCCCTTGTTGGCGTGGGTTTCCTCCAGGTGCTCTGGGTTCCCCCGCAGTCCAAAGACATGCGCTATAGGTGAATTGGTTAAACAAAATTGTCCGTAGTGTATGAGTGTGTGTGTGTGCGTGTGTGCGCGTGTACGTGTTTTTGTGACATGTCAGGACACAAATCTGTATAATGACATGGGTATGACACAGGTATTACAAAAAGGAGGTGAAATATGAGGACACAGCTGACGTCCTCATTTCTCAAAAAGCTTCTAAATCAAACAGAATGAGTTTAATCAGAGAGTAAAGCTGTACACTGTTTCCTGTGATGGTTGGGTTTAGGGGTAGGGTGGGCCATTAAAATTCAAAGCATCAGCTAAAGCTGTGTGGATTTCTAACCTATTTAACAGTGTAGTTATTTAAATTGCTTTAACTCGAGTTTACATTTCACAACCCAACAGCTTTAAGTCAACTTTTCAGATTTTTGCTGCTTTTAGACTTTTATTTTGATATGTTTGTACAATATCACAACACTATGGGTTTGAGGTTTGATTATGAACAAACCACTAATCCTTAGAACAAGACATCTCAGCGCAATGCTTCTGATCACAAATGAGGACAACAGCATTTCTTTATTTTCAGGAACCCTTTAAATAAGCTCACATGTAAAAGACAACATAATGAAAGAGCACAGAAATTCCTCACCCCCAACCATAGCTTTAAATAGCAGGAATCAGACTGCACCAAAATGCCTGGATAATTGTGGATTAGGAAAAAAAATAAACAGATTGCATGCACCATAACAACCTTTCTCATCTTCAAATTAAACTTTTTTTTTTTTAAATCTGTACACTTTGCAGTCCGAACAAAATAGATTTCTCTCCTGTGTCTTGATGAAGAATCAAAATTAGGTAACAAGATCTAAAAACAGATGTGTTATGTGTTTTCATCCATTGTCTCAATAACTGAGACATCTATGAGGACTATTGCACCAATTAATACTCTCACCAAGCCGTCCAGCTGCATTTAAATATCAAATATATTGAGTTTTTAGTATCAGCATCCTTAGGGAATCCATATGTAACCTGAAATTACTATTCTAAAATTAGCAGGTCATAGGATCTTTAACCCTTAGCAACAAAAAACGATTAAGACAAGTGTACAGTGAATGTGATAGTGTGTCAAAATGTCTCATAATAACATAAGTCAAAATTGAGTGAAGTCATCTTGACCTAAGAGCATCAATATAGGCCCTTTTTACAGGAACATTATGTGAGATACAAGCTGAGCTCAGACCTAAGGTGCTCAATGGAAACCGCTCCATGATTTTGTTTTGCCCTGGCCCTGCATATGTACACCAGGCTCGCTGGACTGTGTAACCTACCCGGAAGCCAAATTTACAATTGCTGTGACTGTACAATCGCAGCTATTGACTTTATGGTGGCATTCACAACAGCATTGGCAACAACGGGAACATCTCTGGCCACTCTCTGGATGGGGGGGATGTTCGGTCCTTCTAAGGTATCCAGAATACCTGGAAACAGAAAAAAACAAAACAATGAGTGACAAAGCTGCAACTAACACTGCAAAATCCTGACCCATATAGAAACCCAATAGCTTTTGACAACTTTGGCCATTCACCAGCAATAAACAGATGAGTCATTGAAGTTTATTGGCATCCAGCAAAGTCACAGTAAGAGCTTAGCGATATGACACTATGCATAAACATTAATATTCAGCATGTGTCTGTTGCCTCATTACAAACATACATGGCAAATCTCACAATATATATGTTAAACTATAAAAAACTACATTTAAACTGAATTTATGACTCTTTGGGGTGGCACTGAATAAATTTAAAATCCGTTTATCCTGCATTTTGTATTACAGAACTGCTTACTCTTACTTAAAGGCTGGTTTATACTTCTGCGTCGAGTGATCGCCGTGAATCACGGCGACTGCCTTGCGCGTAGTCGTGCATTTATACTTCTGCATGCTGTTTGTGTTGCTCTGCAATAACACTTCCAAAACGCTAGCTGGCAGTAGGTCTTTATGTTCCTCTGTGTCGAGTTTCTTTGCAGGTGTTTTGTTTTTTCTGAATGCTACCTTAATGTACAAGTAGCTAAAACTCGCTCATTCAGAGGCGGGTACCGGCGGACGTGCAACAACTTTAATTATGAGGTAAACACAAATTAAAAGTTTCCATCTGGAGCTCCTCCACGGGACTCCACACTTGTAAACACTCGCTCCATCGGGCTCGTGGCTCTTGGCACCGGCCACACTCATCATCGCTACCAAGCCGACCAATCACAGAGCTTGCGCTATGCCTCGTTGTGATGTGTAGTTACATTTTTTGAGAGGTGCGCGTCAACTTCGGCGTCAGCCACGGTGAGGGCCATGCGATTGCACGAAGGCTGCACCGGACCATATGCGTTTGCTTGATGCAGAAGTATAAATCAGCCTTAAAGCTTGTACCGTTTTCAAAATAAGAGTCCCACATACATAGTAAGCAGCTTAGATAAACTTAAAAATAATGGAAAAACTATCATTGTTTTAATCTCACTAGGAAAATTCAATATGGTCTTATTGGCCTGTTTTTCACACCGTTTTTGTTTTACACAAGAATAAGGAAACAATACTGTTTGAGGCTCCAGTCATTTCCACGTACTGAACTCCTATTATTCAACTATGTCTAGGTATATCCTGATTTTTATTCTATGACACCTTTAAGGGGAACTTGGAGCTAACACTAAAAAGTCATACCAGGTTAGAATAGACACCAGAGAATAGTAGGATGTAATATATTGTGTGACATTAGAAAGCGCAAGCACTGGGGATATACATTTTTACACTGTGATCAACGGTCAAAATTGCATTACATTATTTACATTAACAAACACATGTAGAACAAGACAACAAATTCTGATCATACTGTTCACCGTGTTTCAGATGAATGGCAGTTTTCAAACTGGCCTCATTCTGACGGGCTAAAAATAGAGAGCACCAAAAACACATAGGTGCTCAGATGTCTTATATTAGATTTAAGAGTGAGTTTCAATTACTAAAGGACACAATAGTGCCCTGGAGACATTCTCATGCTCTGTCTATTTGATTATAAAATTGCTCTAAATGGACAGCATGCTTTGACGGGTTGTTTTATACATATACAGGCACTATTTACACCTAATGATAAGATGTGTTTTTGTTGATCTAATTATAAGTGGGCAATACTAAAAGCAGATGTAAACAGATGTAAATTGTTTGTCCACTTATGACCTCTTTCAAAAATGTAAAACTGTCGGCAGCTAGCTCTCTGCAACTCTCACATGGTCGCCCACTGAAGATAAGCAGGGCTGCGCCTAGTCAGTACCTGGATGGGAGACGACTTGGGAAACCTAGGTTGCTGCCGGAAGTGGTGTTAGTGAGGCCAGCAGGGGGTGCTCAACCTGCGGTCTGTGTGGGTCCTAATGCCCCAGTATAGTGAAGGGGACTCTATACTGCTCAGTGAGCACCGTCTTTTGGATGAGACGTTAAACCGAGGTCCTGACTCTCTGTGGTCATTAAAAATCCCAGGATGTCCTTCGAAAAAGAATAGGGGTTTAACCCCGGCATCCTGGCCAAATTTGCCCACTGGCCTCTGTCCATCATGGCCTCCTAACCATCCCCATATCATAATTGGTTTCATCACTCGGTCTCCTCTCCACCAAGCTGGTGTGTGGTGTGCGGTCTGGCGCAATATGGCTGCCGTCGCGTCATCCAGGTGGATGCTGCACACTGGTGGTGGATGAGGAGATTCCCCCCATTTTGTAAAAAGCGCTTTGAGAAATTTCTAGAAACTTTTTTCTAAACATTTCTAGAAAAGCGCTATATAAAATGTAAGGAATTATTATAAAACATTTAGAAAACTTTTTTTTTTTTTTTAATTGCTTTGTGTCGTGTGGATGAATGCATTTGGCTACTGAACTAATTCTTAAAAACATTACAAGACCTTTAACAAGCACGCTAACATGAAATCTCAAGTTCGTCTTGAAGGTGAAAAATGCAAAAAGACTTGTTCATATGTACATTGCACAAGCATAATTTGCAATATTAGATCAAAAAGAGTTAAAACAGTAGGTGTAAGTGTAAACAGGAATGTCTCCAAAGTCCAGTTAGCCAAAACACATCTTAATACCTGGTGTAAATCAGTCCTTACAGACCTTCAGTTGGCAATTTACCACTCTAGTGATGTATTTTTACAACCTTATTTTTACCTTTCTTAAATTTAAACTCTGATACATTAAATAAGCCCATTTGTTTAAATGAAACAGTTTAACCTTTGACAAAATTGGATAAAAATGAATAACAGGTCACAAATTTAATAAAAAGATTAACAAAATAAAAAAGAAAACATTTATTGAGGAACAAACTGAGCAGAAATGCACAATTTGGCACAGCTGCTGATATTAATTGCTGAAATGTAAGATGAAATTCTGATAATATGTGACAAAAATGAATGAGATTTTTTTTTTTTTAATAAAACAGAATATGTACATAAAAAAGCACTGTCACTTTATCTACCAATATGTCTTAGTGGGGTAATATTTATAAGCTTAGCTTTATGATTTTATGTGTATCACAAGAAAAAGGGGATGTTTAGAATTACATTAAAGGGGGATTTGTGGGAATTAAAATGTACAATAAATTATTCTTTTAAAATATATTCATTGTTTTCAATTATTTTAATACATTTTATATTCATTCCCTAAAGACTGCGTCGTTAAATTTGTTTTATGATTCTATTATATGTCTGGCAATCTAAAACTTTTAATAAAAAATAGCTTGTTAGTATGAAACCAGGGGTGTCCAGTCCTGCTCACTGTCCTGAATAGTTTAGTTCCTACTCTAATTAAACAAAACTGAACCAGCTAATCTAGACATACCAGAAACATCCAGCCAGGTGTGTAGAGGAAAACTTGAGCTAAACTATGCAGGACAGTGAGGAAGTCTGGACACCACTGGTTTAAACAGACAATAAACCAGTTCAAACGTCTCTGCTTCAGACATTCCTTTGCATCATCACTAAAAAGATTTGCAAGGTGTACGTAGATGCATACATTTTGTGTTAATAAATATTTATGTTTTTTATTTTATTCAATTTATTACAATATATTGCTATTTTAGTGCATATGAATAAAATAAATAATGTTTTATGTTCATTTAATTATGAACAAAATGTAAAAAGAAGTAATGGCTGATTTCAAAGCACTGCTTCATGAAGCTTTGAAACTTTTATGAATCTTTTTTTTTCCGAATCATTGATTTGGAGCACGTATCTAATTGGCAAGGTCACGTGATTTCAGTAAATGAGGTTTTGTTACGTCATCACTGTTTCTAAACCTCAATGATTCTCTGCTTTAGGGGGGTGATCTGTGTAACACCATTAAAACCACATGAATCGTGAGGGTTGACATCATTTTTATCTGATCTCAGGACAGTTTTGTGTGTTTATATTGAGACATTTGTGAAATTAAAGAAGATAATATTAGTTAATAGTCTCTTGTTGGCCTGTTTAGTAGAGCACACTATGGAACAAACAATATATAAGCCTTGAGAATTTCTAAAAAAACATATTATGCAGACAATTACTATTTAACGATATTAAATGATAAGCTAAGTGTATTTATAGGTTCAACTTTCAATTTAAAGTTTGCAATATATGTTTAAAAAGCCAATTCCAATCCTTGTTTTGAAGGAGTTTTTATGGCAGGTGTCCCTAGCACGTGCTGTTTCAAATGCTTTAAAACAATGAATCATATTGCAAAGCAATTGGTACAATTGTTTTGAAGCTTTGAAAAGCTTTGTTTCGCTAATCCCTAGTAAAATGTTCCTTATTTCTTTATATTTTAAATGGGTTTTTACAGTTTTATTTAACCCTTGTGTGCGGTTGGGGATGTTTTCATCCACTCTGGGGTGATTTTGAGTCTTAATTTGGTCACAACTTTCTCAGTGTTTCAGAAAATAGAATGATTTTGGTGACAAATCTTATTTTGACACATATTTTAGGAAAATGCTTTGAAATTTTTCAAAAATTCAACAATACACTAGGCAAATGTACTACTCTTTTGTTATGTTGGTGGCTGTTTTTGCCATTTGATATTGCCATAATGACATTTTTTGATTGAAAAGCCATGACACCATATAATCATGCATTCTTGATTGTTTCTGGTTTTCCTTGTTGGGAAGAGGTACAATTTTCTGCTGTTTTACTCCAAAGAACTCCATATAAATGCCAGAATTTTTTTTGCACAGGCTTAACTGAAGGGTTAATGCTGCCAACTGATGATCAACAGTAAAAATGACACATTTTACCTCTTCCCAACAGGGAAAACCACCAACAATCAAGAATGCATGATCATATGGTGTCATGTCTTTGCGATCAAAAAATGTCATTATAATGGAAGTCAATGGGGCAAAAACAGCCAACAACATAACGAAAGGGTAGTCAATTTGAACAGTACACAAGAGTTAAGATATCCAAATCTAAAGGACTGATTTGCTCGCAGATTCATTACCTTCAACCATCTTATGGTAAGCAAAGTGCAGGTAGAGCAGAAAGAGCATATGGAGAGCAGTCAGAGAGCCACACAGGATGAGGCGAGGAGTCTGACCAACGGTCCGGGAGATGAGCACAGCCACCTGAGAAAAACACATGACAGTACCATATGCTGAAAACACATCCTATAGCAATACATGCATACTTTCAAATCTATACATTTATATCCACATTCAAATGTATCTGCTTGTCTGTCACATCAAGGTTTTTGACAATTTGGTGCCATCTACTGATTGAATAATACATAGGTTAGTCTATGCTTTATTGCTCTGGTTTCGTTTCTGTCAGTTTGCATTTTTGACTCTTTGGCGCTATCTTGTGACAGAATAATGTGCAGGTTAGGGTATACTTAGTCTCAGCCTGATGCATATGGCACACTTTTTTGGAAATCCTTTTGCAGATCCTCAGTCGCCCTCTGATTGGTTTAAATATTTCCATGAGTTGAGTGTGCAGCAATCTTGATCAGAATGCATCGAAACAAGTCTGAGCTGATAAAAAAGCTGCGATGTTTATATTGATGACAGTTAATAAACGTACAACTTTCTGAGATATTCATACTGCCTGGACACCCGTCTGTTATTGTGAGGACAACTTTGTGATGATGAGCATTTACCAATTGACTTAAACAATTACAATTACATGCCCACTGTCAGTCATAAAACATAGTGGGCGGTCCTTGCCCATTCAAAGCGCCAAAGCTCCTAGACCTTCAGACCTGGCTACGCGAGACTAGGGTATACTCCATCAGCTGTTTCTGTTTCTGTCAGCTTTGTGTTTAATTAAAAATGTAATAAACTATTACAGCTCAGAAAACGGTTTAATTTTTATGTTTTGTGGCAAGTAGCCATGTAATAAGGGGAATAAAGCACAACCAGGATGGTTGTTTTCGCAGAATAAAGCCCTTCAGTCTCAAACAACAGTGCTCTGCTTTTCAGTGGGCTTCTGATAGGCCTGATGGGGTTTATTCTACGATACCAACCGCCTGGATGTACTTTCTCCCTAACTTACCATACGCAGAGTAGAGAGTCCTCCAATCACCATCCAGAGAAGGTAGAAGAGTGAATGGAAGTGGACGTTGTAAGTGATGAAAAGGACCACACAGTGGCCAAAGAGACCATAACCCTGAAAACAAACAAACAAACACTCTTTAACATAATGTAAACCAAATATTCCCAGTATCAAACAGGGAAGTCATGTACTCCCTTCTTATTGGTGATGTGAAGTATACTTACTAGCAGAGACAGCATCTGCAGCATGGTAATCTGAGCATTGCACAGGTAAGCAAGGAAATAGATGAAGGAGGACACTCCCAGCCAGTACCCAAAACCGGTTCCGATGGCAGTGCCCATCAGCGTGCCCTCTCTCTGTTTCAACAAACAAACACTGGTTGTGAACAAGAGGATGGTGGTGAAGAAAAACATTCACAGCATCAAAGTCTGCATGACATTTCTTATTGGCATCACTGCTTACAATGACTGTTCCTGAGGTCTTCATGCCATGGAGCAGAATAGCCACCAGTGTGAACACCAGCATCATTGGTCCATACAGCTCTCCTGCGACTTTCTGGGTTTAGACAAAAAGACAAAAAAAGTGCCTCATGAAGCAAAAAAAAACCCAACACGTTTTGATCTGCAATTACTGTGTGCTCAGAAAGACTGTTTTGTTCTTGAGCGCCACCAAGTTGTGTTTTACTGTTACTTCAGCAGCTCAAGGCAGATGAACAAAAGTGCCAATCTTATTAGCCGGCAGCTAGCTCTCTGCAACTCTCACACGGTCGCCCACTGAAGCTAAGCAGGGCTGCGCCCGGTCAGTACCTGGATGGGAGACCACATGGGAAAGCTAGGTTGCTGCCGGAAGTGGTGTTAGTGAGGCCAACAGGGGGTGCTCAACCTGTGGTCTGTGTGGGTCCTAACGCCCCAGTATATTGATGGGGACTCTATACTGCTCATTGAGCGCCGTCTTTCGGATGAGACGTTAAACCGAGGTCCTGACTCTCTGTGGTCATTAAAAATCCCAGGATGTCCTTCGAAAAAGAGTAGGGGTTTAACCCCGGCATCCTGGCCAAATTTGCCCACTGGCCTTGGTCCATCATGGCCTCCTAACCATCCCCATATGATAATTGGCTTCATCACTCGGTCTCCTCTCCACCAATCAGCTGGTGTGTGGTGTGCGGTCTGGCGCAATATGGCTGCTGTCGCGTCATCCAGGTGGATGCTGCACACTGGTGGTGGATGAGGAGATTCCCCCTAATGTGTAAAGCGCTTTGAGTGCCCAGAAAAGCGCTATATAAATGTAAGGAATTATTAATTATTATTATTAGTCGGCCATTTTTTTTTTATACTTTAAAGTTTTTCACCTTTTAAAGAACAAACCACAAACCCACACCATGCCAGCAAATAATAATAAACATATGTAAAATATAAATACATACACTATCTTTTTTTTTCATGTTTTTTTAAAGAAAATTATTTTGTTTAAAGGCAGCATTTATTAAATATAATTTTTAAAAAAATATTTATTACATTTTAAATAACTGCTTTCTTATTGTATGTAGATTCAAATGAAATTATTACTCCAGTCATTATTGCTTTTATTACTATTACCATTAATAATAATAATAATAATATGGCGCAGTGGGTAGCACTGTCGTCTCACAGCAAGAAGGTCGCTGGTTTGAGCCTCGGCTGGGTCAGTTGGCATTTCTGTGTGGAGTTTGCATGTTCTCCCCGTGTTTGCGTGGGTTTCCTCCGGGTGCTCCGGTTTCCCCCACAGTCCAAACACGCGCTTATAGGTGAATGGGGTAAGGTAAATTGTCCGTAGTGTATGAGTGTGTGTGTGTGTGTGTGTGTGTGTGTGTGTGTGTGTGTGTGTGTGAATGAGAGTGTATGGATGTTTCCCAGTGATTGGTTGCAGCTGGAAGGGCATCCGCTGCGGAAAACATACGCTAGATAAGTTAACGGTTCATTCCGCTGTGGCGACCCCTGATTAATAAAGGGACTAAGCCGAAAAGAAAATGAATGAACGAATGATAATAATAATAATAAATAATATTACAGTGATTTCTGAAGGATCTGACTCTGAAGACTGGAGTAATGAAGCTGAAAATTCATCTTTAAAATCAGTTATTGATGCATTTATTGATCAGATATAAATGCAATAACATTTCACAATTTGTACTGATTTTTGAATGCTTATTTTAAAACATTTTAAATTTTTCTCTAGAGCAAACAGTAGTGAGTTATGGCGTTAGTTATCTCCTGGTGCCTTTGGGATGTTTTTTTCATATGGTGTAACAGCTGCAAACAACTCTGAAATTGTACTTTGCTGTTGCTTGCTACTAGATTGAGTGTCACTGGCCATGCTTTTACAGACACTGCTCATATAGCCGCCTGTGGTGCTTTTTTTAGGTGCTGGTTGTTGTATTTCCTTGTGCTGTGGCAACAATTCTGCAAAAGCTTAATTACCTGTTTTTGTTCGGTGTCTGTGACTTTGAAAGCAAAATATTCCCATATTACCAACATACTGTTTTTCTTTGATATGAATTCATCTATTAATGCTTCTGAAGCGGCAGATGCCATCATCCCACTCGTCCGCGCTCAATTGGCTAGTAAGACTATCACACACAGACGGCAGTCACGCATTTGCTCTGGGTGAGGGAAATTATATAATACATATATATTTCATATCGCAGCCTCTTGCGATTAGCCAATCACAACGTTTCAAATAGCGATTGCGATTCGATTTCAATTAATCGCACAGCCCTAGCTCTGAAGTTTTATATTGTTTTATAATTGTAATGCAATACAATGAAAAAAGACACATTCCTCAAAAGCAAGATGATCACGTTTGATATTCATATTTCAGCATTCTATAAAAGCATGAACAAATGTGGTTACTTTAGTCCTATTAGTTAAATACAGTAACAATATAAAAGTTTTCCTTACATTTAAGTCATTTGCTAAAATACAGTTACAATATAAAAGTTTCCTTACATTTACAGTTACATTTAATTCACTTGCTAAAAAGTGTACTCTTAATCAGATAAGCAGATTATGTGCAACAGTTGTTGTTTTTTTTAAATTGCAGTTTTATGATTTAGAGCCTTAACAGAGAGCAATTTTGGCCCTTTTTACAAGATAAAAATATGCCTTTGTTGTCCCTGGAGTGTGTATGTGAAGTTTCAGCTCAAAATACCCCACAAATAATGTTTTAGAACTCTTCGAAATTGACCCTTTTAGGCTTTGATCCTAATTGTGCCATTTTGGTGACTGTCGCTTTAAATTCAAATGAGATTGTGCTCTTTTCCAAAGAGGGCGGAGCTACAAACGCCTGTGTGTTAGCATAGTGGCAGATTCAAAAATAAGAGTAATTACTATGCTAATGAGGGAGAGATGGTCACTAGTGGGCGGGTCTTTCCCCCTCTGATGACAGGTACAAATGGAGAATGTTAATCAAAGTGTTTCTGCAGACTGTTTTGATCAAGTGTGATTATAAAAAAATAAAATGAATACATTTTTACCATTGGAAGCTGGTTATATTCACAGACTGTTGCATTTAAACCCCTAATAAATTAGATTTTTGCAAAATAGTTCCCCTTAAATATGATACATATGTTTTTAGAGGGTTCATTCATTTTCTTTTCGGCTTAGTCCCTTTATTAATCTGGGGTCGCCACAGCGGAATGAACCGCCAACTTATCCAGCATATGTTTTTACGCAGCGGATGCCCTTCCAGCTGCAACCCATCACTGGGAAACATCCATACACACTCATTCACACACACATATACTACGGACAATTTAGCCTACCCAATTCACCTATACCACATGTCTTTGGACTTGTGGGGGAAACCGGAGCACCCGGAGGAAACCCACGCGAACACGGGGAGAACATGCAAACTCCACACAGAAACGCCAACTGACCCAGCCGAGGCTCGAACCAGCGACCTTCTTGCTGTGAGGCGAACGTGCTACCCACTGCGCCACCGTGCAGCCCTTTTTAGAGGGTTAATAATGTAAAACTTTCTTTACATATTCATGAGTACAATTAAACTTGGTTTCTGTTGTTTATTTCTTAAGGCGAGCATTATCAATCATCTTACTTACCTGAGGAAAGTTAATCATTCGGACCGGGATCAAGGATTCGACCAACCTGTGGATTGAGCAGTTGATTAACTTCAGAATCAGTGAAGATGCTGCAATAAATAGTGTGAATGTGCTACCATCCTGACGTGTGTCTTACCGGTTTCTCACTTGAATAGGCTCCACGTCAAAGTATGGCCGGAGAATGTCAATATTAGCATAGAGATTAAAAGCTTTCGAGGCCTGGCGCTTTCCTGCCTGCCATACCTGTGTAGATAAAAGTTATATCAGTGTATTTTGTGTGCAAAGCTTAAGGGAAGTACATTAAAGAAAAGCTAGTATAAGCCAACATGAGAATAATGTGAGAATAAACTTGTGCAAAAAAATGCCATATCAAATTTTAAAAACTTAATTTTTACATTTACATTTAGCAGACGCTTTTGTTTAAAGCGACTTACAATTGAAGAGGCATTCAGTGATTCAACAAGAAAAGGCAATACAGTCGTGGCCAAAAGTTTTGAGAATGACATAAATATTGGAAATTGGAAAAGTTGCTGCTTAAGTTTTTATAATAGCAATTTGCATATACTCCAGAATGTTATGAAGAGTGATCAGATGAATTGCATAGTCCTTCTTTGCCATGAAAATTAACTTGATCCTGAAAAAAACTTTCCACTGCATTTCATTGCTGTCATTAAAGGACCTGCTGAGATCATTTCTGTAATCGTCTTGTTAACTCAGGTGAGAATGTTGACGAGCACAAGGCTGGAGATCATTATGTCAGGCTGATTGGGTTAGAATGGCAGACTTGACATGTTAAAAGGAGGGTGATGCTTGAAATCATTGTTCTTCCATTGTTAACCATGGTGACCTCCAAAGAAACGTGTGCAGCCATCATTGCGTTGCATAAAAATGGCTTCACAGGCAAGGATATTGTGGCTACTAAGATTGCACCTAAATCAACAATTTATAGGATCATCAAGAACTTCAAGGAAAGAGGTTCAGCATGCCAGGAAGGCTTCAGGGCGTCCAAGAAAGTCCAGCAAGCGCCAGGATCGTCTCCTAAAGAGGATTCAGCTGCGGGATCGGAGTGCCACCAATGCAGAGCTTGTTCAGGAATGGCAGCAGGCAGGTGTGAGCGCATCTGCACGCACAGTGAGGCGAAGACTTTTGGAAGATGGCCTGGTGTCAAGAAGGGCAGCAAAGAAGCCACTTCTCTTTTCACGCACAACCATCTCTAGGGTTTACAGAGAATGGTCCAAAAAACAGAAAATATCCAGTGAGCGGCAGTTCTGTGGGCGCAAATGCCTTGTTGATGCCAGAGGTCAGAGGAGAATGGCCAGACTGGTTCCAGCTGATAGAAAGGCAACAGCAACTCAAATAACCAGAGTTATTTGATATAATATGCAGAAGAGCATCTCTGACCGCACAACACATCCAACCTTGTGCTGATGGGCTACAGCAGCAGAAGACCACACCGGGTGTCACTCCTGTCAGCTAAGAACAGGAATCTGAGGCTACAATTCGCACAGGCTCAAAAATAGGACAATAGAAGATTGGAAAAACGTTGCCTGGTCGGATGAGTCTCGATTTCTGCTGCGACATTCGGATGGTAGGGTCAGAATTTGGCATCAACAACATGAAAGCATAGATCCATCCTGCTATGTATCAACGGTTCAGGCTGGTGGTGGTGGTGTAATGGTGTGGGGGACATTTTCTTTGCACACTTTGGGCCCATTAGTACCAATTGAGCATCGTGTCAACGCCACAGCCTACCTGAGTATTGTTGCTGACCATGTCCATCCCTTTATGACCACAGTGTACCCATCTTCTGATGGCTACTTCCAGCAGGATAACGCGCCATGTCATAAAGCGTGAATCATCTCAGACTGGTTTCTTGAACATGACAATGAGTTCACTGTACTCAAATGGCCTCCACAGTCACCAGATCTCAATCCAATAGAGCACCTTTGGGATGTAGTGGAACGGGAGATTCTATGATGCTATCATATCAATATGGATCAAAATCTCTGTGGAATATTTCCAGCACCTTGTTGAATCTATGCCACGAAGGATTAAGGCGGTTCTGAAGGCAAAAGGGGGTCCAACCCGGTACTAGAAAGGTGTACCTAATAAAGTGGCCGGTGAGAATATATAAATAATAAATATTCACAGTATATATATATATATACACACACACATACTTAAAAAATGCAATATTATTATGCAATAATTTTGACATATATATTTAGAATTTGCATTTGTATATAATTTGTATATAAATAAACATTTTCTTGAATAATATAAATATAATAATATAGAATATAAATATATTATATAATAACCATTTTTTCCAGACATGTTTATGTCCGTTAACATAATGCCAATGTTCTCACCTCATCTGCTACCTGTCTGCCCAGCTGTCCCTTCAGCCCCTTCATCCCGAGGAATTCTCCATATTCTCCGTTGTCCTCCTCTGTAGCTGCTGCTTCGGCGGTCACCTCCTCCTCCTCCCTCATTCGCTGATGCATCTCTCCCACATCCTCAAAGCTGGATCCTGAGGTGTCATCCATATTCTCCATGTCTATCACTGCCGAGCCGCTGCCCTGAGGTCAGTCACATAACACGAGAAGATGTCTTATAAAGTCTCAAGTCAAACCCACATCTCAGTTTAGCTACAGGATGTAATGATGTCATGAAGGAGAGGTTTATTTCACTTTATTTTAGCACGGTTTACTAAAGACTCAATGTGTGTTCAATAAACTACAATAATGATTTTTTTTGGTACAACAGTAACAGTTATAATGTGGTTATTTGTACTTGGGTCATCAAATACCTTAACCCAACTACTGCCTTACCCCTAACCTGATTTCACCAAGTAGGACATGTTGCTGGATTAACATCTATGTTGATCCTGGAACAACATTTCAATCAGCCAATCAGAATTAAGGGAGACAGTTAGCGTTTGTGTTAAGTTTAGGTTTATGCACTTCAACATGATTGTTATCCAACTATTATTTCTCTCTTATTTTGGGACTAATTTACAGTTACGGTTGGGTTTAGGGATAGGGAATAGGTATGAGTTACATTTTCCAACAAAAATGATGTTCCAGGATCAACATAGATGTTAATCCAGGATCGCATCGTACTTGGCAAAATCATGACATGCACTACCTTACTAACTATTAATTAGTTAATTGTTTGTTAAAAGTGTGAATTGTACACTTAAATAAAGTGTCACACTAAATGATTATTTATTTTCATGCATTGGATTATGATATGTCCCATTAAACTTTATTTTAAATGCTTAGAAACATCTTAAAAGCAAGTAAAGTGCAATATTTCAAGTAACTTTTGTAAAAAAAAAAAAAAAAATCTAAACAAGTTAAATAATGTTCCATCATCCTTTAGTATGAACTGATATATTTATGAAACATAAAACAACGTACTTATTCTGACCTGTACTTGTTAACGTAATGCAAGTTATGCAAGATGTAAGTTATCATACTTCACGTTAATCAAAATAATTAAAAATGTCTTGCTTGCAAATGAGTAAAATATAAAGATTTAGGGCGGTACAGTGGCTCAGTGGTTAGAACTGTCGCCTCACAGCAAGAAGGTCGTTGGTTTGAGTCCCGGCTGGGCCAGTAGGCATTTTTTTTGTGGAGTTTGCATGTTCTCCCCGTGTTGCCGTGGGTTTCCTCCGGGTGCTCCGGTTTCCCCGACAGTCCAAAGACATGCGGTGTAGGTGAATTGGGTAAACTAAATTGGCTGTAGTGTATGAGTGTGGATGAGTGTGTTTGGGTGTTTCCCAGTACTGGGTTGCTGTGGCGACCCCTGATGAATAAAGGGACTAAGCCGAAGGAAAATGAATGAATGAATATAAAGATTTAAAATACAATTAATTTAAACATGTAACGAGACAAAATAATAATTATGGCTATG
>CAIGQV010019624.1:1612699-1680395 GCA_903798115.1 Danio jaintianensis
TAAGGTGCTGTGTACAAATGCGTATGGAGAAAGTATTGCATTGTATAATTATCCAATATACATTATCCAATAATATGCTGGATAAGTTGGCGGTTCATTCCGCTGTGGCGACCCCTGATTAATAAAGGGACTAAGCCAAAAAGAAAATGAATGAATGAATTTAAGAAATAATATGAAAAATACTCTGTATGATTACTGTTTTTACAGTACTTTATTGGTTAAGGTTAGGTTTGGGTCGCAGTAGATGTTAATAAAAGGTAATTTAATAAGTAAAATAAATAATACTCTGTATAATTACTGTTTTACAGTATTGTGATGGTTAAGTTTAGGGTTGGGGTAGATGTTAATAAAATACAATGAATGGGTAATTTAATAAATAATATTAATATTACTCTGTATAATTACTGTTTTTACAGTACTGTAAGGGTTAAGGTTCGAGTTGGGATAGCAGTAGATGTTAATAAAATACAATGAATGGGTAATTTAATAAATAATATTAATATTACTCTGTATAATTACTGTTTTTACAGTACTGTGATGGTTGAGTTTAGGGTTGGGATAGGGTAGACGGCCGCAGCTGTATCCCTTCTAGCAACAACCCAGACGAATGTCGTTCAAGGGCTTTGTGTGTGTGTTTGGGATGGTTTCTGGAAGTCATTGAGTTCACTGGGTTGTGGTCGCGTCGTCAGTAGCGCGGCCCTTTGTATGGGCCCCGTGTACGTGCAGAATCAGCCGGTGCGTGTGGAGGCCGATAGAGAAAGCGCTGCTACGCAAGCAGTGACGTCGATGTGGGCCGAGAAGAGCTGAGGGGCTCAAATAAACCCCGAGAACAATAACTTTCAACCAAAAGGACAAAATCTAACACTAAGCCGCACATTCGGATTAAACCGACGGCCGTTTATAGCACTTAACTGGACCAGGTAGGACTCGAATCGTGATTTCGACGGGACGCTTTAAACGCATGCAAACTACATGTAAACAAAGGGATTTCTCGTGAACTCCGATTCGTATTTACAATATTGCCGAAGTGAATGACTCATGACGTGCGTGGTTATTACTTGCACTATCCAATGGTATTACTTTTGTTTTGTCATGTATTGTGGAAGTACCGTTGTATACTCTGAAATGTCGTGGTACTCGAATATGGTTATTAATGCAACGTTATCATGTTATAATAACTACTCAATGACTTAGACTTAGGAAATGCCGCAGTAGTCATGATGTGAGGGTTTGTCAATGAGGTAAAGTCGGTTTTATATCGTTTACAACACTACTTTTAAATGTTTTGAATGAAAAATCGCATGTTGGTATGACTTCAAAACGACATTAGCACCATTTAACTGACTGTGAACTGTACTTTGATAGTTATCGGCTGCCAATATGATTTTACTATTTAGGATTTGCAAAGAAAACTATTCTGAAATTATATTAAGGAGAAAGTCTGAATGGGCGAATACAAAACCAGCTTTACCTCAGTATCATGTTATATTGTGTTTAGATGAATCTCACATGGGGTTAGTATGTTAGTAGATTGAGCTATTTATTAAATAGAGTGCATCAGATTTGGTTGTTAATTTAAAATGTCCAAAAATTGTATTGTTTCCTGTGTAATTCATGCATGCAGGGAGAATGGAAGGCTCTTGACTGTAAAAATAATGAGCTTTTGTATTGTCTCCTGCATACATTGCTTCTTAAAGATGCTTGTTTTTGAAGTTCTTTTATTATTTATTATTATTTATTACAAAAGAAGTGTGCAGATATCATTTTTAGATTAGAAGAATAACCGTTTGATTTGATGGATCTCTCAAGAGCTAGACTTAATGGGCTTTCTTGTTATTCTTTTGGCTGTATAAACAGTGGTTTCCCCCTGCTGGGAGCAGTTTTAGTTTCTTTTCTTTCACACAAATGCTCCAGGAATCAAAGCTTCTTGCAGTTCAAACACTGTCTGCTGTATGTTCACGTGTAGCACTAAATTTGGCAGACATATATCATTGCTGACAAGCTGAGAACACTTGCAGGATGTCAGAGAGGATTTGAGTTCGCTAGAAAAAAAGGCCACAGCTGTAAATGGCTGATATGGGGTTTTTAATACTAATGTTTTTTTCTATCATTAAAATGTTTGCTGTTATAGTCATTGCTTAAGATTATTTTGCACAAGTTGTTGTAACAAATCACTAAAATTGCTATTTATGTTTTATACCATGCTTGAGGAGGTGAATTGTGGGATGCTAAGTACTGAAGGATATTGAAGCAGTTCATATATGTTGGAAGCATAATATTTTCATTAAGTTATCAGTTAGGAAACATTTATGCAAAGCATAAGCTGAAAAATGGTTAATGTAGTTGAGCATGAAGCCTTTGGATCAAATTTATTTTATTTATTTATTGATCATAAGCAAAATGATGTTTATCAGACTATCAAACCAATTATCAGTTTTTAAGATAAACAGAAATTATATTCCTTATCAAGAGATTTTTTTTTGTTGCATTAAATAAATATCAGAAATACTGTCACCTTATACCATTTTAAAATGAAGCACTACTGACTGACCTGAATTGCTGTTTTGCCATATTATGGTGGGTGAAAAGGGACAAAGGTTAAACAGATCATGATGCCATCAAGCATTAAAATCAATGAAATAGTTGTATTTTAGCATGTATTTGTATCCGTGAAGTGAAACGGTGCGAGATATGTAATACAAACATCAGATGTCATGTTTATATGTGATGTAGGGCTGCACAATATCAGTAAAAAAACATTGCAATATTTATTGTGATATGAAGACAGTTGAACAAGATGACCTGAAAATCTCTGTTTGGAAATAATTCATTATTTTAGAATAATTGATGTGATTATGTAGGGGAGTGTGCATCTACAAAAAAATATAATAAATTACAAGCAAAAATGAATACAATAGAAAAACAAACAAATGAAATAACGTTTGCAATTAATCAATAAATCGCATACATCCCCAACTGATGTGCCTGGTCAGCTATGATCCCTTTACAATCACACATCCAGTAGTGTGACTATCGCAGATGCACACATTGATGGTGATGCTGAAACCACATCAGGTATAGGCCAATATTGAAGGATATCATGAAGGTAAAAAGGCATGTGTGTTACATCACCTTCCATAACAATCAACCCCAAACTGGATGTCCAAACTGGACTTTGCTGTCTTGAAGGGATAGTCCATCCAAAAATTAATTAACTCACTTTTTATTCACCTTCAAGTGGTTTCAATTCTTTATGAGTTCAATTATTCTGTTAAACACAAAAGAAGATATTTTGAAGTAAGCTGGTAACCATTGACTTCAATATTATTTGTTTTTCCTACTATGGAAGTCAATGGTTACCAGCTTACTTCAAAATATCTTCTTTTGTGTCCATCTTTCATTTCCTCGCTAAGTCATTCTAATCATGTATACCTGAAAATGAAGTAAAAGAGTTTTGTAATGGCCTGAAATGATGACTGCAGTTTTGGGTGACCTAGCCCTTTAACCAGTGAATGGAGAGCTGAGGGATTTATTTTGGCTGGTGTGTTTTGTTGTTTGTGTGCAGTATGCTTCCCATGGGGCAGAGAGAAAAGGCTGCCCTCAGGCAGTGCATTCAGGCCAGAGCCCAGCTGGACGAGGCCATCGCTGACATCATGAAAGCCGAAGTCCAGCTCAAGAGCAATTCCAGAGAGGTGAGATGCTTTGTGTTTTTGACATCATAAGGCAAATGAAGTACAGAGTGTGTTATGCACCCTTTTCACATTTCTGGGTTTCTCGGTAGCGTCAGTCGTCATAGTTGGGTAAACTTGGAGGGCAGTGAATGGCAGAGTACAACAAATATTTTGTTTACAATCCTATTTGCTGAAATAATAAAAGAAAAACTCCACGATGGTGTTATCAAGGCGTTCAGAGAAAGGGAAAAAAATAGTGTGAGACTGATAACGGCAGCCAGAAGAGAGAATAACTTCAAATTTACTGTCCTGCTCCCATAGATGCTGCATTACAAACACCTCGCGTAAGTGGTAATTAGTTTTTTGTCATTTGATGCAAAAAGATATCATACATATAAATATACAAACATAAAAAAAATCTAAATATTAAAAACTTTCAAGGATTTAAGATGCTGATGACGTTAAACGTGTCATAACAGTCTTGTGAAAAGGGTCCATTTATTTACTGCTTAAATCATGCTTGTGTTATCAGTTGACTACACTGACTATGGCTTTATAACACGCTTTAAGTTCTTTAGGGAGATGTTCTCTTCTTGTTTGTGTTATAAACATAAGAAAACATCCATGCACATGACATCATTTGTCACATCCCATATGCGCAGTTAATTACTGTTTAGATGGAGCACTTACTAGACCACAGCTAAACAAGTTCAGATGTATTAACAATTGAGAAATTGTCTCAGAAATGCTTTGTATGCGAGTACGTTGGATCTCCACTCATTCGCTTAAGCACTGTTGAGAAACCTCAGTAATCTCTCAAAACAGCTTCAGAGTAGAATAATGAATAAGGACCTTGTATTCATTATTGTGGAGCCCAGAACATTACAAGCTGTCAAGGAGGTGTGGTCGCCTTGTCAGCTTTAAAAGCTGCTTGGCATCTCAGTGCTTTCAAATCAGATGTGCAGACTGATGTGTGTGTGTCTGTCTGCCTGCTCAGGTGAAGTCTCAGCTGCACAGCTGTATCAGTAGACATCTGGAGATCCTGCGCTCTCGGGAGGTCTGGCTGCTGGAGCAGATCGATCTGGTGGAGCAGCTCAAAGGAGAGACTTTACATCAGCAGCTACAGCAGCTTCATTCCGTGAGTTTAGCTTATGATCATTTGTGCAGCTTCCTGTCTGTCAGTTGTAGGAGCAGATAGGTATTTATTTTTTTAATAGTATTGACTAGGGCTGGGCCATTTGGGGAAAATATCCAATTAAAACTTGCGAATAAAAGTTTAAAAGGAACACAACATGCTTTAACTGTATAACTATATATACACAGTGTTTAGAATTCACCCCTCACAGATCTGTTTTAAATTATTATTTACTATAGGATGCTTTACAATAATATATTTGTGCATATACATTAGATTAGTCAGTACTAAAGCCAAAACTGGAACTATTCTAGCAAAAAAACCTCCAAAAAAAGATCACAGTTCAGAAATTAGAATACCCAAATTAATATGTTGGGGGGAAAATATAAAATAAAGTTTTAATAAACAGAAAAAATATGATAATTTATAAATAATAATTTATTTATTTGGAGTAACTTGCTTGAATTTGACTACAGCATTTGACAAATGTTGACCAAACTTTTTTTTTAAATGGATACAACTGTTTAATAAATGAATGCACCAAAAATGATTGGATATATTCACTTGGAAATGAATTTAAAAAAAAATCATTGTTTCAAAAGGGGTTGTATTTATGCTGAGCTATGTTTATACATGTTATTATTTTGAAAGCTTTTTGTGTTTTTCTCCGTTCAAAAAAAGACTTTACATTCTATAACCATAACATCCGCCAATCAACCATTTTCTACCTTTAGTTATCTTCTCAGACAACTCTGACACATTGATAATTATTGCTCCTACTGATAACTCGTCGTTTATTAAGCTGAAATTGTCATACTTGAGCCTCTAAATTGCTGCTATTCCTGTCCAATACAAAAGACACCAACAACAAAGAATATGATTTACATGTAGTGTTTCGGTTCTCCGTGTATGTGAGACTCTCTCGCATACTCTGTTTGCATATCTGAGTAAAACACGGAGCTATTAGTCTATTGGTGGAGAATCATGCTTTTTTTTTTTTAATGCTTGTTTATAGTCAACATGTCCGCACGAGCACCTGCTGATGAAGAAGTTTACTGAGCATCAGATACGTTGTGAATACACAGATTTGAACTGTGCTGTCAGGGAACTCGGGTTTTCAGTCAGTCTGTTCTATAGCTCTATAGTCTTCGTCTGATATAAAAAACAATCAAATCTTTAAAAAATTTTTATTTGATCTCTCTAAAGGTGCTTTCACATCTGTGGTTCGGTTCATTTGGTCCGGACCAAGGGCAACAAATGATACATTGTAGCATTTTTCTGCCGTTTTTGGGTCCTTTTCACACCACACTGATTGCTTTGGTCCGAACCAGTTGAAAAGAACCAAAATGCAGTCATGTGACAAAATCCACATCACTGTTTGGCCAGATGTTATTGAACGCATTTCCTAAACTGCTTTTCGATTGGTCAGAATTAATGTGCGGGAAAATGCCAATGGAACTCCCGCAAGTAAACACAAACTGGCAGACACAAAATGTCGCTGTTTACTATGGAGTGACGACTGCACTGGCTGATTGTATCCCTGGTCATAGTATACTATATAGTTTGTATACATCACTTTAGACAAACTATACATTTCGAGAATAAAGCGCAGCTGCGGCTGGAAAACAATGTTTTAATGCATTGCAAACGGTGAAGGCGCATCGCAAGTCACTTCAGGAGGAGGTGTGAATTAATTTAGCTAAACTGCGACATGGTCATCTTCCGGAAATATTACCAACGATCCATCAGGTAATGTTTTTCCCTCTCTCTCTCGGTTTAAAATTGTTGTTAAAGTGCTGTCAACAAATATTTTTCCTCTACATCCCATAATGCACAGCGCATCGGACTACGGCAGCTGGATTAGTCCAAAAAGACGCAGTACTTTTTGCGGTTGGGTCTGTTCTAGTTCGGATCATGTTCCCACCACTCCGCTCCAGGGTTTGTTTGAAAGCGTACCGAGACCACCTCTTCTTTTTAGGTCCGCTTTTGGTGAACGAACCGCACCAAGAGGGAAAACGAACTCTAGTGCGATTCAAACAAACTAAATAAGGCAGGTGTGAAAACACCCTAACTCCCCCTATACTCTTGAGTTGTTTCTAATGGTGGGCGTTACCCATGTTTGGATTGGAAAATGCTGATTGCGCAGAATGTAGGTGCGCTCACTCTATTGTAATGCCGCACGATATTGGAAAAAACAAATATTGCAATATTTTATTTTTTAAATACAATTTCATCAGATGACATAAACGGCTCTATTTGGAAATAATTCATAATTTTAGATTGATTAGGAAAATTATGTAGGACACTGTATATGCATAACATAAACAAATTATGAGCATAGATAAATACAACAGAGCAAAGATACAAATGAAATAAACAGTGGCTTTCGTACAGCATTCAGACACAGAACTTGAATTATCAAATGTAAGTAATCAGCGTATGGTCTTCATCGTCTAAATAATTAAATATAAATTGTCTTTGTTAAAGCTAGAAACATAATAATTTCTTAATAAACACATGGAAATGACATGGATAAACTTTGCAATGACTATAATCTCCACTGGACATTGCACATGCTACGATGTTATGACTATTGCAGATGTGTACATTGTGATATGAATGTTAAAACGATATATTGTGCAGCCCTATTCTATTGGTTAATAAGCTCGTCACACAAAGAGGACAGTGACCCACTTGCTCTCGGAAGGAGTATAAATATGTTTATATATTTATATCGCAACATTTCAAATCACGATTGTGGGTACATTAGAATTGTTCAGCCCTAGTATTGACTTACTGGTGTATTAAAAGTACAGGTACTTTTTTGAAATCTCCCTTTTGAAGCTACATTTCTGAGCTATGGAATATTTAAACACTGAAAACATGGAAGTGAAACTCTTCTGCTCTAGTTGAGTGGGTTTAAAGCTGAAATGGCATTTGTTCTGTCATGTTTCTCACAGCTGAAAGGCCAGTTTGACGTGCTCATTCATCAGCTGGAGTATTCCAGTAGTAACAATCTTACCACCCAGCTCACAAACTGCCTGGAAAAGTGAGTAACTACATAAATTAGACTAGTTTACATTGTCTGCTTCAGTGTGTTAAATGCCTGAGATACTAATAATATTTAAATCTTCCAAAATGCATCTTTGAGGAATCTAAGATCAAAATATATCTTTGCAAGTAATACAAGTAGTTTTAAAACTTCTCTTCCTTTGTCATTTCAGGCTTTCTTCTCTTAATCTGACTCCCGAAGAAACCCCAGAGATGAGTTTCCAAGCAGATGCGCAGACTTTGCGTAAGGCCATCACATCCTTCGGAACTATTTCCTCAGAGGTGTGTGAAATCGCGCATTTGTACACTTGTTTGTGTGTGTATTTGTAGTGTTATTAACTTGAAATGGCTTAAATTTCTGTGATTTTCATTGAACTGTCATCATAGCCAAGTAGATCTAAAACATGTCACAAGATGACAATACAATATACGTTGTACGATAGAATATAATAGAAATTGGTACAGTTTCACTAGATGAAAACATGAACAAAATAGTCATATCAGTGTTGACCTTATTCTTCACATACGAACAGGTGTTGCCATTGAAACCTTAATGTCTCAAGACTTCCGGTCTCATTCACTTCCATTGATTTTTAGCCATAAAAAGCAGCTTGATGTTTCAAACTTGTATTTTCTTATTATATTATTTTTACTTTTATATATTGTCATAAACATAAATTGTTTGTAGAGCAAGTAGTTTGACCATTTATCATGCCTAGTCATTTCCCCCATAGGCAAATAAATCGGAAGTACTATAACAATTGCAGAAAAGAGATTACTTCCACATTGCAGAGTAAGGTCAATGGCAATACAATGGTCACAGCTGGTGTTGCCATAATGTAAAACTCATCAATACATCATTTAGTCCCGTTTAGGGTTGTCAAAAGTATCGACTTCGATACCAATCGGTACTGAAATTTTAAAAACGTTCATTTCCTGCTAACATTTGAGTGCCGTTGAGCGTATTCTTAAACAGTGTTGGGGGTAATGCATTACAAGTATTGTGAGTTACATAATATTACTTTTCTGAGTAATGAGTAAAGTAATGCATTACTTAAAAAAATTAAGTAATAATATTTGAGTTACTTTAAGAATGTAATCCTAGTTACTTTTAATTTAAGATTAAGATAATTTAAGATAACATTATCCTAAATTATTATTATTATTATTTTTAATGTGTTATGAAGGTTATACAGTGCGTTGTAAAATGCAAAACTCCTATTAAAAAAAGAAGAAAGAAAAGATCAAGCCTTAGTCAGGTGAGGAAAAAGTATTGCAAAAGTAACTCAGAAGTAACGTAACGCATTAAGGCTGATTTATACTTCTGCGTCGAGCACATGTGTATGGTCAGGCGCAACCTTCGTGCAGTCGCATAGCCCTCGCCGTGGCTGACGCGCACCTCTCAAAAAAAAGTAACTACACGTCGCAACGACGCATAGCGCACGCTCTGTGATTGGTTGGCTTGGTAGCTGTGACGAGTGTGGGCGGTGCTGAGAGCCACGAGCCTGATGGAGCGAGTGTTTACAAGTGTCGAGTCCTGTGAAGGTTTACCTTATGATTAAAGTTGTTGCACGTTCGCCGGTTCCCGCCTCTGAATAAGCGAGTTTTAGCTACTAGCTAAAACACCCGTGAAGAAACTCGACACAGACGAACATAAAAACCTAAGGCATGTGCCGTGGGTCCCTTGATCACTTGACACAGAAGTATAAATCAGCCTTTACCCACTTGCGTAACTAATAACGCAACTAGTTACTTTTTTTGGGGTGTAACTCAATATTGCAATGCATTACTTTCAAAAGTAATTTCCCCAACACTGTTCTTAAACACTGCCGATTGGCCATTGTGTTCACATGCTCAACAGATATGGCTGTGAAGGTCATCGGTTTGCCACTCTTACACAGATACAAAGATTCAAAGCCATGTCGATCCATCAGCAGATTGCTCCTCGATGGATCAGCTGATTGACGTGGCTTTGAAAACGTGTATCTGTAAACCAATGACCTTCACAACCAATCACAGTCATATTTGTTGAGCATGTGAACACAATGGCCAATCAGTAATGTTTAAGAATGTGCACAAATGTTAGCAGGTTTTTTTTAAATTTCAGTACCGAAGTCGATACTTTTAACAACGCTACGCTAGTCCAGTTATATTCATGGAATTGAAATATCTATCGGCTGTTGACAGGATCACAGTGTTACAGGGGTGAATAGAGTGTCTGAAAATATTATGTACTCATACCGTTGGTTATAAATAGATGAGTGCTTTCACAAAGCATGTGTATTCATAAGTTCTCTCCACTGCAGCAAATGGAGACCTCAGAGTCTTTTGCGAGACCATGGCTTCTCCAGGACTGCCCAGTCTCTTTCAAGAAGCAGGTTTGTATTGATTATTGCACTCTGTTTATGTCATGTCCAACTCTTTAATGTACATCCAAAAAAATAAAATGCACATCTTGTTTAGAAATTGGATCCTGAACGCACTACACCTCTGACTGAGTGGCTTTTAGGGAACCGTCCAGTTTGCGGTGCTCCAGTTAAATACAACTTTAGCACAAACCCTCGTGACTGGCTGCTTATTTCCAAGGAATCTCAGGTGAGTTATTATTATTTTTTAAATTAAAATTAAATGCAAGGGCATTCGAGTTGATGTTTTGGAAATCGCACAACTTTTCTTTCTTTTTTGTTTTTTTTTTGGTTGTTTTTGAGCTTAATTAATTCGGTGTTGGGCTTGGGGCAAACATGCCTGGAGGACCACCAGCACTGCATGTTTTGGATTTCTTTTTTGTCTGTCACACCCATTACAGGTCTTTCAGTCTCTGCTAATGAGCTGATCAGGTGTGTTTGGTTGAGGAGACATGAAATATGTGTAGAGCTGGTGTTCCTCCAGGAGCGTGGTTGAGAAAAACTGCTCTAACCAATAGCATCTGATATAATGTGATGTAATGGATTATGTGTGTGTACGTATGTAAAAATTTGATTTTCCACATTGTAAAGTGCTGGAAAAGTTTAAAAATGGAACTGGAAAATGCTCCAATTTGACATTGGAAAAGGTGTAAGAGCCCTGGGTAAAGAAGGATCGATTTTTTCTTAATTAAAGCTGCCATTAAATGCAATCTGTGTAAAATCATATATATTAAGTCTGTGCACACTAACCAAAGAAAACAACTGACAGGAAGAGAAACAGCACCAACCACTAACAATTGGCATGGCTTTGCAATCAAAAAATGTCATTATAATGGAAGTCAATGGGGCAAAAACAGCCCCCAACATATTGTATGGGTAGTCAATTTGCCCAGAATGTATTTTTGAAAATGTTAAAAGCATTTTCCCAAAATATGTGTGAAAAATAGATTTGTCACCAATAATCCTTCCATTTCCTGAAACCACCCCAAAATCACCCCAGAGTGGATGAAAACATCCCCAACAGCACACAAGGGTTAAATGCAGCCTATGTAAAATCTTCTATTGAGTCTGTGCACACTAACGCTTTAAAAAATAATTTACAGGAAGAGAAACAGCTACCTGCTTTTGACTTCCAGAAAGCTTGGGGTCAGCTTCAGGACCTGGAGTCGTGGCTTCTGAAGGAGAAGTTGCCGATTCGTGAGCGAACTTGCAGCAGCAGCTCCACCTTCTCCATTGAGATGATCGACGAAAGCGACTTCAATCTGGATGAATTAGAAGATGAGCAGGAAAAAGCAAACGACACTCTTGAGGAAGAAGAACTCAACAAGTGGCTTGTCAACTCAAGCCCGGTCAAGCAAGATAAAACCAACCCAGATGCAGAGCGCTTCAAGCAGATCTTCAAACCTTTCTACGAGAGCTTCTCCTCTAGTGATTGGCTATCAAAATCTGACTGCGGCTCCTGCTGTGCCACACGCACTACAGCTGTGGAAATTGAAAACCTCGGAGAGCTCAAGTGCCTAAAAACGCCACCGTCGTCAACTCCAGTCACCACTCCAGATCCCATGGAGATGTGGCTCCACAAGACCATCCCTCTGGAGAGCACCTGCAAAGCCAATGAGACCTGCTCCAGCTACGCCCAATGTGTTTGCGAAGACAACTGTGGAAAAGAAGCTCTTAGTACTTGGCTCCTCAAGAAAGAGGGTCGAGATAAAAACGGCGTTCCCGTCAATAAGAACAGCACAAACAAAGCCTCCAGCCACCAGCAGGAGCAGCAGCAGAAGGTCCAGGCCATCCTGGAGGCCTGGCTGCACCCCAGTAACACTGCCAAATCCCCAGACCTGTCTGCGTGGGTGATCCCGCACATTAAAATCGCAGATCCGGAGAGCTCCGGCCAGAATCCTCTGCAGACCGAGAACTGGCTGCATCCGGCAATCAAGCAAATTAGCAGTGCCACCGAGACGCCAAAGAAAACAGAGAGCAATAATGCAAAGGAGCAGGACGGGAAAGATAATGTTGAGGAGGACAAATGGCTGTTACGCAAGCGGGTCAGTGCACAGGTGAGGCAGAGATCTAAATTTGACAGAATTGTAAGGGTGAACTACCCCTTTAAATGTTAAATGTCATGGTAGTATGTAGGGGTGCATGATACTGGAAAAAAACTGACATTGCAATATTTAATTTTTCTGCAATGACATATGAGTAGGGCCAGACAGAATCTGCAGACATTTTTTGCTGTTTCCGCACAGAATTTTGTAAAAAATCTGCGGAATGATTTTGGAAGTATCGTAACTGAAAACTTAATATATGAAATAAAAAAATAACAACACATTTTTAACGTTTATTTAAAGTTTACAATGCAAATCCATTTGGATCAACTTATTTGGTAAACAAAGCAAGTCTCTCATATAATATATGTCTACTAAAAGACAAAATATTACTTTACAAACTGTATTGTAAATGAATCATATAAATTTGACAATGAAAAAGGTGTAAGAGCCCTGGATATAGAAGGATAGATTTTTCTTAATTAAAGCTGCCATTAAATGCAATCTGTGTAAAATCATATATATTAAGTCTGTGCACACTAACCAAAGAAAACAACTGACAGGAAGAGAAACAGCACCAACCACTAACAATTGGCATGGCTTTGCAATCAAAAAATGTCATTATAATGGAAGCCAATGGGGCAAAAACAGCCCCCAACATAATGTAAGGGTAGTCAATTTGCCCAGAATGTATTGTTGAATTTTATTTTTTTAATTTCAAAGCATTTTCCCAAAATATGTGTCAAAATAAGATTTGCAAACTCCACACAGAAATGCCAACTGACCCAGCCGAGGCTCGAACCAGCGACCTTCTTGCTGTGAGGCGAACGTGCTACCCACTGCGCCACCGCGTCGCCCCATAGTAGTCATAATACTGAAATTAATTTAAAAAACGGAATTATAATGTACACACATTTACACGAGTAAATAGACTCAATGAATTTCTGCGCGCGCAGATTCCGTGTGGGCCTACATATGAGTAATAATTTGAACAGATGAAATAAATGTGTCTATTTGGAAGGAATTAATAATTTTAGGACAAATTTGGATGAAAATAAGAGGATTATTTTGTAGTGGAGCGCATCTGCATAAAATGTAATAAGCCAAATCATTAGCAATGATAAATACAGTAAAGCAAAGTTGCAAATGAAATATATATGAGGAATATTGCACGAGTAGCAGTGCGATCTGGCTGTATATCTGCACTGGTGGGAGGCGTGCATTAGCTTGAGGCCGCAGGCCGAGTGCCTTAGTGTCCTACCAGTGACGATATACAGCCATATCGCACTACTACGAGTGTGATATTGCGTTTAAACAACAGTTCGACGGCATAATTGTGTATATAAAAAAGAAAATCAAACACGGAGAGTCTCAAAAACCCTTTTGTATGAGGCACTACTTTCTTCTGCCGTTCATACACATCTGCAGCTGACGTCAGAACAGCAGAAACTGTTGCTACTTTACCAACGTCACTTTAGAGCTAGTATTTGAATGATTCTCTAGCGTAATGTCTAAAGTGAAGACAAAACAGGTGATTTTGCTCACATTTGAAGATTATAAGGCTGAACAGCATGAAATGCCATCAGTCTACTGAGATTTTCCAGTATTTCTCTGTTGCAATCGGGATTTCACAATAATTAACCCTGAAAAAGCCAAAGCAAAGCAAACACTAGCAGATTACTATAAATAAATACAGCACTACAACATACAAAAGAGAGAGATCGACTTAGAAAGTCACTTACCTGTACTATAATGATTTGTTCAGCTGTAGTTTGAAATGTATGCTGAAGAAATGCTGTTTTTCTCCCCTAAGGACTTATGCGGTCTCTGTCGCCATCTATTGTTGGAAGGTCAATAGCCTGCTATACTGAGCAGAGCAAAGGCAGTCCCCAAAGATGTATTCCAAAGATGGACAATAGTTTAGAATAACATTGATGACTGATTTTATTTTTTCCCTCTGTAAATCTCTAGTACTCATTTAGTCTGAAACATTTGTTTACAACAATGGTACAAAACCTGGTAAAGTTTTTTTTCCCACATTTGCTGTGCAGAAAAATATAATTACATGATTAGAAAATGTTAAATGGTACCAAAAAAAAAAGACTGGTTCACATTTAAAAATTCTGCATTAGAAACAGTGGAAAACTAATCTTACCTAGTGAAAATATTTGATTACTTAAAACATCTTACTATTATTATTATTATTATTATTAATTTAGATATCAACCTCATTTTATTTTATGCTTTTGATTTTTATTGCAGTTTAAGACCAAAATTTACATTTAGTCAGTTAGCAGATGATTTTGTCCAAAGCGACTTACAGTTGAGGAGGCATTCAGTGATTCAACAAGAAGAGGCAAAACACACAAGAAGTGCTAATTATACCAGGGAACTGTTAGTGCCCAGAGAGAAAGAAAATTGGTGCAAGTGTGGGTTAAAGTGTCAGAGATATGAAAAAGTGTGTTTTCTACAGGTGGTTTGTCAAGCCCAGTCACCTGTGTGAGGCACACTCAAAATTGTATAATGTTTATGCACGTATTTTAAATAGATTGTAACTACCGCATAAATATAATAAAATACTACAAAACAATAAATACAAAAAACATATTTGCACTAGAATATAGTACAGTATTAAATATAGCAAATGTGCAGTGGTTATTTCATCAACAAAATTTGACCACCGTGTGTAAAGCACCACAGGATTAAGAAACACTTTTGCAAGTATTCATCGTTCTACAATCGTGGTGCAAAAATGAGCTGTATTGCCTATATCCGTTTAATATATTAATGTTTGGGTGGCATGGTGCCTTAGTGGTTAGCACCATCGCCTCACAGCAAGAAGGTCGCTGGTTCGAGTCCCAGCTGGGGCAGTTGGCATTTCTGTGTGGAGTTTGCATGTTCTCCCGGTGTTGGCGTGGCCCCCACAGTCCAAACACATGGTGAATAGGATGAACTAAATTGGCCCTAGTGTATTTCCCAGTACTGGGTTGCGGCTGGAAGGGCATCCGCTGCAACAGTTGGCGGTTCATTCCGCTGTGGCGACTCCTGATAAATAAGGGACTAATCCGAAGGTAAATGAATGAATGAATATTGATGTTCTCTGTTGGTTTATTTAGGAAAGGCTCGGCCTCCCCATAGTATGTGACCTGTTTTCCTGTATGAAGCTCGGTGGCGACAAGGAAAAGTGGCTCCATCAAGCAGCCACACAGGTGAGAAAGAACATGAACATAAAATAATTAAGCAGAGCTGTTTTTTTTCTATTCAAGCCAAGTAAAACTGTTTTCTCTTCTTGTTTCAGATATGAATGCAGCATCATTACTCTAGTGCTATTTAATTGCTGATTATTGCACAATACTCTTCTTCCGTGCTCTTTGGGGATTCGTTCTGTCTGGGATCTTCTATCGACTGAAAGTGATTTAAGGCCCGTGGCACATCATTTTTGGGAATTGCTGTCACTTTTTTCTTTTTTTATTGGCTCAATGCAGTTCAATTCCAGTGATGAAGGGGAAGACCAATAGATTTCAGTAATGCGATTTATTTAAAAATCAAGAACAAGTGGACTGGATTGATACAAAACAAATTATTTTTTCACAATCGGGGTCATAATGGGAGAACCGAAATTTTCAAAATGTGTCTATAATAGTTTTAATCGCACACAGTTATAGCTTTCTTCTTCTTTTCCCAAACATTCATATGAAGATACGCTCTAAACCATTTTAACCTCTTTGAAGATATATTTATATAGAATTATTTTACTATTTTAAGTATGGAGCTTTCTTTGCCATTTTTGGTTTTATTTGTTATGATTATTAAACACTTGTGATTTATCAAAAGTCACATGCCAGCTAAAAATAGCAAAGCTTCTGTTTTGAAATCTCAAGAAATGGAAGTGGTGCCTGCTGTTGAATGTGTAGCGTCAGTCCACGTGTGTGTGCGCATGAGTGTGTGTGTGTGTGTGCAGGTAAACAATCCACCCTAGTCTCTACCGTGTGCTTTGTGTGGCTCGAACCTGTGGCAAACGATCACTATATCGCTCTTTAAAATGCATCTGTCATACAGCAACCACTGATACTGCTTTGTGAACATGTAGACAGGATTTAATCTTTGCACTCAAAGATTACAGATTTAAGAACTGCATCAGCAATGAAACGCTTTGAGAAGAAGTTCAACCTAATCTTTGTGTCAGTCTTTCAACTAGTAATGGACCAAGGACTGGGCATATAAACATTTCTTTTTTTCGTTTATCCTGTCAGGATTGTGCCAGACCGCTGGATTGCACACACATGTACTTATTTAGGTTGTTCTAAAGTATTGCTTACGTCATCTATAATGCTTTGATCCATCTCAAATCAATAAATAAATAAACACATGTATAAATATAAAGTTTCCTGTCGTTAAAGTGACTCTCGTGAAACTGAAAACGTCAGTGTGTGGTTATTCATTCATTTTCCTTCAGCTTAGTCCCTTATTCATCAGTGGTTGCCACAGAGGAATGAACAACCAACTATTCCAGCATATGTTTTATGCTGAGGATGCCCTTCCAGCTGCAACCCAATACTGGGAAACACCCTCACATTCTCACACACACACTCATACAAGCCAATTTAGCTTATTCACCTATAGCGCATGTGTTTGGACTGTGGGGGAAACCAGAGCACCCAGAGGAAACCCACGGGGAGAACATTCAAACCACACAGAAATGCCAACTGAACCAGCCGGGACTCGAACCAGCGACCTTCTTGCTGTGAGGTGAGAGTACTAACCACTGAGCCACCGTGCCACCCTCTATGTGGTTATATATATTTAAAAAAATAGTTTTTGACCAACAGTCAGCTGATAACACACGTTTGGAAATATCACAAGCAACACGAGGCTGCTAATATTGTACTTTATCGATGCTAAGTTGTCACACAAACCCGTTTAAGTGAACACTCCACTAAATGCACAGATGTGAAAATAATATTTATAACACGGATTAGCAACATTAAATATGTACTTCTATTTCCAGATATACATTCAAGTGTCTGTTAAAGGGATAGTTCACCCAAAAATGAAAGTTCCCTGTTAATTTACTCACCCACAGGTCATTAAGATGTTATACAGTAGAACATTAAAGAAGATTTTGAGCTGAATCCGTGCTCCTTGGTGATTCTTATAATGGGAGTGAATGGCGATTAAACAAAGTAAACATACAAATGTGTTCAAATCAATAGTGGGTCTTGACACACTCATGTCTTGTGAAGCGAAATGATCGGTCCGTGTAAGAAATTGAACACTATTTACAATATTAATAGCTTCAATCCGCAGCCTGGTCAAACATTGGCACGTATAAATGTAGTCTGATTGTACTCTGGTTGCTTTGATGCCAAATATCTCAACAAACTCCAGTCCAAGCGCGGACCCTCGCACATTCGTTATCAAAGCGACTGGACTACAAGTGGACTACATTAGCACATGCGCCAATATGTTGGATCAGGCTGTGAATTAAAGCTATAATATTATTATAAATAATGTTCAATTTCTTACACAGATCAATCGTTTCGCTTCACAAGACCTCAGTGTGTCATTAGGAGCCAAGAGTATTGATTTGGACTTGTTTGTATGTGATTATTTTTAATAAAAAAAAAAAACCTGTCACCATTGACTGCCATTATATGAAGCATAGATATTTACATTAGATGTCGCCTACGCTATTGCTGTTTATTGGAAGGAATGCGTCAATAGAGCCGCCATTTTAGTACAGGGTAGCGCTCCTTTGAAATGAATGTGGGACCAAGGTGTAGTGGAGGACTGGCCATCCAGAGCCAAAGATATACACATATATACATATATCTATGATCGGGAGTTTTCCCCAGGGGTCAGTATGCAAATATTTTTTTAAATTACGAAAATTAGAATTTTACATCACATTTCTACATCGATGGATCAGTGACCGCACGGGCATTGCCGATAAAGAGTGTGTTTGTGTGCATGGAAATGTATTATCCTCTCTCCCTGTTAAATTTGATCTAATCAATCTCTGAATGAATCTCTGTTATGAACGACTCGTTCACTTAGCCGACAATAATACAAGTTTCTGGCACCGCAGCATCTTGTTGTCATTTCATTTACATTGTTTGCTGATTTTATTCAACAAAACTAGCATAAGCCTAATACCGAGTGTGAGTTTGTGCTACTTTGCCTTATGGTCAGGGCAGTGACTGTATTATCATCAATAACGTTACTTGTTTAGCACAAAAGTTCGTAACATACAAAATCGTAAAAAACAAAATCTTACCTATGAAATGTTCTGCCTTTGTGCTTTGTTTGCTCGTTACTACACCTGTACACAGCGCTAAAGTCCAGCATCTTCACATTGGCTTTAGTCTTGACTAGTGCGGTTGAATGACTTTTGTCCTGGGAGCACTGTACAAATATGGCGGCGCTATTGACCCATGCTCAGGGTCCGTATGTGATATCTAGTATATATATCTATTCTACTGAAGAAAGAAAGGCACGCACATCTTGGATGACCTGTGGATGAGTAAATGAACAGGAAATATTCATTTTTGTGTACTATCCCTTTAACTCAATGCAAATGGAATGATACTGAAATATAATTTCATGTCATAAAATACTTTCAAAATGATGAATTTGTAGTAATTCCTGCCATCGTCAAACACCAAAAATGCATTGTGAAATATTATGAAATATTTGTTCTGCATGACTGCTGAATGTACTTAAACACATTTAATACAAACAGTCATTTAATGATAAATGATCGATTTTAGTGCAATTTCTTGACATTTTTCTCATTTTAGCTGTACAGTTGATGAGCACAGTATTTGCATGAAAGTAATTTCAATTATGGTATTGTGAAAAATGGAGCATTTGTTGAGCATCTCATCAGTAGCGAGTAGGAGAGCTTCCCTTCAGATGGTCCCAGTTATTATAGAGAGCATAGAGTCCAGAGAGCGTCAGTCCAGCCAACCCACCCCTCGCTGCCCCCCGCAACCCTCCTGCAACAGAACACACAAAACATCAGCAGCTCTTCTGCATGCGCCTTTAAATGAACTTTACCTTTAATATTTTAGCAGACTCTTACATCCAAAGTGACTTACAATGAGGAAGGAATCAAGCTATTCATCATTAATTGCTACCAAAACTCCTAATACAATGCTACTAGAGAATAAATTATTAAATGGTCATAATGGTAATGCTCAGAGAGTGGTCATTTTCATTTTTGGGTAACTTTTTTGAAAACTAAGGTGGAGATATAAAATACGGCATGTTTTTTATATGGTATGAAGACATATAAATGAACTACAATGGAAAGACTTATTGAAATAAACAAGTAAATATACCGAAGAAGTGGACACTAACGGGGAGATATGGTATAAAAATATGGTATGTTATTTTTATATACAGTAGTATGAAGACATATAAATGAATGACAATGGAATGAAGTAAATAAATAAATAAAAGATTGTACAGTGCTCAGCATAAATGAATACACCCCATTTTAAAAATGAATATTTTTATCCATTTCTCAGTGAATATAGGTAATATACAGTGCATCTGGAAAGTATTCATAGCGCTTCACTTTTTCCACATTTTTTTAATGTTACAGCCTTATTCCAAAATGGATTAAATTCATTTATTTCCTCAACATTCTACACACAATCCCCCATAATGACAATGTGAATTTTTTTTTTTGAAATTGTTGCAAATTTATTAAAAATAAAAAACCTGAAAAATCACATGTACATAAGTATTCACAGCCTTTGCTCAATACTCTGTTGATGCACCTTTGGCAGCAATTACAGCCTCAAGTCTTTTTGAATATGATGCCACAAGCTTGGCACACCTGTCTTTGGGAATTTTTGCCCATTCCTCTTTGCAGTACCTCTCAAGCTCTATCAGGTTGGATGGGAAGCGACGGTGTACAGCCATTTTCAGATCTCTCCAGAGATGTTCAATAGGATTTAGGTCTGGGCTCTGGCTGGGCCACTCAAGCACATTCACCGAGTTGTTGTGAAGCCACTCCATTGATATTTTGGCGGTGTGCTTTGGGTCATTGTCCTGCTGGAAGATGAACCATCGCCCCAGTCTGAGGTCAAGAGCACTCTGAAGCAGGTTTTCATTCAGGATGTCTCTGTACATTGCTGCATTCATCTTTCCCTCTATCCTGACTAGTCTTCCAGTTCCTGCTGCTGAAAAACATCCCCACAGCATGATGCTGCCACCACCATGCTTCACTGTAGGGATGGTATTAGCCTGGTGATGAGCGGTGCCTGGTTTTCTCTAAACGTAACGCCTGGCATTCACTCCAAAGAGTTCAATTTTAGTTTCATCAGACCAGAGAATTTTGTTTCAGATGCCTTTTGGCAAATTCCAGGCGGGCTGCTATGTGCCCTTTACTGAGGAGTGGCTTCCGTCTGGCCACTCTACCATACAGGCCTGATTGGTGGATTGCTGCACAGATGGTTGTCCTTCTGTAAGGTTCTCCTCTCTCCACAGAAGAACGCTGGAGCTCAGACAGAGTGACCATCGGGTTATTGACCACCTCCCTGACTAAAACCCTTGTCCCCCGGTCACTCTGCTTAGATGGCCGGCCAGCTCTAGGAAGAGCCCTGGTGGTTCCAAACATCTTCCACTTACGGATGATGGAGGCCACTGTGCTCATTGGAACTTTCAGAGCAGCAGAAATTTTATTGTAACCTTCCCCAGCCTTGTGCCTCGAGACAATCCTGTCTCGGAGGTCTACAGACAATTCCTTTGTCTTCATGCTTGGTTTGTGCTTTGACATGCACTGTCAACCCAGGGACCTTATATAGACAGGTGTATGCCTTTTCAAATCATGTCCAATCGACTGAATTAACCACAGGAGAACTCCAATTAAGCTGCTGAAACATCTCAAGAATGATCAGTGGAAACAGAATGTACCTGAGCTCAATTTAGAGCTTCACGGCAAAGGCTGTGAGTACTTCTGTACATCTGATTTTTAAGTATTTTTTTTTTAAATAAATTTGCAACAATTTCAAAAACTCTTTTTTTACATTGTCATTATGGGGGATTGTGTGTAGAATGTTGAGGAAATGAATTTAATCCATTTTGGAAAAAGGCTGTAACATAAAAAAATGTGGAAAAAGTGAAGCTCTATGAATACTTTCCGGATGCACTGTATATTGGTGCATTTGAACAAAACAGATTTATTAAACAGATATATTTATTAAAATATAATTTTAGTCACCGAACATCTTTAGAAATAGAAAGATAATACATTTAAATTCAAGCAAACTATTGAAAAAACAATTACAAACTACAAAACTTGAACAATTTTATATATTTTTTTCTGTTGATTTTTGCTCTTTAAAATTTTTTTTTTTAAATATTTTTCCCTAACATATAAATTTGTGCTACTAATTTTTGGACTGTTATTGTAAACTATTTTGTTAGATTAGCTCCAGATTTGGCTTCTAATGTATATGCACAAATATAATATTGTAAAGCTTCCTATAGAAATTATTAATTGAAATGAGAGATTTGTGAGGGGTGTACTTATATATGCTGAGCACTGTATGTGATGGATAACTGGATAACTAACCAGTGGTGGTTTAATCTTGCTGAAAATTCGGTCAAAATGTTAAGCCGTTATGAAATACCTGAGCCAAAGTCTGCCATCATCATTATGAGCTTAAATGTCTCATGTTATTGAGCAAAAAAGGTGTTTGTTATTGGGAGTGTTTTCTCCTGTGCTGATGAGCAACTCTTATTATTATGGAGGAAAAATAAGCCACAGCGGTTTCCCCTATGGCCTGCAGCAACTTGCATTAAAAAAAAGAAGTAAATTTGCCTCAATTTCCTAAGAAGTGACTATTTTGCTTTTGATAGGGATATTTATTTTTTTCATACAAGTTAACTCAGCAACTTTGAATGCAATAGGGGTGTAATGGTACAATGAAATCACGGTTTGGCATGTAGCCTACTTCTGTTTTGCGGTCACGGTTTGATACAGTACAACAGGAATTAGCAGCAAATCCCCAGTGCTTGCTTTTTTCTGCCACAGCCATATCACCCTGCAGCCCATAACTAGTTACTCACTGAAGCTAAGCAGGGCTGAATCTGGTCAGTATCTGGATTGGAGACCACATGGGAAAACTAGGTTGCTGTTGGAAGTGGTGTTATTGAGGCCAGCAGGGGGCGCTCAACCTGTGGTTTGTGTGAGTCCTAATGCCCCAGTATAGTGAAGGGGACACTATAGTGTCAGTGACCGCCGTCTTTCGGATGAGACATTAAACCGAGGTCTCTCTGTGGTCATTAAAAATCCCATGGCACTTCTCATAAAGAGTAGGGGTGTAACCCCGGTGTCCTGGCCAAATTCCTTACATCGGCCATTACCCATCAGGGCCTCCCAATAACCCCCATCCACCGAATTGGCTGTATAACCGTCTCTCTACTTTACTTATAGCTGGTGTGTGGTGAAGCACTGGCATCGTTGTCCTGTGGCTGCCGTTGCATCATTCAAGTGGATGCTGCATACTGGTGGTGGTGTGGAGAGACCCCCCTCATGATTGTGAAGCACTTTGGGTGTATGACCATACACGATAAATGCGCTGTATAAATACACTACTGATGAAATACATTACATTCTGTTCATTTTGAACAGGCAGAAATGTTTAGTCATAATCAGCTACAAGAAAACACAATAAAGAAAAATAAAATTTCAAGGAACTTTCAAAGGTTAAGCTCGGCCCTCTCCTAACAACAGAAAAAAAGTAATTGTGCATAGATTTCGTAAGCTTCAAAGCTTAAATGTCTTTTAATGAAAATGCTAGCACTGTGTCCATCCATAACAGCGGGTGCAGTGGACAACAACTGTTCCATCTTGTGTAAAGATAAAACTATTTCAGCTTTTACACAGAGCAGTGCAATAATCTTCGCAATCATCTTCTGATGGACCAATCAGAAGAACTCGAAGGCGGGACAAGGGTTGGGCGCTTCTGTTTACTGTAGCAAGATGGCATGACGACAGCAACATTTTCAAATGCAAAGACGCGTTCCTCATTTCAGAGGCTTTATCCTCCAAAGAATGCAGACTTCAAAGGTGAGTCCTTTGAAGTCCACACAAGCCGAACCGAGCATTTTGAAATGAGACTATCTAGCCTACAGAGGACAGATCTCATCACCTAGAAACCGTAACAGCTGCCGTTAATAAGCGGTACTAAAATTTGTAATGACTTTTTTCAAAGTGATTTTAAAACTTATTTTAAGCGATCTGAAAGCAAAACAAGGTTTACAGAAGCTGGAAATAGACTTCCTTTGATCCAAACATGTACACATAATAATATAAACTTTCTATAAAATCATTCTTTAGTAAGACATGTCATGCTCTTTTTGTTTTTTAACATGCGTTTAGAAATGCAAGTAAAATAAACCCTAATTTATATATTTAATCCGGAGTTTTCTTTGAACAACTTCCTGCTGTTATCAGCACGCAATGAATCTTGGGATGTTTGAGGCCGTAAATGATCCACCGGGTGTATCCTTCAGTACCTGGGAAGCAAAGGACGCATTTTGAGGCTGCATTTGAAGGAGCCTTCGAATTATTTTGAAATGAGTGCATCCTTCGGAGGATGCAGCCTCTGAAATGAGACACAGCTCATGTCCATACTAATATGTTTTCATTTAAAAAGCGCATATTTTTTTCACTCTGTTTTGGCCTTCTGTCCACACTGTGACATTTTTGTGCGCATTTTCGTCATATGACCAATTCAGCTAACATGGTGGATGACATTGTAAAGCAGATGTTTTGGATGCGGTCCGTCTTGACAGCTTTATCAATAATTAAAGATTAATATCAGTTTGTACATGCTCCATATTGCCTCTCTTCAAAGACAAGGAACGTTTACTGTGAGCTGTTGTTCAGTGGTTGAAGCAGACCACAGTTGCGACATTTTGCCGCAACATTTCAAAGAGACGGAAAGTAAATAAACGCTTAAACGTTAAAAGCGGATATGATGCAGGTAAAAGCGTCTTACGTCTGTGCGCATGCCCAGAACATTAACGAAATTGTTTTCAGTCATTTTTAGTGTGGATAAAGGAAAGAATTGAAACCGATAGTGTGGACATGGAGCGTTTTTAGACGTAAACACCGTTTTCAAATTGATCGTAGCCTTTGTGAACGGCTGCTGATTTGTTGCACTCCTGTTGTCTTTTCTGCCTAATTCCACTGGCTGCACATGTGGACCGACTGTATCTGAGTTCATGAACTGAACTGTGACCTTGTCATTCGAAACGAATACAAATACCATTACAGCCCTAGAATGCAAGCATAGCTGTAGTGACAATCTCACAGACAGATGGAGAGACTCAGAACTTCGCCCATAGCCAGAGCATGGAGAGGAGCGATAGAGCTTTGTGAAGCGGGAGCACTCCACACCCAGCATGAGTTCAGGCTTGATAAGTGCTCAATGAACTGAGGGGTATGAGCCAGACCGAGCCCACCCTTCATACAAACACCAGTGGAACACTCCAAAATAACATGCCGTCTCTTTACAACATGTTGCCACGTGTCTACATTCTTGCTTTCTGTCAATATTAAACAGAAGCGGTCCACATATGCACAACAAAACAAAAGACAATGGCAGTAAAAAATAAATATTAACTATATGAGTTTATATCACCATAATGATGACTTCCTGTGCACTTGTAAATACAGCCTGTTTGACTTTTGACTGTGAAATGTGAGATAAAGAGAGATCTTGTGACAGTCTGGATGGAGACATTAAAGAGAAACTGCGTGTATTGCAAAACTCTTATCTGACAGTGAACTTTGGCAAATGCTTTTCAGCTTATCAAGCAATGTGCTGCATCAGAAACTTCCCTTCTAAGAACCATGAAGCATGATGGGAAATTATTTTGTGACTTCATAAGGAAAGTTTTCCCCTTTTATCTTTTTAAATGTGAGTAGGCTACAGGAAAGTACCTGTAGGGTAATTCGGCAAGAACTTCCTTTATAGGAACAGTGGCATTGTGTTTAGCACCACAGAATGGCCTTCAATGACCTTAAAGGGACAGTTCACAAAAAAGAAATATTCTGTCATCATTTACTCATCCAAACCTGTTTGAGTTTCTTTCTTCTCTTGAACACAATTGAAGATATACTGAAAAATGCAGAAAAAAACCCCCAGCCATCCACTTCCATAGTATTTTTTGTTTGTACTATGAATGTCAATGGCTGCTTCTTAAGAATATCTTGTTTTGTGTTTGGGTGAACTGTCCCTTTAATATGTGTTTTTGTACAACAGTAGAGTTCAAGAAGTAAAAATCGAATTACTTTCCTACATATAGAAATATATCTTTTTTTTTTAAACATATTTGTAAGGAATCTCTCTAAACCTTTTGAAACAGACCTAACATGAGCTCTGAGGTTAATCAATAATACATTTTACATGTAATTTACATCACAATGATGCACTTATTCAAGACAATACGTTAAAAGAAATAAATTGCTTAAAGAAAATTTAAATTTAAGCTCAAATTGATTCATTTAAAGCATTAATAATTCAGCAACAATCCATTTTAAAATAATGATAATTAATATTTTGCTAAACACTTCACATAATGTTATATTACTTGTAACCAATCCTGTTATACGTGAAGTTTTACATTCTTTATTCTTTTTAAATTACGAGATTGCACTGTAGTAAATTACTATACTTTTAGGGCCACGGTATATGAAAGCATATCAAACTGAATTTTAATGACTTATCGATCTCTTATGATAGCCACAGCCATATCACCCTGCAGCCTGAGACCTGTTACTCACTGAAGCCAAGCAGGGCTGTGCCCGGTCAGTACCTGGATGGAAGACCACATGGGAAAACTAGGTTGCTGTTGGAAGTGGTGTTAGTGAGGCCAGCAGGAGGCGCTCAACCTGTGGTCTGTGTGAGTCCTAATGCCCCAGTATAGTGAAGGGGACACTATAGTGTCAGTGAGCGCCGTCTTTCGGATGATACGTTAAACCGAGGTCCTGACTCTCTGTGGTCATTAAAAATCCCATGGCACTTCTTGTAAAGAGTAGGGGTGTAACCCCGGAGTCCTGGCCAAATTCCCACCATCAATAGCTGGTGTGTGGTGAGTGCACTGGCGCCATTGTCCTGTGGATGCTGCACATTGGTGGTGGTGTGGAGAGACGCTTTGGGTGTATGGCCTTACACGATAAATGCACTATATAAATAACATTACTTACTTAGGCGACTGTAGCTAATGATCTGTTGCTATTATTAGTTTTTAGAGAGTTTTCAAATGATTGATTTACATTAACAGGGTATATGCAGGAATCCTAAAGGTAATTTCAATACCTTTTTAAGACTTTTTAAAGACAATCTCAGAATATTTTAAGACCTCATCACCACTTCAAGTTCTAATCAGTATCAAACCTTTAACTTAATAAACAGTTGTTAATAAACAGTTGTAGTAAATAAATCATTGGAGCACAACCATGCAACAGAACTCAGATAAGCTTGTAGTAAACAAAGCTTGAAAGAATAAATTACGCGGTTGTTGTCAGCGACAAGCTTCAGCCACTGTTTAAACTCATCTTTCTCCAATCAGGAGTACGCAAACGTACATTTTCCCATTTTGCCATCTGTTTCGCTCTATGGTTCTGCTACATGTGGAGAGCGTCACATCACCTTCCCGCTTGTCGCAAATTACGTCACCTGGACGGAGGAGCTTGGCCGGACGCACCTCGACCCGAACCAATCACGTGGATCGAGCAAGCCGTTGTTAATATTAGGAGGAAAATAAATATTTTTATGCATTTTTGAAGTCAAACACTTTGGACAACGCTTGAACAAAATTTAAGACCTTGTAAAAACGCGATTAAGACTTTTTAATACCTTTTAAGGGCCTTAATTTTCTCATAATTGATTTATCAACTTTTAATACTTTTTAAGACCCCGCAGACACCCTGATTAATAATCCGTAAAATGATTTTCATCAGTTCTAAAAAATTGACCTTTTGTCCTCTATGAAGTCTTCAGCAGAAAAGGAAGTAGGTATCATTGCTGAACCTTGCCCTATTTTCTTGCTTCCTTAACACAATGTGACAAACATATAATACATGATATACCTGGGGATTTGTAGAGGACACCAGTCATTGTTCCTGCAGCGATGGTGTTAAGGTCGTCCTCTGCTCCTCTGGCTTTCTCTATGATCACCCCAAACGCACTGTATAGCAGAGCTAAACACACACACACACACACACACTGGTTGTGATTGGTGTTCTGCTTTCAACATAAGTGAAAACAGCCATAACATTAGCCTAATATTGTCTCCATGTGTATGTAAAATATATATAACGCATGGATTACACAAGACATCTTAAAGGGATAATTCACCCAATAATGAAGATGTACTCACCAGTTACTCAACCTCAAGTGGTTTTACATCTGTTTGAGATTCTTTCATGTGTTGAACACAAAAGAAGATATTTTGAAGAATGTTGGTCACATCTACTATTGAAGTAAATGGCTACCTTCTTCCAACATTTTTCAAAATATATTCCTTTGAGTTTAACAGAAGAAAGAAATTCAAATATGTTTACAAGTTTTAATTTTAGAACAGAATTAGCTTCTTTTTTTTTGATGAACTGTCCTTTTAAACATGTCCTGCAACAATCAGTATGTTTATGTGTTGAAGGCCCTGTTTCCACCTGGTATTGACATGCAATTTTAGCAATGCAATCACAAGTGGTCAATTGAGGTGTATTAGCATTCACACCTGGTATTAACATGCAGTCTAATGTGTTTCTTGTGACTGCTTATGTTCAGATTTTGTCAAGATCTTTGCCTCTTATTTTGTTCATTGAAATTGATCAGGCTGCAATGTCAAATTAATGTAATGTAATGTAATAATGTATAATAATGTAATGTCTATGCCAGGTGACATGGTGGCTCAGTGGTTAGCACTGTTGCCTCACAGCAAGAAGTTCGCTGGTTCGAGTCCCGGCTGGGTCAGTTGGCATTTCTATGTGGAGTTTGCATGTTCTCCCCGTGTTGGCGTGGGTTTCCTCCGGGTGCTCCGTTTTCCCCCACAGTCCAAACACATGCGCTATAGGTGAATTGGATGATCTAAATTGGCCGTAGTGTATGAGTGTGTGTGTGTGTGTGTGAATGTTAGAGTTTATGGGTGTTTCCCAGTGCTGGGTTGCGGCTGGAAGAGCATCCGCTGCGTAAAGCATATGCCGGAATAGTTGGCGGTTCATTCCGCTTTGGCGGCCCCTGATAAATAAGAGACTAAGCCGAAGGAAAATGAATGAATGAATGAATGAATGAATGAATGAATGTTTATGCCTGAATTTCCGGTGAGCTCTCTGTTTTTCTCTTTTAAAAAAGATTTAAATACTGCATATGTTTTGGTTTTACAGCTAATTGTAAGATCATTTGATACTGTAATTTTAAATTTTTATTTATTTCACGGCTCTCTGTATTACCTGATTGTGATTGATCAATCCAAAGTATGTTATTCCCTAATAACAACCGATTAAGCTATAAAACAGGCTCTTTGCTTTGCGACGGGCTATATTCAGCGATAACAACTGGCTGGATGTACATTAACCTTTACTTGTATGTGAACAAAATAACAACAAAACACTGTCTGTGTGTAATATAGTAAAATTTGTCTCCTTCATACCTGTGAGCTCATTACAGAAATCATAGGTTGCTGACACAGTTATTTTATTCTTTCCTTAATGTGTTATTTGGCCTAAGTGGAACATATTTGTGCAGGTCACTTTATATAAATAATTGTGATTTTTTTTTCTCTTACAGGAACGCTGCAGGTAAAATTATGCTGTTCTGTTGTTTAGGTTGCCACTATTTGCATATGTAAAATTAAACCACAGAAAATATGTTTATTTTTTTATGGGTCAAAAATCATTAGGCTATCGATTTAATTCTAATTAATTGCAATTTAACATTATAATATTGTGCATAACAGCTAAAGATTAGTATGAGTGCAGGTCATGTGTCAGGAAAAATTTAAATCTATTCGTATTTGGCCTGTCATGCTGTTCAAGCACGAGGTTCATGCTTTTGTCATTTTGTAGGTCATGTTTTGTTATTTTCCGCTGACATTTCAGAAAAAACAACAACAACAATGCAACCTTCATCTGCATCATGTGCTGCTGAGCTGGAAAAGCATGACACTGCAGTCTTTGCTCACCTGTTCTTCTCATAAATGAATAAATGCATAATCATTCTACATAATCATTCTAATCCTGCAAGCTCATAATTGATAATCAAAAATCTGAAGTGAAATGCACTATTACCTTTTTAAAATAATATTGAAAATAAGTTTCTTATATTTCAGACCTGCGGTCAGTGTGGGTCCTAACGCCCCAGTATATTGATGGGGACTCTATACTGCTCAGTGAGTGCTGTCTTTCGGATGAGACATTAAACCGAGATCCTAACTCTCTGTGGTTATTAAAAATCCCAAATTTGCCCACTGGCCTCTGTCCATCATAATTGGCTTCATCACTCTGTCTTCTCTCCACCAATCAATTGGTGTGTGTGGCGATTCTCCCCCAAAAAATGTGTAAAGCGCTTTGTGTGTCCAGAAAAGCACTATATAAATGTAAGGAATTAATAATAATAATAATAATAATAATAATTATTATTATTATTATTACATAATGAAATAATACAAATGAGACATAAATAAACATGACAGGGAATAATAGACTGCGACTGAATTTTTACAACCCTGTCCTTTAAAATTACAAACTTAATATTGGTGTATTTGGTGTATAGTGTATTGGCTAGCCTAGTGCAGAGCAGGTTATTTTCCCTTATCAAAAGTGTGGGGGTCTTATATATATATATATATATATATTTTTTTTTTTTTTACTATTCCCTTTGTACAAGTGGACATGGCATCTGCTTGTAAATATCTAAAATTGATTTTTATTTTTATTTTTTTGTTGAGGCAAGTAAAACTCTTTTTCCGCTGGCTCAACCGGGCCATTAAAAAAACAAAAACAAATCATGAGTGTTTAGCCCTGTATAAGTCTGAACTTTCATTCATAATGATGCTAAACAGAATGCAAGACTTGCCATTTTGGAGATGCTCTGATGCAACCATCTATCCATCAGCATTTTCTTTTTATTCAGAGTTCATACACATTTTTACTACTAAAATTCCATGACTTTCAAGGAAATTTTCATGACCTAATGTTTCATGCAATGTCTACATATGCGTGGTAAAAGAAAAACAATGCATGTTCAAATTGATTACAGCATAACGTAAAACACGCAACAATCTATTTAGTTTCAGCTTATATTTATATCTATGTAAAACTGATTTAGATAATGCTTACACCGCACTAATAATGTGAGAGTATGTGATTGGCCAAGGACAGAAACGTAGTAAAGACAACTAACCTATATTCAGGTATACAGATTTGTTCGGTTTTTCATGACTTTTCCAAAACTTTGTGGGTTTTTCTGTTTTTCCAAAACTTTTCCAGGCCTGGAAAATGCCATGTCAAAATTTCATGACTTTTCCAGGTTTTCCATGACCGTATGAACTCTGTTTATTAAAGTCACTTATATCTTCTGGCCTGCCCAATGTTCCCGCTTACAATACAGGCAACTCAGGAACTGACTGTTCTGTTCACTTGCTGCCAAATGTCCCACCCCTACACAAGTCCCACAGCAAACATTTAAGCAATGCTATTCATTTAACCTGTCAGTTTGTGGTTTTAAATCACAATCACGTGATTTTGCAGGTTTTAAGTCAAATTTAAGGCTTTTTAAGACCTTTTTAAGATCATTATGAATTAAATTTTAGACTTATACAAGACTAAACACTAATTATTTTTTTCTAATGGCCTTGTTGGGCCAATGTAAAAGGTTTTTACTTGCCTCATCAAAAAAAAAAGCAATTTGAGTTATTTCTTAGTCACATATTTTAAATAATGTATCAAAACAAGCAAACTCTAGTTGTGTACATGCACTTTTTTCCAATGTAACGTTACTTAAAAAATAAAAAAGACATGTTTTAAAAACTATTATAAACTAATTGTATGCACAACAGTGTGTCCAGGTCAGTGTCCTCACTGGGAAGCTATAAATACATGTAGAACCTTTAAACAAATGTTATTGTAAGGAAGAGAATTAAACCATATTGGTAAATAGAGTTAAAATGTAGACTTTTGTTAGATTACTGGACTGATTTTAGTAGATTGTTGGTGATTGGATGGGTAACGTGACATAGACATAGGAAAATTAAGACCTGTTTAAAATGATTTAAGACCTACCACACAATATTTCAGTAAATTTAAGACTTTTTAAGGCCTAAAATTTAGTTTTTGAAATTTAAGCCATTTTAAGACCCTGCAGACACCCAGTGATCAGTGCACATTTAAGCTCAAAGAACATAAAGACACCCTTCTGTGTCAAATGAGCTCTGATTTGATCAGGGGCAGATTTATCCAATAAGTGAGGTAAGCGCCCAATAAATACCTAGAACTATAAATTATACCTATAAATTATTTATAACATCATTTTCTATCATAATTTGTATGGTGAGGGTTTAACAAGTAAAATGTTGATGTAATTATTACATCTGCACTAATTTGTCCCCCATCCCCAATCATGGAGCAGTCCAGCAGTCAAATCAGGTAAAGACTCATTAATTTTCCTTCGGTTTAGTCCCTTTATTAATCAGGGATTGCCAAAGCGGAATGAAACGCCAACTTATCCAGTATATGTTTTAAGCAGCGGATGCCCTTCCAGCTGCAACCCATCACTGGGAAACACACATACACTCTCACATGCACACACATACACTAAGGCCAATTTAGTTAATCCAATTCACCTATAGCGCATGTCTTTGGACTGTGGGGGAAACCGGAGCACCCGGAGGAAACCCACTCGAACACGGGGAGAACATACAAACTTCACACAGAAATGCCAACTGGCCCAGCTGGGACTCAAATCAGTGACCTTCTTGCTGTGAGGCAACAGAGCTAACCACTGAGCCATCGTTTCAGGTAAAGATTTAGTTTAAAAAATGAAAGAGTTTCTTTATTATTTTTAATTAATTTTAAGAAAACAAATCATTTAAAATGTAGCCAAAAATGTTGAAAATAAGATTGACTGATATAAGAGAAGAAAACAGTAAAATAAATAAATAAATAATAAATAAAAGGGTGCATTTTAGGACTGTTGGGCCCCCTGACTGGAATTGCTTAGGATCCCTAAATCCGCCCCTGGATTTGACAATCAAAGACAGACAAGATTCATGTCAAGTCAAGTCTAGTTTTATTGTCATTGCGGTACATGTGTGGACATTAAGTGGAAATAAATGTTGTGTCTCCCAGTGCACCATGAATAAACAATCACAATTAAGTACACATATTGTATTTTAAAGGGGTTACAAGGCTGAAACTGTGCCACTCACCTACTGAACCCAATGTGTTTGCCCATGTGGCACCTTGGCGGGTCACCATATTTAGGATTCTGAATTGGAGAGAAGAATGGAGATTAGGAGTTTCAAAGAAACTCACAATTGACCCAAATCACTAATGACTTTTATTCTGTTTTTGCCAACACAATTAAAACAAGCAGGTCTTGCAAAACAGCTCCATAATATCATATTAGTCTATGAAGAAAAAAAAAGCTGTTCTCCATAGTCTCATCATGAATCAGCTCCTAGTGTATCTGGGTAGAATCGTTCAATATGAACTTCTATGAACCGTGTCAGTCTGTAAGAGGACGGTATCTCTTCATCAGATTATAGCAGGATGATTATGTTCTTTTTCCCCAAAATATGCATTAAATTTGCTAACAGTGACGGCATTTGCACATGACAGCAGAAGAGATGTAAACTTTGGCCTGTTGTACTTAAATGACTTCCAAAGATCTGCATGTAAACAGTCTTTAATGCAGCCTTGACAACATGATGTTTCCGGCCACACAGGTGTGTACACACAGATGCAATGGAGAGCTATTGATTTAAAACAGCTGATAACATATCAACATTAAAATATCGATCCGGAAACATTGAAAATGATACAATTTAGCTTTTGGTTAGTATCGATACTGGCTTTGCTCTCACACACTCAGCAGAAGAGAGATGAAATAACAATATTAAGATTTTAACACTCAGAAAATAAGGCAAGATTGCGCAAATTTTGTTTTTATTTTGTAATTTATTGCCTTTTGGATTTAAGAACAGCTGTTGACGTACCTGGTATAAGCATTAAATGGTTTAGTTTTTTTTCCCCCTTTTTCCTTCATTTGCATACTTTTAATGTTGTAGAATTTGCACAGTATCGAAAATGGTATCGAATATCGATATTTTTCAAGGTATCGTATTGAAGTTGGAAATTCCAGTATCGTGACAACACTAATCAACATGTATCAGAATGAAACATAAAATGTACAAAATATGCACTTCTGATAAGGGTTGCACAATGTATCGCAAAATTATTGTTGTCGCAATAATAGTATATGCAACATTCGTATCGCAGACGTGATAAATTACATTCTATACATTGGTTGTTTATCTAAATTTGTACTTAAGGTCTGCTGACGTACCTAGTATAAGCATTACATGGTTTTGTTTTTTCCCTTTTTACTTCATTTGCATACTTTTAATGTTGCGGAATTTGCACAGTATCAAAAATGGTATCGAATATCGATATTTTTTTAAGGTATCGTAGTTGGAAATTCCAATATCGTGACAACACTAATCGACATGTATAAGAATGAAACATAAAATGTACAAAATATGCACTTCTGATTAAGGCTGAACAATATATTGCACAATTATTGTTGTCGCAATAATAATATATGCAACATTTGTATCGCAGACGTGTGGTAAATTACATTCTATACATTGGTTGTTTATCTAAATTTGGACTTAAGGTCTGCTCACGTACCTGGTATAAGCATTACAAGATTTCGTTTTTTCCCTTTTTACTTTATTTGCATACTTTTAATGTTGCAGAATTTGGTCCCCACAGTATCAAAAATGGTATCGAATATTGATATTTTTCAAGGTATCATATTGAAGTCGGAAATTCCAGTATCGCGACAACACTAATCAACATGTATCAGAATGAAACAAAATGTACAAAATATGCACTTCTGATTAAGGCTGAACAATATATTGCACAATTATTGCAATAATAATTATAATATAATAATAATTATTTATTTAAAGGCACCTTTCTCGACACTCAAGGTCACCGTACATGACAGCAAGGACAGTCAGCTCCGAGATATATATATCTGTGATATGTATATTGTATATGTGATATGTATATATCTGTGATATGTATATTGCATTTACTATTACTATATATATATCACAGACATGTGAGATAAATGACATTTATTTTATGCATTGGTTGTCTATCTAAATTTGACCAATCAGATGGGTATCTTTATCCCCGCCTCCCCAGTAGTTGCTGTTCTGCTATTGGCTGGAGCGGCCCAAAGGTGAACCCAGAGATGAAAATAAATACTAATGGCGGGAAAATGACAACAGCCAATCAGAGTTAGAATTCATTCATTCATTCATTCATTTTCTTTCGGCTTAGTCCCTTATTTATTAGGGGTCACCACAGCAGAATGAACCGCCCTTCCAGCCGCAACCCAATACTGGGAAACACCCATACACTCTCACATTCACACACACACACTCATTTAGTTTCTTCAATTCACCTATAGCGCACGTCTTTGGACTTGTGGGGGAAACCGGAGCACCCGGAGGAATCCCACGCCAACACGGGGAGAACATGCAAACTCCACACAGAAATGCCAACTGGCCCAGCCGGGACTCAAACCAGCGACCTTCTTGCTGTAAGGCGACAGTTCTAACCACTGAGCCACCATGCCGCCCGTGCATTTTCTCCCCAAATTATTATAACCTAATAAGTGTTTTTACTCTTAATATAAGTATAAGTATAATAGAGGTCTAAAGTTAGCAAATGAAACCCTTTCATAAAGTACTTATTTTAGAATTTAATAATATGCAAATATTTCAAATAAATATATAAATAAAAGATGAAGTTACATCTTGAACCTGAAAACTGTGGCTCGAACGATTTATCCAAGCCTGATAACAGTTGCAAAAACACAAACATTGACAGAAGGTTAACCAAGTGTTGTAATAATGTAGTGTCTCAATCATTAGTCTTGATCTGAGTGTTTGTTGTGATCGGTTTTCTTCTCCACTGCTTGATGTCACAACCTGTACGCTTATGAAACCCACAAACTGACTGCACCACAAAAAGTGCATGTGACAGTGGAATGTTCAACAAATGCACAACAAACAACGAAAAACACAAGAAAACCCAACGCTACTGAGCTTAGTGTGGTTTATCTGGCTATTCATATTTCCTTTGACATCACGGAATATCCCTATCGTATGTTTCCTGAAGACACCTTCACAAGGAAATATATTTCTGCTGTTTCTGTTCCTATATTGGCATCGGGCATACTGTGGTGAACACTGCCCTCTACTGGTGACTTTATTAAACTTTCCGCTTAAAGAATGAAGGGGTGCAAACTATATATATACAGTTGAAGTTTTTCCCCCAAGCTTTTCCCCCAATTTCTGTTTAACAGAAAGAAGATTTTTTTCAACACATGCTCTGTAGACAATCGAAAAAAAATATTGCATAAGGGGGGTAATAATATTAATCTTAAAATGGTTTTAAAAAAATAAAAACTGCTTTTATTCTAGCCGAAATAAAACAAATAAGACTTTCTCCAGAAGAAAATATAGGATAAATTATAGGAAATACTGTGAAAAATTCCTTGCTCTGTTAAACATCATTTGGGAAATATTTGAAAAAAAAAAAAGAGAAAAAAAAGATATATAAATAAAATTATGTATATAAATAAATATAAATTATGACAATTTAACTTTTAATATAATTTGTCTACTTTTTTTATGTTATGACATTAACAGCTCTTTAATCTCATATTTATTGAATGAAAAATATATATTTTAAATAAAAATATAATAATTACAACCAAAGTTTGACATTATGATACCAACTTGTAATTGTCTGGTGAAAAGAAATTAAATTTAAACAAAGTATAATATAATTCTAGAAATGCATCTAAATTGCTGCTGTGTTTAAATTACTTACATTTTCGCACTTTGACTCTTGACGTCTGTTTGAGAAATCTGAATGGTTTGTGTAATACTTCAAATATTCCTTGTTAACACTTATTTACTTAATTGCAATACATCAGTGTGAAAAAAGTGCTGTCAATGTAACTAGCTACATTTAGGTAGGTATAACTTGTAGTCTAGCTAACTACTTTTATAGACGGGTAGTTTGACAGTAGCTTAGCAACTGTAACTGATGCGTAGCGTGTAGTTTCAAAACAGCTTCCTCAATACTGACTAACAGACTGTTACAAACAGTAAATGCAGCTTCAGAACTTACTGCACATTTCGAGGTTTGGACCAAGCCATGTTTCTAGTTTCAGACAAGCCCATTCTGAGTCCATTCACAGCCCCACACATACAGCACCTGCATGCAATTACAAAGACTGAAATGTCATGTAAATAAAGTTTCAGATTAGTTTTTTTCCTTCTAAAAATGTGAATAATTGTTTTGTTTTTTTAGCAAATACTAAGGCGTTTTCCCACGTGGCATACACATGGGTATATAACAAAAACGGGTTATTAAGCATAAAACAAAAGTGTAATACAGTTTTAATCATACATTTTTACTGTGACTACACTAAAATGCCATTTAGTGTAATAATAGTAAAAACTTAAGAAGCATATTCAAAACAATAATAATTTGATGACATATTAATATATCAGTTTGATGACTATATTTAAATATCACAGTGCAGTCCCAAAAAACTGATTATACTACTATTCTTCAAAACACTAGGTTCAGCAAAATGTTTTTGTGAGGTAGTGAAATCATTTAATAAAATGTATATTTTATATAATTAAGTGTAGCAATATCACCTTTTTTGTAGGATCTCCTTACTGTTATTTTAATAAGCAGAGGACAGAATAAGTATTGTTTCTTATATATACACACTACCTGACAAAAGTCTTGTCGCCTATCCAAGTTTTAGGAACAACAAATAATAACTTGACTTCTAGTTGATCATTTGGTTTTAGAAGTGGCTTATATGAAAGGCAAAGGCCTCTAGATTACGCTTATTTTACCAAAATAAAATATGGTCATGCCTTGATTTTTAATTATTTAATTAGGACAGTAAGGTCTGACTTTGCTTAGACAAAAGTGTTGTCACTCAACATAAATAATGTCCAGTATAGAATATAAAGTCATGGTGCAGTGGAAAAAGAATGAATATTGTGTATGACTCCCATGAGCTTGGAGAACTGCATCCATACATCTCTGCAATGACTCAAATCACTTATTAATCAAGTCATCTGGAATGGCAAAGAAAGCGTTCTTGCAGGACTCCAAGAGTTCATCAAGATTCTTTGGATTCATCTTCAATGCCTCCTCCTTCATCTTACCCCATACATGCTCAATAATGTTCATGTCTGGTGACTGGGCTGGCCAATCCTGGAGCACCTTGACCTTCTTTGCTTTCAGGAACTTTGATGTGGAGGCTGAAGTATGAGAAGGAGCGCCATCCTGCTGAAGAATTTGCCCTCTCCTGTGGTTTGTAATGTAATGGGCAGCACAAATTTCTTGATACCTCAGGCTGTGGATGTTGTCATCCACTCTGCAGATCTCTCGCACGCCCCCATACTGAATGTAACCCCAAACCATGATTTTTCCTTCACTAAACTTGACTGATTTCTGTGAGAATCTTGGGTCCATGCGGGTTCCAGTAGGTCTTCTGCAGTATTTGTGATGATAGGGATGCAGTTTAACAGATGATACATTGGAAAAATGTATTCTTCTGCCACTTTTCCAAATGATCAACTAGAAGTCAAGTTATTGTTTGTTGCTCTTACAACTGGGATCGACGACAAGACTTTTGTCAGGTAATGTAGTTCTGTTTATCATTTGTATTAAATTTATTGTGATTTGTTTTGACAATATGTGTGTGTGTACTGTGTATATTTATTATGCATATAAATACACACATGCGTGCATATATTTGAGAAAATGTGTATTTATATTTAGATATAAATATTTGTATGTGATACAAATGATATATAAATTTAAATATCTATGTAACAAAACTATTTTGTCTCTATTTATGTGTATCACATATACGTAATAAATATATATATATTACACACATATATTATGTCAAAACAAACTTATTTTGCCCAGCACTAATAAATATACATACATATGTTACATTAAGTGATATTTTGACATTATAGATTCACAAAAGCTATTTAAAGCATTAACACTGCACTTGCATTTAATATGCTTTCTATGTATAGAAAAATCACCAAAATGTGGACACCAAAATAACAACAAATTATGGCGGGGTTGACTGCAGATGTGGACAAACAGATACCTGTGATGCAACATCCTCCAATTGTAAAGAAGGCCAGCTCAAAGCGTCCTCTTGTTTTATTTGCTCCAGTGGGTAAAATGAACTCATCTGTATCCTGTGAGAACATTACAACGACAGTCAATCCACTAAATCTCGAATACTAAACAACAATTAATGTCGGTTGATGCTTTTGGCTTCCAAGAAATCGCAAGCTTTTAGATGTTGGAATGGTATGTAAGGAATAATTGATGATGAGGCAATTAATTATTAGAAAAAAGTGAAAAAGAAGTGAATTAGTATTTACTAATAATTCAACAGGTCGGAGTCAATTACTACACTTACACTATGGTTTAAAGGGGACCTATTATGCCCTTTGTACAAGATTTAAAATAAGTCTCTGATGTCCCTAGAGTGTGTATGTGAAGTTTCAGCTCAAAATACCCCACACATAATGTTTTATAACTCTTTGAAACTGCCCTTTTTAGGCTTTGAGCCCAATTGTGCCATTTTGGTGACTGTCGCTTTAAATTCAAATGAGATTGTGCTCTTTTCAAAAGAGGGCGGAGCTACAAATGCCTGCGTGTCAGCATAGCGGCAGATTGCCAATCAAAGTGTTTCTGCAGACTCTTTTTATCAAGCGTGATTATAAAAATAAAATGTATAACTTTTTACCATTAGAGGCTGGTTATATTCACAGACTGTTGCCACACAACTGTGTTTACACCCCTTATTAATGTGATTTTTGCATAATAGGTCTCCTTTAACACCTAAAGAGGCTGTTCAGATGCTGTATTTAAAGACCTTTGTTGGGATTTTGTACTCAAACTGCTCCAGTGTGTAGGAATAGTCTCCTACACATCTCTTCCAAATCCGTCTGTTTTGTTTTGATTACATTTTTAATTGTAGGCTGTATCATAACTGAATTCATTCAGCACAGTGATATGGATCTGCAATGCACTTGAAAATAATCCCACGCCTCAGAATCAAGCATTCAGCATTCTCATCTTCTTAATCTTGCTTTTATCTCGTTATAAATACTTGTCTCTTTTATTAATTATTTCTTGTTTTGTAATAATTAGTGGGTTTATTTTTATCTTTTTTTTGCCTTCTATGTCATTGTGCAGCACAGTGGTCAACTATCATTGTGTTTATTTGTGCTTTAAAAGCAAGTAAATAAATTAAAATGAATGAACATCCTCGTTCTATAAGCAATAGTGACTTTCTTCCCATTTTTAAAGAGGTGTCATTTTAGGCAGGCATAACAGTGATGATTTTAAGTTATCTCTAATTACGGTAAAGATATAAAATTGAGGTAAAGTTTTATATTCGCACATATAACCAACTTTACCATGCTACTTTGAATAATGGGTCTGAAATAGCATGCACGTATGACTTAAAAACAACACTAGCACTATTTAATTGACCGTAAACAATGTTGCACTTTGATAGTCATTGGCTGCTAATATGATTTCCCTGTTTAGAATTTGCAAAGAATACTTTTCCGTCCCCGCATTGATCCTGTGGGCCAGCCTGACCTCCCGCCGATGCCCTACTCACACCTGCAGCTTCTCCACGATGGAGCCCAGACTGCAGCTCCACACAGGAAGTTTGGCCAGAAGAATAATGGTCGTGCCCAACAGAGCCTGGTTTCTCTCAAGGTTTTTTTTTCCCTTCACTTCGTCAATTGGTGAAGTTTTTTTTTCCTCGCCACTGTCGCCGCTGGCTTGCTCGGATCGGGACTTGTGGAGCTGCGCTTTGGTGGATTTCCTCTACAGTGTTTAGACTTTCAGCAGTGAAATTTAGACCACACTGAACTAAACTACACTGAACTTCAACTCTGAAATCGGGACTTTACTAGAACTATGTTAAGCTGCTTTGACACAATCAATACATTGTGAAAAGCGCTATATAAATAAACATGAATTGAATTTTTTATATTAAATGTTTGAGGAGAAAGTCTGAACGTGTGAATATACAACCAACTTTACCTCAATAGATACGAATGTGATTTTGAATTATATTGTTGCTTGTAAACTGGTTTTTATTTGCATGCAAGCTGACCTTAAGTATCATGAAATTGAGGTAAAGTTGATTTTATTTCACACATTCAGACTTTCTCCTTAATAATATAACTTCAGAAAATTACTCTTTGCAAATTCCAAACAGGGAAATCATATTAGCAGCCAACGACTATCAAAGTATAACATTTTTCAGTCAAATAAATAGTGCTAATATTGTTTTAAAGCCATACTTACATGTGATTTCAGACAGAATACTCAAAGTACCATGGTAAACAATATAGGGAGCATGTCACAAGTTGTCACTGAATGAATGTGTGAATATAAAACCAACTCACTTCATGAGAAACGTCTGTGAATAAAATGTATTATTATTACCTCACCTGTATGAGATACTTGGGGTCCACGTTAAGGTATGGAGAGATTGGACTCATGCCTGTCACTGTCAGGAATAGCAAACTTCGTAAGCTTCTCAATATGTACACTTAGTAGTATGTAAAAGTGAGGTTTACTAACGTGGCACTCCGGCGAGCTCTGTCTTTGAATACTGTGGTCCAGCAGATCCAAACAGACCGAATCCTCCTGGGTTTCTCGAACCTGATGAGTCTTTATCCATAGCTAACCTCAGACGTTTATACACCTATTTTACTCTACTAAACATATAAAAATATGACTAACTTGGTGGAACTGCTTTGCACAACTAACGTACTGTTAGCAAGCAAACGTCGGAAAACAAATGTACCGTTAATCTGTTCCTTAATGAGCTTTAACTTAGCGGGTCAGTAGGAATAAAGTCAAATAAGGACTATAACGGCTTGAGCTTAAGTTCATTTGGAGGTTAAACTTTGCAGTCGCTTTTCAAAGAACAAAATTAAATGGTTTAAGAGTTGCGTGTCTTCACAGAACTCGTTTTGCTAGCACTGCATGGTCAAATGTTCAACCTGATGCACCTCTTGTTTGCCGTAAAGTAAGTTGTGTGCGGTCACTGAACGACCAACTGTTCACAAAAGGTTCTCATCCTTATAATCAATGTGACCGAGTTACTGTGTTATAATATAAGAAAGAACAGTGAGTGTGGTGATGGGGCAAACTGTGTTTGTCAAATATTCTTGGAATTGGATAGCTTTACCGAAGCACATCGCGACTGTTTTTTTACGACAGCAAAACGATTTCTGGCCAGATTAATGCGCACGGATAGTAAAGATAAAACAAAACAGTCGATAAATTGTGCAGTAATTACTAAAATTATGCGCTGAATTGGTTTAAATTACCAGTATAGATAGTAGAAATGAAAAGGATTTTTTTCCCGTTTATTCTGCTTTGTGCAAATACGTTGAAATACAAATTAAACTAAATGTCTTACAACTTTGTGTGATGAAACGATATAATTAAATGTATTTTTCTAAGAGACAAAGAATGGCATTTCAATAGTTATTCATTATAAAATACGAACAATAGGTCTAAAAATAAAAGTGGTTTGCTGGTTTCAAACTAATCTTTATTTATTTTCATTTTCCTTCGGCTTAGTCCCTTTATTCATCGGGGGTCCCACAGCGGAATGAACCGCCACAAGTATTTGTGTTATATTTAAAGTTTTTTAAATGTAAAATTTTAAAAAGCATTTAAAGTCAATTAAAAATATATAAATAAGCAAATATTAACTTTTTATTTTTATTTACTGTTATAATAATAATAATAATTATTATTATTGTTTATCTATTTTACTTTGTTTACATGTTCTTATTTTATTTTTAGTATACATTGTAAAACATGATTTTTTAAAGATAAACATTATTATTTTTTATTATATTAATGCAATATGTATATATATATATATTATATATTCTTAAACAAACGTGTTTACACAATGGAATGCGGAAGTCGATCCACATGTTATCAACATCAGCGGTGACGCGCCAAGGCTGTGAAAAAGTGACATCCGTGACGACATCTGCGATGATCTGACAGAGGTGCGGCAGAACCGAACCGATTTCCAACGACCAAACAGCACATTATATGCTTGGTAATTACTTTATAATACAACATCCCCGACTTAGCGTAGTGTAACATGAGCGAGGAGCGGACGCGTTCGCTTAGTCAACAAATGAAGTGAGTCACAGGGACAGGAGGACGCGCTGCGATATTATTACACTGGCTCTCTCACAGTGTCTGTATCGAGGAATTTAAATGCATCTGAGATCATGCAGTCACACCGGCCATATGTCACTCTCTGAGCCTCGCTCACTAATAAAACCTCAAGATTAGATTACGCTCTTTCTGACCTGAATGGTACTGTTATTGCTCCAAGAGACTCGTCGTTGATTACCAGTAATGTTAACCAGACAACGGGGATTTTAAACACTGAATGGGCTCAGGTATTGTCGATCTTCTGTCATGCATAAATGAAATGGTTAGTGCTTATAATTGATATCTTTGAGCAACCGTAAGTACGAGTTGGTTCAGTAAAAACTGGCAGCGGTACAGAAAGTACATCTTGTACACACCGTATTCAGTTTCATTTATGTGTGTGTGTGTGTGTGTGTGTGGGGGGGGGGGGGGCCTCGGTGTGATATATACGCTTACATCGTCTGCCTGTGATGTTGGATGTATGTTTAGGTTTATGGCGGCCCGACCGACCGAGTCCTGGCCATCATAATGTGTGTAGTCAGACTGTACCGTTCCGTGCCTTTAGAAGGGCAGAGTGTTTCCTGTGTCTACATTTCAGCAACGTTCTTGAGGTCGGACACTTTCCGCACGAGCGACATTAAATGCTCTTAAAAGCAAAAGAATACAGTAGGGTTTGCAGCCCTATTTAATCCTTTCCCACAATGCACCGTGTCAATGCACAGTTGTGTTTCCTGTTTACCGTTGCAACGCTTTTGTTTCGCCTATTACCCTTTAATGTAGACGTTTTAAGCGCGTTGTTTGGGATTTGCTTTACCACGATTGATCAGAGTAGGTGAGTTTTTAAATTGGCCATTCGTAAACAAGCGAAAATGGCAGATCGGCGAGACTTTCCTGATGAGGAAATACCCTGGCGCGAACGTCCGCTTTCATTCGACTCTTCTTCGACATGTTTTTATATGGCGGGCTTGACAGTGTTTGTTCGAACTGCAAAACGATTCGAAAGAACCGCTTCTAAATATCGAAGTGATTCTTTTTTGACCATTCAAATGCCAGGATGATTTGTTCAGAGCGTTCACTAAGTGTCAGAATGACTCGTCAGGGCGTTCTCCATATTTTACAATGATTTTTCAGAACGTTCCTTTAAATGTCAGGATGATTCCTCGCAATGTTTTCTCAATGTCAGAGTTATTCCTCGTTTAAAGTGTTCTGTAAATGGCAAAATGCCTCTTCAGAACTGCAAATGTCAGTGTAGAACGTTCCTAATATAAGACTGAATCTGCAGAACGTTCTCGTGTGAATGTGAGTTGTGGTATATTCTACTTTACTGTTAATGATGTAGATATTTTCAGTGTTCATTATACTCTAGTCGTGGAAAAAGTCCATGTAAGACGAAGTAAAATCTTGGATTATTGTTTTATATATTGTATTATATTATATATGATGAAATTAAGGGGCGGCGCAGTGGGTAGCTGTCGCCTCACAGCAGGAAGGTCGCTGGTTTGAGCCACGGCTGGGTCAGTTGGCATTTCTGTGTGGAGTTTGCATGTTCGCGTGGGTTTCCTCCGGGTGCTCCGGTTTCCCCCACAAGTCCAAAGACATGCGCTATAGGTGAATTGGGTAAGCTAAATTGTCCTTAGTGAAAGAGTGTGTATGGATGTTTCCCAGTGATGGGTTGCAGCTGGAAGGGCATCCGCTGTGTAAAACATATGCTGGATAAGTTGGCGGTTCATTCCGCTGTGGCGACCCCAGATTAATAAAGGGACTAAGCCGAAAAGAAAATGAATGAATGATGAAATTGTCCGTAGTGTGTATGTTTGTAAATAGGAGTGTATGGGTGTTTCCCAGTGATGGGTTGCGGCTGCTAGGGCGTCCGCTGCGTAAAACATATGCTGGATAAGTTGGCGGTTCATTCCGCTGTGGCGACCCCAGATTAATAAAGGGACTAAGCCGAAAAGAAAATGAATGAATGATGAAATTATATTATGATATTAGATTATATTTTCCCATAGAAATCAGCTTGCGTGTATTTTTCAGTACCATGTGAGTAACCTACTACTTTTGCAATATTACGTCACGAACATTACACACAAAAAAATCACTTATTATCTGACAAGCAAATTAAAAGCCTTGATTTACTAACAGCAAACTTGTTTATTTTTTGTTTAGGGCTGAAAAAATCCTGAAAAGCAGACGAATATGTTAATATGAGCTGCAGGTTTTTCTCTCAATAGCTAAATAAACATGAATCCAAAAACTACAGTGAGAAATTGCATAAGTACTGTAATTTCTGTGATCATATGGATATTTGCACAAACTTGGCAATCCAGCACTCCTGTCAATATTTATTTATTTTTATTATTATTTATTAATTGTTTTTGTACAGTAGGTTAGATTTAAAGGGACAGTTCACCCAAAATGTTAATGTTAAAATGTACTCAAACAGGTTTGGAACAAGCGAATGGAGAGTAAACGATTACAGAAATGTCATTTTTTGGTTGAACTGTCCCTCTAAGCAAGAAGCTTTAGAGCATTTAATATGAAACACAGCAAAAGTGTTGCTTTCTGGTAGAATTACACTTCAGTTTCTACTGTAAAGCAGATCTTCAGTGTTTATGTTTGCACCTGTTTATGTCTGTCCTCAATGGACTGAACAGAGGAAAGGATCCGGTAAAGATTTCAAAATCAATGTTGAGCCTCACACTTTCCGCCAGTAGTAGATTAAAGATGTTTACCAGCTTTATTTCACTCTAGCAAGCTTTTTCAAACTCCTGAATCTCCAAATAAACTCCCTTTTGGATAGACGATATTTAATATTTCAATATATCTTGATAATGAACATGCACAATATCAATATCGTGGGCACTTCAAAATACCCTGAATAATTATTTATTACTTAACATTTTTAGAGCGCTCCTCAAGAATATTTAGATTGTATTGCAGTGGTGTTCAGAACAGCGCCAAATGACTTAAATGGTTATCATAATATTTCAAATATTTTCACTTTAATCTGGCCTACTACATGCTGAAATATTGATTGAAAATTTTGTAACTGTTTAGTCATTATCACAGTAGGCACAGTAGTGCAGTAAGGCTCCAATAGTTAACATCAGTTCGTTCATTCATTTTCTTTTCGGCTTAGTCCCTTTATTAATCTGGGGTCGCCACAGTGGAATGAACCGCCAACTTATCCAGCATATGTTTTACGCAGCGGATGCCCTTTCATCTGCAACCCATCACTGGGAAACATCCATACACAGTCATTCACACACATACACTACGGACAATTTAGCCTACCCAATTCACCTATAGCGCATGTCTTTGGACTTGTGGGGGAAACCGGAGCACCCGGAGGAAACCCACGCGAACATGGGGAGAACATGCAAACTCCACACAGAAACGCCAACTGATCCAGCCGAGGCTTGAACCAGTGACCTTCTTGCTGTGAGGCGAACGTGCTACCCACTGCGCCACCGTGCAGCCCGTTAACATCAGTTAATTTAGCTAAACTCCCAATGACAATCACAGAAGCTTTTATTAAACTTGGCCAATGTTAATTAATTTCATATTTAATGCGTAAAAACTCGTTAAAATTGTAGTCGTAATCTGTCTTAATCAAACAAGTCATAATCATTTTATTAAAGGTAGTTAATAACTAATAAAATGCAGTTAAATTTTTTAAAATTAGTATTAACATGGCAACTGTAATAAATCTGGCCTTTTCTGTTGATTGTAATGCATTAATTAACATTTATTAATGATAAGATATCGTGAAGTGTTTTTGCTAGTTTAATTCGATTGAAACATTTGCTTATTCTGAACAGACACACACACACACACACACGCGCGCACACACACACACATATATATATATATATTAATTACAACAATAACATTACTTGTAGATCCAGACACGCACGTGTCTGGAGAGCGAGTTTTCTCCTATAATGGATGAGCTGATCGCCGCTAACATCAGTGTCCGTGTCTGTATCTGTTTGATGAACAGCGCCAGAGCCGCGCTGACCGTTAGAGCCAATCGCAGCCTTTTCTGTTGAGCGCGTGATCAATCATAGGCGTTTAAGAACTCGCTCAACAACGCTCGAAAAGCAAGCGGGATAATATTTACGTTTGTTTATTTGCTATAAATGCTCATGTTGTTCTGTGCATGTACTTTAGTTTTGTTTGATACATTCAAAAAGAGTGCTTTTGTTGAGCAGGTAAGGTACAGTACATATATCTGACTGCTTGTGTTAAAGGACAAAATTGTATTACAAATTATATATAAATATATTTATAAATTTTAATACAAGAATTATTGTGTTGCTAAGTAAAATATCAAATTGTTTATGGAAAGCATCATCAATGCACCGTGATGCACCAAGATATCGAATTGGACCGAATCGACCTTATTATACCTGTTAAAGTATTTTTTTTCTAGCTTGGGTCAATATCATGATAATACCATATACCATGATAAAAGCTTCAGCAATTAATTTCAACAAGAAAATTCTATACCAGCAGAAGCCTACTTTTGGAGAGATTTAGTTTGAAATGACGTCACATCAGACCAGACAGTGTGTTATTGCTGCTGGTACTGTTTCATCAAACTCAAGGTTTTGTTTTTTGTTTCCTGCCAGGATTTACCGAGGTGTAAATTAAGTCTGGCATAGGCCCCTGCACCCTTGCGAGAAAACAACAGAAGGGCCGTGAAGATCAGCCCTAATGGAAGAGATTGAAACAGAGCTGACCTGCTCCGAGCAGGACGCTTTAGGAGCAGACTTCATTACGGTGGAGCTGGACACCCAACCCATCGAATATGTGGTTAAATGGGCCGAGGCGGGCTCCAAATTCACCATAGCCTGTGTGAAGAAGGATCTAGAAGAGGCTGGCTGCTTCACCTCCGATCAGATGGTGAAGGTGGATCCAGACGAGACCTTCTTTGTCCCGTACGAATCGGTGTATCCCGAGTGTGACGATGCCGATACGGAATTGATCGCGACTCATGTGGAGGAAGTAGGAAGCGAGTTAGACTTCGACAACAGCACAGAAACGATGAACAGCCAGCTCTGTGAAGTAGAGGATATTTCTGACATCTCCTGGGAGAAGGAGGTGTCTCACGCCAGAACCTACAACTGCCACTTTTGTGGGAAGAGCTACAGCCATTCCTCCAGTCTCGCTCGGCATCTGCACACACACACGGACCGACCGTCGCTCGCTTCCTCGAAAGATTTCAGCAAGTTGTGCGATGGCAAAAAAGCTCTACAGTGCAATCTCTGCGGGGTCAGATGCAATGGCAAGCGGCTTCTGGCGATACACAAGAAATGCCACAAAACCAAAAGACTGCACACGTGCAACACGTGCGGCAAAACCTTCAATCACAGCTCCAGTTTGTCACGGCATCGACTAATCCACAAAAAAGGTTTGGATAAAAGCGCTAGGCCGTTATACCCCACGCCGACCCCAGCTCCCATCATGACCCAGCACAGTTTCCCATCGCGCGCAAATAACCGAATGAGTGAACGAGAGAAGCAATACCAGTGTGCGCAGTGCGACAGGGTCTTCAGCCACTCCGCCAGCCTCTCCAAGCACCAAGTCGCACATGTGCGTCAGCTGCTAAACTCGTATACGCATGGAAAAGACAAGTCCTCGGACCTGAAGATCCGTCTGAAGCTGTGCTCCCGCGACAAGCCCAACTACTACACCCTGTGTAAGAAGAACAAGCACAGCAAACGGGGCAAGAAGAGGCTGTACCTGCCCAACGAGGAGCGGCCGTACCCCTGTCGCATGTGCGACAAGCGCTTCAGTCACACCACCAGCCTGTCCCGGCATGAGCACATGCACGCTAGCGATAAGCGCTACGCCTGCGACGTCTGCAAGAAGACCTTCGTCCGGCAGTCCAACCTCAAGCAGCACCAGCAGACGCATGCTTCCGGCAAACTCTACCAATGCCAACAGTGCGGGAAGACTTTCGTTCACTCCTCCAGCTTCTCGCGCCATAAGAAGGTGCACGCGGCTATGAGGTTTTCCCCGATGGAGGAGGACATTAGGTGTGAGGAGGAACTGTTGATCGACGAGGCCGCGCCGCTTGAATATGAATCCGAGTGAGAAAGACTTTTCCAAACACAAATGTTCTGATGGATGTTCTTTTTTAAAATCACTCATTAGGGATGTCAAAAGTACAGACTTGGGTAACAATCGGTGCTGAAATAAAAAAAAAACGATAAAATTTGAGTGCTGTTCAGTACGGGTTCTTAAAGGGAACCCACAACTAGTGTTGTCATGATACTGGAATTTCTGTACCAAACGGTACTGTAATTTTAAAAAAGTTAATTTCCCATTAACATTTAAGTGTGTTTATAAACAGCGCTGATTTGCCATTATGTTCACATGCTCAACAGAAATGACTGTGATTGGCCATGAAGGTCATCAGTTCACCACACTTCACCAATGTTTACAGAGTGTAAACACAGATACACGGACACTGGAGCGTTTTAAAGTCGCGAAGATCAGATGATCTGTCTATAAGCTGACATAAGAGCGATCTACTGACGGATTGACTGATTTTTGCGGCTTTGAAACGCTGTAGTGTCCGTGTATCTGTGTTTACACTTGGTAAACAGCGGTAAAGTGTAGGGAACCGATGACATTCATGGCCAATCACAGTCATTTCTGTTGAGCATGTGAACACAATGGCCAATCAGTGATGTTTAAGAAAGCGGTTAAATGTTAGCGGGAAATGGACGTTTTTCTTTCGAGTTTCATTCTTCTGTTGAACACAGAAAAACTTATTTTGAAAAATGTTGTAACCATTGACTTCCTTAGTATTTGTTTGTCCTACTATGGAAGCCAGTGGATTTTAGGATTCCAACATTTTTCGAAAACATCTTCTTTTGCTTCAGCAGAAAAAGGAATCTCATAGCGGTTCGGTGAATGGTGAGTAAATGTTCATTTTTTTGAGGGAGCTATCCCTTTAAACACTACTGATTGGCACAATTGTGTCCTGACTGATCCTCTAAATCGAGACGCTGGAGCAGATGTATGAGTGCATATGTGACGGATCAGCTGATCGACGTAGCTTCCGAACGCTCCAGTGTTTGTGTATCTGTGCAATCGCTCAGTGGAAAGCGTTCATTGGAGCCAGTCATATCTCTTGAGCACGATAACCAATCAGCTGTGTTTAAGAATCTGGAATGGACGTTTCTAAAATTTCAGTACTGATTGGAACCGAAGTCAATACCTTTAACGTTCGTACCCCTCGTTCTTGTTTTGCGAAATGATAATTTGGGTGTGGTTTCCCTTACTATGAGACTTCTATCTAATATTCTTGTAATTATTAAAGCCCTGTTTGGCCACCTTTATTAATATATATATTACAAAAAAAAACTATATATATTTCTTTTTCCTGACATTCCCTTTTGCTCATTCAGGGTAATTAATTGCAAGCCCATTTATACAATTAAAGTCCCTTAATTTTTAGATATCTACATGAAAAACAAGAGGTGACACTGGCAGTGCGGGTGTTATTTATTTCCCATGCTTGCACTGAATCTGTGAACCCTAAATAGTGTACTTTCTGGAGAAAAGATTGAACTCAAAAGTGTGCTGGTAGGAGTGTTGTATGCAAAAAGTACGTTTTATATGCAATTTACTTGAAGGTTGTTCCATTAAGTGTGCGGTTTGGATCAGTTGTTTTCCCTGTAATATTTAGTGACCTAATTTCATTGACCAACAAATTCGAAACTGAATTCAGGACACAGAAAGAACGGGTTTTTGCCGTGTGGTTTGTGATTACTTCAATATAATCTGCGGGATGAGTGCAAATGGAGACGCTGTACTCTGAACTAACAAAGTGTTTTGGGGTGATTTGAGTGTTCTGGGTTTGACTCTCTGGATTTTAACACGTTGGTACTTATTTCTTCTTGTTTATTTGTCAAAATATGAAATCCAGTGTGTCCACAGAAGGTGTTTATTATTAAAAATTGGATGCTTATCGGACATGTACAGATGCACTTCAAATATTGTTCATATAGATTTGTGTGTATGTGTGTGTGTGTGTGCGTGTGTGTGTGTGTGTGTGAATTTGATGAATATGAGAAAAGGATATACTCGCAAATTAAAAAAACAGCTTTTTACTTCTGCTGTATATGTGTAAAAAGTTGCAGTTGCAAAAAAAGAAGTTCTATCCGGTTTATTTTTCTGTATCTTCATAAGTTATGGAATAGCCAAGGGATTTCATATTTTAACAAGCATTGCACTATTGTATTTATATAGACAGACAGAAGCACTACGTATTTAGGAAATTGGAACACGGCTTTTGTGGATCTCCCGGTGAAAACCTCAAGGCACGGAAATATCTTCCATGCGTTTGGGAAAATTGATCAAGTGCCCTCAGCTATACTTTGTGCAAGACCAAAGCTCTTCGACGCAGCACTGAAGACCTGCAGTTCAGCTTATCAAATGTGTTTAATCAAAATCTTGTTAGATGTTCATGTGTGTCGGGGTTTTTTCTTCGCCGTTTACTGTATGAGTTGGAATTGTATGGCGATTAATGGTGTTTTGAGAGAGTTGAGATTCACGTATGAAGATATGCAGAAGGATGTTGTTAAAAAAAAGCTCTTGGTACTCTGTATAGTTTATTTTGGGTTTTTTTGGGTTATATTTTCTTGTTAAAGCATAATTCATATCCCCCTGATATTTTATCGCCATCGTTTTACATGAATGCAAGGTTTATTCCCTTTCCTGTCCAAACTTTTCATCATTTGGTTTATGTTTGTCATCTTTATTTTCTTTTGTTTTCAGTTGCTGTAGATGTTTCATCTCTGAATGCAGCAGATCTACATCTTATATAAAGCTGGGTTTTGTATTGTGTTTGCCATTAGATTACAGTTTAAGAGTTCTGTCCTGGAGTTTTTGTAATAAATTGGTTCATGAATCAGTTTTTGTTTGTTTCTGTCCAGTGGTTTAAGTTGATCAGTATAAGCACTGTTTAAATATTGTATTCAGTCATTATTGTAGCGTACTTAAATCATGCCTGTGTACAAGAAACTATCCCAGTTTGAATAATTTACTTGAAGATAACTTTAGTCTGATTTACTCTACTGTTCAAGTTAAATTGCACGCTTTATATCCTAACGTCTCAATTAATTGTCTAATTACCTGACAAAATGTTTGCCACTTGTAGTTCCGTCAGCAAGCAGAAAGGTGGCGCCACAAGGCAAGGTTTACACCGGGTTCTCTCTCTAACACGCGCACACACACATACACACACACACACACACTGTATATATAAACAATAGTTTTAATAGTTAAATAGTATCCTAAAAGCGCTTTTCTTGATATTATTATCAATATATACACCGTTTTGAGGGATGTAAACAATAACAATAGACCTAACGCGTTTCCTGTTTTACATTTCCATATAGCTTCCAAGAATCGAAAAAGTCAACATATTGATAAATATAATGTTATGACAGCTGTTTAAACGTTCAGATATGATTGTTACAGTTATGAAATAGATTGACATCAAGCAGGAAATGACATCACATTGAAATGGTCTGTGGTGAATTTGTGTCAGAAGCAGAAATCCTTGTGTAAATGTGATTGTATCGTTTTAACATTGTCCACGTTCTGTTTATTTCAGTCAGTGAGGTTACACCACATGACATCTACACAGGGACAAAACTAAAGCAGCTAATTGGTAAGCCTTTTCGACTTTTTATATTTATATTGTCCAAGACGAAGGCAGTTTAAGCAGATAATACATCTGATACTTCAGTTGCAGTAAATATGTTTACAAGCACATGTTTACTTTATTGTCATGCAGTCTTATGAGGAAGAATAAAATGATGTGTATGTTAATAAAAGCATGAACAAAACAATGACAAACAGGTCAGCTTTATATCAGCCTTGATGAAAGCAAAACGTTTTAAAATGTTTTTAAAAACATTCATGAAAACGAAATGAAAAAATATTAGTGAAATAGTGTTAAAGTATATTCATTCATTTTCCTTCGGCTTAGTCAATTATATATCAGTGGTCGCCACAGTGGAATGAACCGCCAACTGTTCCAGCTTATGTTTTACGCAGCGGATGCCCTTCGAGCCGCAAGCCAGTATTGGGAAACACCCATACACACTCATTCGCACACACACTCATATACTAGGTTTATTTAATTCACCTATAACGCATGTCTTTGGACTGTGGGGGAAACCGGAGCACCCGGAGGAAACCCACACCAACACGGGGAGAACATGCAAACTCCACACAGAAATGCCAACTGGCCCAGCCGGGACTCGAACCAGCAACCTTCTTGCTGTGAGGTGACCTGTACAGTTTACCATACTAAATTGTATTATATTTAAAAAATTCAAACTCAGAGCACTATTGAATGTACTGAAAAATGTAAAGATGTATCAAAAACCATTGAACCACAATTCAAATACATCTGAAAACTTTAGCATTTCTGTTACAAAATAAATCAATAAATCAATACTTTTATTTATATTAAAAAAATACATTTTAAAAAGTCAATGTAATGTTGTGCATATTGATAGACCTGTCACAATAATCAATATATCGACTTATCGCACAACACTTGGACATGACCTATGATATATATGATATATATCGCCCATACATAAAAACCAATTCTAGCAACATTTTAGCAGATTGTGCAACCTCTCTATCTCTATTGGAGGTGTCAGTATGGTTAAAAAAAACACTAGTATTTACTATAAAGTCATTCATTCATTTTATTTTCGGCTTAGTCCCTTTATTAATCTGGGGTTTCCACAGCGGAATGAACCACCAACTTATCCAGCATATGTTTTACACAGCGGATGCCCTTCCAGCTGCAACCCATCACTGGGAAACATCCATACACACTCATTCACACACATACACTACAGACAATTTAGCCTACCCCATTCACCTATACCACATGTCTTTGGACTTGTGGGGGAAACCGGAGCACCCGGAGGAAACCCACGCGAACACGGGGAGAACATGCAAACTCTACACAGAAACGCCAACTGACCCAGCCGAGGCTCGAACCAGCGACCTTCTTGCTGTGAGGCGAACGTGCTACCCACTGCGCCACCGTGCAGCCCTTTACTATAAATTACTATAGTATATTTTCATGTGTGTGCCTGACGACTGAAAATAGGTCTGGTAGCAGATATCGCAGCCTCTGTTACTTTTACCTTGCACTTTTTTGTTAACATTTATTATTATTTATTTATTTAGGATGTGTTTTCACATTCTGATTGCAATGCCTCATTATTAAATTGTTAAAATGTCTATAATTAAATAAAAATATTCTTAAGAATAAAATATGATGTGTTCTTTGGAAGAGTGTACTTGCGTTGTGATGATATTATATTGTCATTCTGGCATTATATAATGAGTGGCATAAAAAGGTCTTAAAATGACAATAATATTGTTTATTGTAATATATTTTGGTGCAATATATCATACAACAAAAGATAGATATAATGACAGGCCTACATTGATAGTGGTTTTATGATTTTAATTGAAATTAACTCAATATAAATAGATCCATTACAACTCATTTCTCAAACAACAGATGTTTTATCCCTTTTTTCATCCAGTGTTTTACAGACATTTTGCCTAATCTGAATATGCCATATGGCAACCCTGTTCTGCACCACAACTGCCGTAATGCATTTTTTCATAAAAATTATATTCAGTACCCTTCCCACACACTTTTAAAACATAGCATAATAAAGAGACAAGAAGTAGTGGTAAAAGATACATATACAGTTGAAGTCAGAATTATTAGCCCTTCATTTCATTTATGAAAATGAAATGAAAAATATGAGTAAAATAACGTTAGAGTAAGAGATTTGCCTGCACATTTTTTAAATACATAAAGGAAAGAAAAATCATCATTCATTCATTCATTTTCCTTCGGCTTAGTCCCTTTATTCAACAGGGGTCGCCACAGCGGAATGAACCGTCAACTTATCCAGCATATGTTTTACACAGCGGATGCCCTTCCAGCTGCAACCCAGTACTGGGAAACATCCATACACACTCTCATACACACACATACACTACGGACAATTTAGCTTACCCAATTCACCTATAGCGCATGTGTTTGGACTTGTGGGGGAAACCGGAGCACCCGGAGGAAACCCACGCAAACACAGGGAGAACATGCAAACTTCACACAGAAACGCCAACTGACAAAGCCGAGGCTCAAACCAGCGACCTTCTTGCTGTGAGGCGAACGTGCTACCCACTGCGCCACCGTGAGGCCTATTTATTTATTTATTTTTTTGTTTTGTTTTATTTTATTTTAATTCATTTTATTCAAGTTTATTTTATTTTTCTTAAGGAAAACCCCACTTAAATTTGACTCATTATTTCTGAAACCAAAACAATATTTTTTCTACTTGTCCAGAGAATTCTTCTTGATTTAAGAATTTTGATTGGGCTAGAAACGAGACAAAAACTCTTTTTTAAATTATTATTATTTTGCTTGCATTGAGTTAATTTCTAGGGGCGTCACGGTGGGTAGCATGATCGCCTCACAGCAAGAAGGTTGCTGGTTCGAGCCTCGGCTGGGTCAGTTGGCATTTCTGTGTGGAGTTTGCATGTTCTCCCCGTGTTCGCGTGGGTTTCCTCCGGGTGCTCCGGGTTCCCCCACAAGTCCAAAGACATGCGCTATAGTTGAATTGAATAAACTAAATTGTCCGTAGTGTATGTGTGTGAATGAGAGTGTTTGGGTGTTTCCCAGTGATGGGTTGCAGCTGGAAGAGCATCCTCTGCGTAAAACATATGCTGGATATGCTGGTTGGCGGTTCATTCCGCTGTGGCGACCCCAGATTAATAAAGGGACTAAGCCGAAAAGAAAATGAATGAATGAATGAGTTAATTTCTAGCTGTAAAAATGACCTTGCTCTTCAACACCTACTGGGGGTGCTCTAACATAATACACAGAAAGACCGCTACTGGATCCCATCACATGAAGAGATGCAGAAATGATTGCGTGTGGCTACCAGAGAAAGAAACACCCAGAAAAAAAGAGAAAACAAGTTCCCATCTGAATCCTCCAGCCGGGAGTTCTCGGGCCATCGAAGTGAAGCAATCAAGTTTGCCATTGTTGCCAACCTTGCCGGCTCAAGCTTCCTAGTAACCCTAAAGTGAATTAGCTGAGCTTTTCTACAGGCCTAGAAACAGCCCTTCTGTTCCTCAACAAAAAGCCCATTGAGATGAAGGGAGCTCTGGCCTCCCTGGGCTCTTGGAAAGCCAACCCCAGGCCTGATGAATGAAAGCTCCAGCTCCCATTAAGACACTGGGCCGCTGTGGGAAATGCTGGTGATGATGTCATTATCAATGCATTTCTTACTGTTTTTGTTGCTTTTTCACAGCTTCGGCCTCCCCTTCTCCGCCAGTGTTCCCTTCCTGTCCCCTTTAGTCCCCCATTATGAGATGCCTCTCCGTGCAAAACAAAACAAAAAAAGGGGGTGAAACAGAGTGAAGTTCGGTTGCTGTGGAAATGTGGAAACAGAACAGCGAATGGGAGAATCTGTTGAAAATCTGTTGTTAGTGAGAGAGATTGTTTTACTAAATGAGAACTAAGACTGAAACCTTTGGTCAAAACTAAAACCCATTTTCGTTAACTGAAGTAAAATATGGAATTTCGTAATAAATAAAAAACTTAAAGTAAACTACCAACAGTCACTTAAAAAAACTAACTGAAGTAAAATAATAACTCACAAAAATAAATAGTTTTCAGGGGCGGTGCGGTGGCTCAGTGGGTCAGTGGGTTTGAGCCTCGGCTCGGTCAGTTGGCATTTCTGTGTGGAGTTTGCATGTTCTCCCTGTGTTTGCAGCTGGATGGGCATCCGCTGCGTAAAAACATATGCTGGATATGTTGGCGGTTCATTCCGCTGTGGCGACCCCTGATTAATAAAGGGACTAAGCCGAAAAGAAAATGAATGAATGAATGAAATCGTTTTCAGAACTACTATAATAAGTAACTATTTTAAGTTTTTGTCAGTTTTAGTGGCTCATTTGTATGAATTCTAAGTTCAGTCGTTCGAAAATGTATGATTTTTAAAAGGAGGCGTGACACCAAACCCTAAAACAAACACCAAGGCCCAATCCCAATTCTATTTTTGTACCCCTACCCCTTCCCCTTAGCCCTTGAAACAGAGTGTGAAGGTGAAGGGCTTCAAATTTACCCCTAAGAAATGGGACAGCACTACAACACCTGCACACGTCATCATATGTCATCACGATCTCTTGTTTCATATGAGATCGACGATGGCGACTGCTGTAGTTATTCCAGTTTTTCCAGCATTACTTTTTGGTATTTATTTTCAGGAAATCACTAAATGATATAATGCGGCGATAAGCTCGTAACTGTACTGTGCATTTACACCATGGCCGTATTCATCTATGTAAACACACAAAAACAACAGTAACATTATACCAGACACTGTAAAAAGGTCATTCCCAGCCACTAGACTTTTCTGACAGGGTATTCGAGTGTCATTGAGTGACCGAACGTTGTGGGACTACCATACAGGAGTTATTATTATGGATTATAGATAGCCAAATTTTGCTGTTTTTATTTTATCGTTTTTTAAAAAACCATGACGGCAAAAGACAAATGCAGTTATGAATGTAATGAAGCATATGCATGTTTGTTATAAAAATGACAAAAAATTTGTGCATCTCCTGACCTCCGTGTGCAGTCATGCTGCCGTTGTAGATGGTGTATTATGGGAAATTTTCATACCCCTTGGTTTCGAGTCTGGTCCTGGAAAATCTCAGTTTCAAGGGCTATCTAGCCCTTCCCCTTAGCCCTACGCCTTCAAGCTAAGATAATTAGGACAGCCCTACTTCTTCGCGTGAACGCGCAAATCGAGGGGTAGGGGTAAGGGCAAGGGCAAGGGCTAAGGGGTAGAATTGGGATTGGGCCTAAGACTAAAACTGTTGGTCAAAACTAAAACCCATTTTCATTAACTGAAATAAAATACAGAAATTCGCAATAAATGAAAAACTAAAACTCAAGGAAACTAACAACAGGAGCTGGAAAACTGAAGTAAAATAATAATTGTTATTGTCATTGTTTTTAAAATGTCTATAATATGTGTTCAACTTTTCTTCATTTACAGCAGCGCAAGCAAGGTTATTTTACTAAACGAAAACTAAGACTAAAACCGTTGGTCAAAAATAAAACCAATTTTGTTGGTTTGATAACTGAAATGAAATATGGGCAGCACGGTGGCTCAGTAGTTAGCACTGTCGCCTCACAGCAAGAAGGTCGCTGGTTCGAGAGTGGATGGGTGTTTCCCAGTACTTGGTTTCCTACTACTCGGAAGGACATCCGCTGCATAAAACATTTGCCGGAATAGTTGGTGGTTCATTCTGCTGTACAACCCTTGATAAATAAGGGACTAAGCCGAAGGAAAATTAATGAATGAATATAGGATGCTTTTATTCAATGACTACGACCAAAGAACTTAGCAGTGAATTATGGCAGAAGGTTGTTGAGCTTCACAAAATGGGAAGAAGTTATTAAAAAAATATTTTCACCAATCATTAGGAATATCAAGTCAACTGAGTGAAAGTGTTATGAATCAGCCGGGAAGAGGATGAATGCTTATCTTGTCCCAGCACACTGTTTGGAGAACAGTTTTAGTGGCCAAAAACTCACAGCTGAAAAACTGGAGTTGGGTTAGAAAGTGACTAAAAGTCTTTTAAGACAAAAATCCTCTAATCTCATCCCAAAACGAACTCAAGTGTATTCGTTTTTTTTTTTTAAAGATCAAAAGGTTAAAGGTCCCGTGAAGTGCTTTGAAATGTCATTTTTTTTATTCGTTGTTGTCATAGGGCCGGTACCGGCCAGCAGCACCCCTGATCACGTGCACGTTATTATCATCAGCTCAAGAAGTTTGTTATTTCATATATAGACGCACGGTAAGCGATCGCGAGCTCTCTGGAGAAAGTGAAACCACTCATGCTTTAGATGGCCTTGTAAACAACAAGACGCAACCAGATTCAGCTCTTCTTCTTGGCTTTGTGGCTGTTCAAGACGATGACAAGGTTTGTTTGAGCTCGGGGCGCCAATGGCTCGTTATTGTATGTATATATTATAATGGTGTAATGTCTCCGCTGTGTATTTAAAAATGGCGCTTCCTTTGTTTTCATTCTCCTGGCTTGTGCACGCGCTAGTGACGTTTCCCTATAAACCAATAGTGTTCAGCTGCGCGTCTAGCTCCGCCTTTTGGTACACTTTTGTTGGAAAAGGTACCCAAAAATTGGTACGTTACGGTTCACTTTTTGGTACCTTTTGACAGTGGAAACAGGCATAAAAGCATACCGACTCGTATCGTACCATACCACTCAGTGGAACCGGGCCAAAATATTTATCAACCAGCAAAACACAAACAAAACAACATCCATTTCAGTGCTCACTCACTCGTTCTCATTTCCTTTTAAGTGCATTAATGTAGTGAATGAGTGTATAGGGGATGATTTCAGATACAGCATCTCCTCCGTGTTGATGACGGCATAAAAAAAAATCATTATATAAAACTATTTGAAAACTGGACAAACATATCCCCTTATCTTCAGTGAAAATATGCCCCTGTTCTTATTGTTTTAGATGAAATGTGACCCTGGCATGAGATTCACCCACTAGCAGTGATTGGAGTGAATCAGTTTCACCAAAAAAAAAAAAAAATCTCTCTTTTTTTTTAAACAAAGCGGTCTCCGATGAGTGAAAACGTGCTCAAGTCTTTGAGGGGGTAAAAGCTCTATTGAGGGCTCTGAGAAGTTCTCACGATGCTTTGTAAAGACTCTTCTCCCACTTGTTTGGCTACCTGCCCGGGTCACTTCAGGCTAACTTCTCCGCATCACCATGGGGCTTTTTTGTTGGGATGCTAAATGCTGAAAATAAGCATTTAGTGACCGACTCATTCACTTGTGTTCTCACAGGGAGAATTAGCATATGAAATAAACATACTCGGAAACTGGGAAATAAAAAAAGAGCGAGGGAATAGCCTAAATGTGTTGATTTTCAGGTCCCCGGCTGCAGTACACCCACCGAGTGATTTAGCACTGGAGCGTCTACGGTGGAAGTGATTTGCGGAGGGAACGATTTGCATAAATCGGGACTGAATGAGGACTCTTTCCGACTGGAAATTCCTTTCACACGATCCCCTGATTTCCTCACAATTACACGCGAATCAGAAAGCCCCAGTGTTATCATCTGAGAACCAAAAGCCAGTGTGACATCCACTCAAAAACGTCTCTTTATTATTCGACAGTGAATTATTATCGCATCTAGAATGAAATCTACAACATGCCATTCAATGCCAGATTCAAGGCAAAAGCTCTTTGATTTTGTACATGAAGAGCTGCTTTCATCTGTTGTCGTTGCTTTTTTATTTTATTTTATTTTTCTTCGCTAATCCCTCCCTCTGGGCTCTTCACGTCACGAGGTCTTGTCAAACACCGATGCATGTTTCAAAACTGGTCAGAATGGAGCATTACACTATATGTCAGCTGCTGATAAAGCTGCGGTTTAATGGGGGTGAAATTCAACTAGTGCCAAAGGGCAGAATAAGCAGATAAGCAGAAGCTAATTACTCCACTCTGACAATAGAGCCGAGCTGCTGTTCATTTGGGGATGTTTATAATGCACAAACCTCGCAGCAGGCCGACAAACTCAACTAAAGTGGCAGAAAACACTTGCAAAACTTTGCAGAACCACCACACCGGTTCATGGGTAAGCTATATACGTACAGTTGAGGGCATGCAGTTGAATATTTATTTTTTTTCAAATATCTGTCAAATGATGTTTAACAGAGCAAGGACATTTTCACAGTATTTCCGATAATATTTTTTATTCTGGAGAAAGTTTTATTTGTTTTATTTCGGCGAGAATAAAAGCAGTTGTAATTTTTTTTTAAGGTCAATATTATTAGCTCGCTTAAGCAATATATATTTTTTTCAATTGGCTAAAGAACAAGCCATCGGTATACAATGATTTGCCTAATTACTCTAACTTGCCTAATTAACCTAGTTAAGCCTTTAAATGTCACTTTAAGCTGAATACTAGCATCTTGAAAAATATCTAGTCAAATATTATGTGCTGTCATCATGGCAAAGATAAAGGAAATCAGTTATTAGTAATTAGTTATGAAAACTATTCTTTAGAAATGTGTAGACAAAAAAAAATGCTAATAAGTGCTAATAATTCTGACCTTAACTTTACATTACAAAATATTCATTACAGGAACAACAGAGAGAAAGATTTTTAAAGATTCTGTGAGGGCAATAGAAAAAAATTTCTGTTATTTATTTACTTGTTGGGCTTCACGGTGGCGCAGTGGGTAGAACGTTCGCCTCACAGCAAGAAGGTCGCTGGTTCGAGCCTCGGCTGGGTCAATTGGCGTTTCTATGTGGAGTTTGCATGTTCTCCTCGTGTTGGCGTGGGTTTCCTCCGGGTGCTCCGGTTTCCCCCACAGTCCAAAGACATGCGCTATAGGTGAATTGAACAAACTAAATTGGCCGTAGTGTATGAGTGTAAATGAGTGTGTATCGGTGTTTCCCAGTACTGGGTTGCAGCTGGAAGGGCATCCGCTGTGTAAAACATATGCTGGATAAGTTGGCGGTTCATTCCGCTGTGGTGACCCCTGATGAATAAAGGGACTAAGCGGCACGGTGGCTCAGTGGTTAGCACTGTCTCCTCACAGCAAGAAGGTCCCTGGTTCGAGTCCTGGCTGGGCCAGTTGCCATTTTTGTGTGGAGTTTGTATGTTCTCCCCGTGTCGGCGTGGGTTTCCTCCGGGTGCTCTGGTTTTCCCCACAGTCCAAACACACAGGTGAATTGGGTAAACAAAATTGGCCGTAGTGTATAAGTGTGAGTGAATGAGAGAGTGTATGGGTGTTTCCCAGTACTGGGTTGCAGCTGGAAGGGTATCCGCTGTGTAAAACATATGCTGGAATAGTTGGCGGTTCATTCGGCTGTGGTGACTCCTGATAAATAAGGGACTAAGTCGAAGGAAAATGAATGAATGCATGACCTTTTTGTATTATACTTCATTCATTCATTCATTCATTCATTTTCTTTTCGGCTTAGTCCCTTTATTAATCTGGGGTCGCCACAGCGGAATGAACCGCCAATTTATGCAGCATATGTTTTACGCAGCGGATGCCCTTCCAGCCGCAACCCATCACTGGGAAACATCCATACACACACTCATTCACACACATACACTACGGACAATTTATCCTACCCAATTCACCTATACCACATGTTTTTGGACTTGTGGGGGAAACCGGAGCACTCGGAGGAAACCCACGCGAACACGGGGAGAACATGCAAACTCCACACAGAAACGCCAACTGACCCAGCCGAGGCTCGAACCAGCGACCTTCTTGCTGTGAGGCAAACGTGCTACCCACTGCGCCACCGTGACGCCCTGTATTATACTTATACCAGTCAAAAAATTTATAATATATATAATAATAATATATATGAAACATATATTAATATTTGGACCCCAGATTAATAAAGGGACTAAGCCGAAAAGAAAATGAATGAATGAATATATTAATATTTTTTTTATTAAAACCTGATATTCAAATAATTCCTGAAATATTACAAATTAAAGCCAATTGCTTTCTTATTGAATATATTTAAAATGTAATTTATTGTAATTTATTGCAGATATTTGGTGTTGAATTCATATGTGTCATCTTATTCCTCACAATTATTTAATGTTCCTTACCCCAGACATTTGAATAGAATTGCATCAGGATTTCAATGACAATATTAAGCAGATGTTTTCAACATCCATAGTAATAATAATGTTTCATGAGGAGCAAATTTGAATATCAGAAGGATTTCTGAAGGACATTTTTTGTATTTAAAAATATAGGCAATTTAAATAGATTTAAAGTGCAGTTTTACTGTATATTTGATAAAATAAAACAAGATAAACACTTTATAAATTAAATAAATTATTTAAAAAAATAATTATATAAAATAATTATGAAAAGATTTTTTATAAAAATAAAAAATAATAATAAATATAATTTTAAATCAAATATAATTTCAAATAAAATGCAAATTACCTTAAATTTTATCGTATCAAAATAAACTACAAAGAGAGGTAAAGAAGAGGTCAAATTTTTTTAACATTTTTACTTTTGATCATCAGTTGCAGTGCAATAAAAGCTTAATTTCAGGCTTTTATATGGAATATAGTGTGTGCGAGAGACCTTTGAGCACATCTTGATATGTCTGAGAAAATCAAAATAAGTCCCTCACCTCTCTGAACATAGTAAACATAGTGTTTATGCACACACACACAGACTATAATCTGATTTAACTCCATATAAAAGCCAGAGATTTTTTTGCACAGGCCTATCTAAAGGGTTAACGCTGTCAACTGATGATCAACAATAAAAATGACACATTTGACCTCTTCCCAACAACCCCCCCCCCCCCCCCCACGAACAGTCAAGAATGCATGATTATATGCCGTCATGGCTTTGCAATCAAAAAATGTAAATATAATGGAAGTCAATGGGGCAAAAATGGCCCCCAACATAACGAAAGGGAGGTCAATTTGAACAGTACACAAGGGTTAACAGCTGCTGTAACTTTCCTCACTGTTAGACACCTGACAAAGTCTTGTCGTCAATCCCAGTTGTAAGAGCAACAAATAATGACTTGACTTCTAGTTGATCATTTGGAAAAGTGGCAGAAGGTAGATTTTTCCAATGAATCATCTGTTGAACTGCATCCCAAATGGCAACATCAACAGCCTGAGGTATCAAGACATTTGTGCTGCGCATTACATTACAAACCACAGGAGAGGGCAAATTCTTCATCAGGATAGCACTCCTTCTTATACTTCAGCCTCTACATCAAAGTTCCTGAAAGCAAAGAAGGTCAAGGTGCTCCAGGATTGGCCAGCCCAGTCACCAGACATTAACATTATTGAGCATGTCTGGGGTAAGATGAAGGAGGAGCCATTGAAGATGAATCCAGAGAATCTTGATGAACTCTGGGAGTCCTGCAGGAACGCTTTCTTTGCCATTCCAGATGACTTTATTATTTGAGTCATTGCAGAGATGTATGGATGCAGTCCTCCAAGCTCATGGGAGTCATACACAATATTCATTCTTTTTCCACTGCAGCATGACTTTATATTCTATACTGGACATTATTTCTGTTAAGTGACAAGACTTTTGCCTAAGCAAAGTCAGACCTTACTGTTCTAATTAAATCATTAAAAATCAAGGCATGATCATATTTTATTTTGGTAAAATAAGCGTAATCTAGAGGCCTTTGCCTTTCATATGTTACTTCTGATACCAAATGATCAACTAGAAGTCAAGTTATTATTTGTTGTTCCTAAAACTTGGATAGCTGACAAGACTTTTGTAAGGTAGTGTAGTAAGTGAGTATTTTGGAGTCAGTGTGTCCTGTGAGCAGTGAATCTGGTAAACTGAGCCTTAGCGCCTGCTCGGACATGAAGGTCAGCGGTGCTCAGACGATCCTCTCTGCTCTGTTAAACAGCCCCTCAGGGCTCCTTCTCTCACCCAGGACAGCTCGGCTTTCCTCTTTCAGCTCTCAGCAGCACAATTAGCCTCTCATTAGCCTCCACCTCCTCATTGCGTTGAGTTACACTCGCATTAGCGGCGTCCTGGATCCTAAGAGTAGAGAAGCAGCTCTGCCGATTCAGGAGGAACGTGACACCGCCTTCTCATTGCTCATAACACTGCACCAAAGTCCCTTTAAGGAAAGTCATTTCCCTCAGTGGCCATCTTTTGAAATGCCTCTCGGGCATTCTGCTTGAATGGGGAAACATCAAATTCTCCAAAGTTTAAAGGGATATTTCACCCAAAAATGAAAACTCTGCCATCATTTACTCCTTGACTTGTTCCAAACCAAAAGAAGATATTTTGAAGAATGTTGGAAACCTGTAACCACCGACATCCATAGTAGGAAAACAAATACTATGGAAGTCAATGGTTACAGGTTTTCAACATTCTTCAAAATATCTGATTTGGTGTTCAACATAACAAAAAAAAACAACAGGTTTTGAACAAGTGAAGAGTGAGTAAAGAAGGTCGCAGGTTCGAGCCTCGACTGCGTCATTTGGCATTTCTGTGTGGAGTTTGCATGTTCTCCCCGTGTTCGTGTGGGTTTCCTTCGGGTGCTCCAGTTTCCCCCACAGTCCAAACACATGCGCTATAGGTGAATTGGGTAAGCTAAATTGTCCTTAATGTGAATGAGAGTGTATAGGTGTTTCCCAGTGATGGGTTGCAGCTGGAAGGGCATCCGCTGCGTAAAACATATGCTGGAATAGTTGACGGTTTATTCCGCTGTAGTGACCCCTGATTAATAAAGGGACTAAGCCGAAAGGAAAATGAATGATTGAATGAAGCGTGTGTAAATGATAGCAGAACTATCCCTTTAAGTTTTGGTAGATTGGTGGAATTTTCTTCACAGCGTCATAATGTAGTTTTACAGCATAAATTCTGCTATTTAGCACAACTGTTTAAAGTTGAAATAATGCAAAACGACGGGTTCAACAAAAGCAAATACAATCGATTAACATCTTCGGAAATTACAAAAGCATTGTTGATCAGGTTTACACAGTTATACTCTCAAAAATCAATTATCCTGAAGAAAATAAAGAGATTTTTAAATTGTTATTTGCAGAAACCTGCTGCAGGGCGGCACGGTGGCTCAGTGGTTAGCACTGTGGCCTCACAGGAAGAAGGTCGCTGGTTCGAGTCCCGGCTGGGTCAGTTGGTATTTCTGTGTAGATTCCAAAGACTTGCGCTATAGGGGAATTGAATAAACTAAATTGGCTGTAGTGTATGAGTGTGTGTGTGTGAATGTGAGAGTGTATGGGTGTTTCCCAGTACTGGGTTGTGGCTGGAAGGGCATTCGCTGCGTAAAACATAGTTGGCGGTTCATTCCGCTGTGGTGACCCCCGATAAATAAGGGACTAAGCCGAAGGAAAATGAATGAATGAATTATAAAATTATTTCTAATTCAAAATAACAACTCTAAAATGCTTATCTTCCCACCAGATATGGATTTTTCATATACATTTTGTTTATAACACTAACCCTTGACTGCTAATCGAATACCAATGCTAATTATAACTTAATGTCAGGTTGTTTCTAAAGGATTGACACTATAATTACTCTATAGTTAATTATCCGCTAAATGATGCTGTCTTATTATATGTAATTCTGAAGAAGAACAAGACATTTAATTCATATGTAATGGTGTCGTTATACAGAACACGGTAATTAGGTGGAAATATAAATCATTTTAACCCACGTGTATGTAATGTAGGGATATTAACAATTAGTGCACATAATTACTTCACATTAGTGCCCATACTGTAAATAGAATGCCATACCTAACACTTGATTGTCAGATGAAATATCATGTGAAAAAGATGGCAAATCCTATTAGGTCATATTGATTATGATCATTTATAAGGTGTTGAAAATTGTAAATGGGTGGCGTGGTGGCGCAGTGGGTAGCGCTGTCGTCTCACAGCAAGAAGGTCGCTGGTTCGAGTCCCTGCTGGGCCAGTTGGCATTTCTGTATGGAGTTTGCACATTCTCCCCGTGTTGGCGTGGGTTTCCTCCGGGTGCTATGGTTTCCCCCACAGTCCAAAGACATGCGCCATAGGTGAATTGGATGAACTAAATTGACCGTAGTGTGTGTGTGTGAATGAGTGTGTATGGGTGTTTCCAAGTACTGGGTTGCGGCTGCAAGGGCATCTGTTACGTAAAACATATGCTGGAATAGTTGGCGGTTCATTCCGCTGCGGCGACCCCTGATAATCAGAGACTAAGCCGAAGGAAAATGAATGAATGAATCTCTTCTTAATTTGGAATCTTCTTAAAGATGGAAATGCTTTTAATAAAACATTGGTAGACAACTATATTTGAGGCCTTGTGTCTCATGAATCAACGATTTCTTAACTTTAAAACAGCTTGTTTTGCGAGCTACTAATGACACCAAGCAGTGCCTTAATGATCAGCCAGTGGGTAGATGTTGTTCACCGCGGTGTGGTGATGGAAAGTCACCTCCTCAATGCGCCATCACTGCCGTTTTAATTACCAGATGAAGCAGCTCGTGTGATTCTTCATCCTCGGATCTCTGCGCTGTGGGATTCTGTGCTGAATATCCTCTCTGTCCTCCAACAGCGGGATGGATAATCGACTCCCCCTCCGCCTTCAAACTGAGAGAGGAACCACAGGATGGGGAGAGCTGGAGCCCCGCGGCCCAGTCGAGTCTCTCACCAACAAGCACTTTCATGGCTGAAAACTTGAGATGCGATTTCTGCAAGCAAACAGCCGGCGGGGTCCCTGGCATGCTTATCAGCTCCAAGCAGACCGAGGGCCAAGACAACGAGAGTCGAGCTGCGCTTATCTGCTCGTCTGAACAATGACAGAAATTTATGACGTGTGAGTGTTTTTGTTTGGTGATATTTTGAATTAAGCTATAATGATGTAATGATTGACTTCTATAATAGGAAAGAAACATACTATAGAGGTCAATGGTTACATTTTTTCAGCTTTCTTCAAACTATCTTCTTTTGTGTTCAACAGAGGAAAGAAACTTATAAAGGAGTGAGACAGCTTGAGGGAGAATAAACTGTGAGTAAATTAACACCTACCCCAACCCTAAACCCAACCCTCAGTTATTAACATCTACACCTACCCCAACCCTAAACCCAACCCTCA